>VZTY01025315.1:254593-314631 GCA_013400935.1 Turnix velox
GGCTGAACAACTCCTTCATCCTGTCCTCCTGTCCAGCCATCTGATCATCTTCATGGCCCTCCTCTGGACCCACTCCAACACCTAAATGTCCTTCTTATGTTGGGGACTCCAGATCTGAACACAGTACTCCTGTTATTTAACTGGTTTATGGAATACAATGGAGAAAAATGTCAATTTTTTTTAAAGTGACTTCACAGTTTTCTCCTGTGTGCTTCATTTTGAGTAGCCACATACCTATGTCTAACCTTGGAGTCAAAGGAGTCAAATCTTTCTTGATGCTGGTGAGCACAGATGTGAATGCATGACGATTCTGTGCCAGATTTAAAAAAAATATGTCTGTTACATGCTGTAAGACATTATCTTGCACTGCATTATACCACCACTGCATGTCACTACTCAGACACGATGATGGAACCCCCGCCTCCATAAATTTTTTTAAGGTTTACCAACTTCTTTCTTCTGATGGGTGAGCCATGAGGCTGTTGATGTGTCACAGTCCCATGCTTTCTTATTCTGTAATCTAGATGAAAGGAGATCAGATTAACTGTAGGTCCTTAACTGTGATCTGGTGATGTGGGTTTATGTGTCCTTTTAGACAGATAAGTTTTACAGTGGAGAAAAACCAGCATGAAAATTACTGAAATATCAATTTTGGGAGGCACTGAGACCACTTTCCCTATCTGTCTTTGTTAAATGACCCTTCCATGCAAATTCTATGTCTCTGTGCCCTGGTATATGAAGATTTTTAGTATTTAAACTGTAAAAATAAATAAATTTTATTGCTTGTCATTTTTCTGTTTAACAGTGATTGTTTTTCTCCATGCTGCTTTCCACTTTGCAGGAGGTGCCAGTTTGGATCTGAATTCTGTGGAACCAAAACCAAAGAAGTGGATCCTTGATATGACGTGGCTCAATCTTGTGCAGTTGTCTAGCTTGTACCCTTTTAATCACCTTCTGGTGAAAATTGTTAGGAATGAGAAGTCTTGGAAAGCTTGGTTTGATGAAGCAGCACCTGAAAAAGCTGTTATTCCTGATGGATATGACAGCTTACTGAATCAATTCCAGAAATTGCTCCTTGTCCGTAGCTGGTGCCCCGATCATACTGTTGCACAAGTAAGATTTTTGTACAGTAGTTATGCCATGTAGCATCTCCTGTAGAACTTTTAATTCCAAACTTATGTTCTCTGAATTTTTTTTATCATGGTATTTGTTGCACAGTAAGCTGGTGAATCAGAAGACACATCCAAATGTTTTCATGGAATTGGACAGAAAGCAATCTATTTTGATGGCAGGTGCACTAAAATAGTACTAAAATAGCTTATTTACTCTCCATGCTGATGAAGTAATAATTAAGACTGTCTCATGGCAGATACTGTAAAAAAACCTGCAATGGACTAGTAGTTTCTCTGGATTTTTCTTGTCTATGTAGGTCTAAAAGAGATGCATGAGCCTGAGTATCCTCTTTTCACTTGTTTTGTCTTTAGCTACACTGAAAAACAGTACTTCTGGTTTCCTGCAACTTCTGATTTCATCAGCTTCACTTATGGGTTTTGATAGCAACCGTGTTGTATTTAGGGGTAACCATTTTTTCATGGACTTCTTTTTCAACAAGACCTCCCTCCCCCCCTCCATCTTTTTTTCTTTTCTTCTCTTCAGCTGGTAAATAAGAGAATTTAAATAGACCAAAATAATAAAGCTCCTCATTTATCAACAATCTTACTGAGTTGCACAACCGTTTTTGATGAAGAGTGCCTCTGAGAAACTGTAATTATTTTAATTTTTGAGGAAAGAGTGGATTGTTTTTGTTATTAGTTTCTTTATCTCTTCTTTCCCTACTGTGTTAGAAAAAGTGTTAGAAAATTTTGCCTCCTCTTCACTAGGGCACAAGTTACTGCTAATAGCGGATGATTTAGTTGTTTCTTCTGGAAGTGTTGTCCTTCTCAGTCCACTTTGTTCCTAGGTGTTTTTTCCTAATGCTTCAGAATCTCTCCTGGTACAGCACGGAGTTGGAAAATCAAAAAGTCAGTCAAAAAGGAGTTTCATGCACCAGGATAGTTTTAGAAGTCCTTTCAGAAAACATCTATGAAATGAGGACAATAGAGGCATAGGGAAGGTTTGACCTTTAAGGATAAAGTCTGAGCTGTGTTTGTGTTTTGTAGCAATAGATATTGAGCATAGGAGACTTGAACTGGATAACCACTGGATAGGAGATTTTGTTTGAAGTTCCAACAAATATATGGAAAATTGTAACTGGGTCAGATGAAAGATCTGTCTAATCTGCTGTGCTGTAGAGACAGTGTCAACAATACATGCTTTAGACGAGCTAAAAATGGGGCTGGTGAGGAGAAATTCTTTTGTTTAGCTATCCACCAAGCTTTAGCAGCCAGTAATTTAGGGGCAATGCCTAGGCTGTCCTTAGAGCTGAGAGTGGATCTATTCTATGTGGATTTCTTCAGTTCTTTTAAAAAAAACACTTAGCATCCTCCAGCAGCAATGTTCACAGGGTGTCTGTTGTGTGAGCAGAATTCTTCGTTTGAAGTTTGCTATCTGAGGATTTCAATGACTGTCTCCTGCAGACTGCAACTTCAGTTACAATTAAGTTGAAATGAAAGTTTAAGTCACCACCTTCCATTGTAGCTACTGATAAATTCCACATCAGGATTAATGCTAAATTAAAAAACAAACAAACAAAAAAGGAATATATTTCTAGTAATTTTCTTTTTCAGGCTCGCCACTACATTGCAGAATCTCTTGGAGAGAAATACACAGAAGGATTTATTCTTGAAATGGAAGCAATGTGGGCTGAAAGTAACTGTCGAACACCCTTGACATGCTTTTTATCAATGGGGTCTGACCCCACTGAAAATATTGAACGTCTTGCAAAATCAAAGGTAACCACCTAAACTGCTGTTAAATACTGTTACATGCTGTTTAGAACTATACTGTGAACTAGAAATTATGCTTCCACATTTTATAGAAGTTCATATGATTGTATTTCTAGTCATATCAATGTTCTCTGGAAGCTAATTTTGAACCAATAGTCAAAATGCATTTACTGGTGAAATGAGGATGTTACAGTTTATCCAGCAGAGTGTGATAGCCCATTACTTAGTGAAAGTACTGAGCTATAAGAGCAAAGCAATAATTGTGCTTTACACTGTGTTGCATTCACCACTGGAACTGACTGTAATGATCATTACAGGAAGATATAGAAAAAAATCATAAATATGGGGTGACAAGAAAAAGCAATCTATAGACTCTACCATTCAATCAGTTCACTTGATGGAGACATTCAATATTTCTTACAGCATGGTGTCACTTTAAAGCTCTCCGTGCTTTGTGCTTTATGGTTCACAATGTAGATGCAAGCATAATTTTACCAAGAAGTTATTCTGAGTAGGTCTTCATAACTTTTTCCTCCCTGCTATAATGCCTCTTCATTTAGAGGAGCTGGAAATGTTCAGATTTGAGATTAGAATTTGTTTTTCACTCTAAAATGTAGTTTAGTTGGTCTTCTCCCAGAGAAATGGAAATAGTATCTGTGACTATTGAGCTATATAGACTTGTTCACAAACTAAGCAAGCTTTATCTTAAAACTCCTTGGATTTCTTCCCCCTTTACTTTCACTTGAAAATGGAGTGGAAATTTAACTAAAGTCTATCACTTTAACTTTGTTAAAACCGGATAATTTTATTACTGTAGACATAGATTCTCCTTTCATGGAATGACATATAGAACCTCCAACAGAACTGTCAGGGCCCCTGTAGTGACTAAAATGATAGTATTTTAATCTGGAAAGCATTGTACTGAGATGACACTGATATATTGGTATGACTCACTATTGAAAGAAACAGATGTTTTGACAGAGATCTTTCAGAGGAGTAAAATGAGGCCTGTCTACAATGAAAAATATTTTTCTTTTCTTGATTTTTTGGTAACCTTTAATAATTGTACATTGGAGAGGTAGCATTGATGAAAAGAGCTAATTATAAGTAGATGCTTTATTAAGGAATATTGTAACGCCTGAATATTTGTGCACTCCGCAGGAGTAGTCATAGTGTTTCGATTGATGGAAGTCCTAGCTGTATTCAGATACATCTTAGAAAAGATGAGGTTTTTCTTCTATGGCACATAGCCTCTTCACAGGCTATTTATTTTTGCTTCTTTTAGCTGCACCTTCAGGTTTTTACTGACCTCAGAGCAGGATTTACCTGCTTTCTTATCTTGGGCATTCTCTGTAAATCTTTAGCCAGGATGTGGAGGATCATATAGAGGACCTGTGTTTGTACTGTTGGGTAAGATCATCAGGTCATGCCTGTTCTCTGAAAGCTTGACCAAATGACCCAGCACAGCTTCTGTCTGTAAGCTTAACCTTTTAGGTCTGAAAAAGTAGGACAGCCTCATCCATGCTGTTTAGGACTAGCAGACTTTGGGTTTTTTTGGTTTCACAGTGAGAGAGACCCAGTAGCAGGTAAACTTGAGACTAACCTTTGTGGTTCTTAGCTAGCTGAAGGTAGACCCAGATTGTTAAGTCATTGTGCAGCTTGTTGCCCACAGCATGATGGACACTCAGTGGTTTGTCTTGAATGTGAAACTGTCGTAGAATAGAATCATAGAATGGTTTGGGTTGGAAGGGACATTAAAGATCATCTAGTTCCAGCCCCCCTGCTGTAGGCAGGGACACCTCCCACTACACCACGTTGCTCAGTACCTCATCCAGCCTGGCCTTAAACGCCTCCAGAGAAGGGGGCATCCACAACCTCCCTGGGAAACCTGTTCCAGTGTCTCACCACCATCACACTTCTTTCTATCCAGCCTAAATGCCACCCTCTTCCAATTTGCATCCATTATTCCTAGTCCAGCCATTGTGTACCCTATTAAGAAGCCCTACCCCAGCCTTACTGTAGGCCCCTTTCAGTTATTAATAAGCTACTCTGAGGTCCCCCCTGAGCCTTCTCTTCTCCAGGCAGAGCAACCCCAACTCCTTCAGCCTGGCCTCATAAGGGAGTTGCTCCAGCCCTCTGATCATGGAATGGTTTGAGTAGGAAAGGACCTTAAAGAACATCTAGTTCCAGCTGTCCATGAAACTAAGCCTTTGCCCTCAACATGTATGTAGAATAATATGCACAACTAATTTTGATAATGATGATTTTCCCTGATAGGAGTCATAAAGACAACCTAAGTCATGGGACTTCTTATTTAACAAGAGCAAGTGTAATAAGAATAGGAAAGAGGGTGTCTGTCTGCATTTTGCTTACACAAAGCTTGTACAAGCTTGTATGGTCCTAATCAGTCCATCTCAAGCAGATCTCCTTGTATGAGGCTGTATCATCTTCATTTTTTTTCAGAATTACTGGCTTTCTTCTCCTATGGCCTCTGGAGAAAAGACTCAATAAATTTCCCAAAAACTTCTGCTTACATTATGATCTTTGTCTCTTCTAAATCAGAAAACTAGCAGGTAGAAAACTAGCAAGAGATAGGTGATCTCTAAACTAGAATCTGCCAACTAACAACACAGGATGGCTGCTAAGGGATGACTTAATTAGAACCCGTCTTTCCTATCCTTCCTGCTTCCATGACAGTTCTCTATTAAATTAAATAATTAATCTTAGAAAACAAAAAGACCCCAAACTTGACTTTACTCTGTGTATTATTATGTGTAGCCTTAATATTTGTTCATCTCAAGATAGTTTATATAATAAATGTCCCTTCAGTCAGGAAAGATATACTCAGCAGTGTATCTCCTGCTTTATTTCAGGAAGTGGTAAAATGGAAGGGAAAATCTTTCAGTTATCTTACCCGTTGACTTTTTGAGACCTACAAAGAAAGATTATTTCCAGTGACTGCAGTTTTCTTTCAACAAGTAGAGATAAGAGCAACAGGAAGGGGTTTGGCCTTTTGTTTACTCTTGGTTAATCTAATCAGTCTCAATTATTATTAATGGATCTCTTTGTGGAGCAAAGTCACTCTCCCTGGACCTACAGAAGCAATATGTCACGTGTGTAATCATTGTAAAGTATTCTATATGAAAGAAACTTTCTTTTTTTCTTCCAGGACATTCCCTGTCATGCCATTTCAATGGGTCAGGGCCAGGAAGTCCATGCAAGGCGCCTGTTAAATCTGTGTATGCAGGATGGAGGATGGCTGCTTCTACAGAACTGCCACCTTGGCTTGGAGTTTCTCAGTGAATTAATGGATACCATCACAACAGCAGAAGCTATGAGTGAAGGTTTCAGGACATGGATCACTACAGAGGCTCACTCAGAGTTTCCCATTAATCTTTTACAGTCCTCTATCAAATATACTAATGAGCCCCCACAAGGTAGGAAACCACGCCTTTTTTCAGTTTTGGAGCTTGCTTCTGTATGAATGCACTTCACAATGTTTCACTTTTTGCAACCTGTGCCATTTGCAGCTAACAAGTAGCAGGTTTGTTCTTGAGAGTTAAAAATTTCAGGTTTAGGACAACCACTATCCTCCATACACACACACAATCATCAGCTGCCTTTCCTCAAGCCTAACACTTTTTTTGTCTTTTAACTCTCTCGTCATTAACTAACTGTGTAATGCATTAGCTTGCCCTTTATTAATATACATTATTTGCCACTGATTTCAGTTAACAAAATCAGTAGGAGGTGAGAATTTTTATCCAAAGTTTATGCCTGAGTCAGTTAAACCCCTTGTTTTGATATTCAGATTCTTTAGTAAGATGTCTACAAAATACCTGATCTTGTGAAAAACATCCTGTTTCTGCTTTTAATTCTTCTCCCCACTTTTAGTTCACTGCTTATCTTTTCATTGTACTGTGACCCCTCCTTATCATTCAAATGATAGCACCCTATAGCTTTATTGTAAGTCAGTGTATAACTAATTTACAAAATTTATAACTTACATTTAATAATAGAAGCATGTCCCATGAGCCAGTTTTAGGATCTTTGTGAAGTAGGAAAGTAAGAAAAGGGCTTTTACTGTGCCATAGAGAGGATGACGACTTGGACAGTCAATTCCCTTCACTCAAAATCTGTCTTTTTAGACTTTTATTAAGCTAATTATGTGCAAGATATCATAAGAGGGACCAGTGTCAGTAACTCATACGCAGTATTGCCTGCCAAAGGCAGTTGATGCTTCAGTAATACTGCCTGAAAGCATCTGGGAGTTATGGGGCTTATGTATTCCATGGAAGCAGAGATTTCAACAGTAGCATCTGCCTAAAGCTGTTCCTGGGATTTGAAACAAACCACCCCAAGTATTAGTATTTCCACTATGAATTTCACTTCTCATCTCATCAGCTTTGTGCCTGTATACCAGTTTGAGAAGCTGCATACCAAATTTTGAGATTGTTTTAGGAATGAAATCTAAATAAAATTGTCTTTGATAGAACTAAAATCTCATTTTATGTGAAAACATTGAAACACAAACTCTTGGATATCAAGTGCTATATTTCATATGATCTTGGGGGTCTTTTTGATTGCTGTGTAGCTGCTACGTAATCATGTTTATATTTCATTTGTTATTTGTAGCATTTAGAATATAATTTCTCAAGTGTAATTCCTTACAGACTCCTGAACTTAATTTGGTGTGACATCTACCTCAAACAAAATGTAATTGAATTTTGACTGCTATGACCAGCTGTATAGTTAATTGATTCAAAAAGATTGTTTGAAGCTGTAAGTAAGATGGTACTGTAAATTGGAATAGAACATTCTGCTTAGAAGAAGTTGGAGTTCTGTGTTCCATACATTTTTTGCTCATATATTACATTTTTATACTGATTTTCTAGGTGTGAAAGCTGGTTTAAAACGAACATACTCAGCTATTACTCAGGATCACCTAGAAGTGAGCAACATGCCACAGTGGAAACCACTGCTATATGCTGTTGCATTTCTTCATACAACTGTTCAGGTTTAAAAATATATTTCTTTTCTTCTGCCATAAAGCCATGTTTCATTTATTAATGTCATGTGTTATTAAATGAAATGCATGTTTAAGTGGAAATCCTGTGTTGATAAATTAACAGAAATTAAATCAGAAGGAAAACTACTACTGCACCTGCCTTAGAACTCTGCTCATGTTGATCTTGTACCTCCAACAGGGATGTTTTTTCAGAGTGAAAAATGAAGGTCAGCCAAAGATTGGATACTATACACTTGTGTTGCAGTCATTGGGCATGGCTGTGTGATCTTGTCTCTCAACTAATTGAATTTTTCTAATATTTTAAATCATAACCACATACTGCCAACTGCATCCATAAATGATGCAGTAAAAAACAGCTTTTGCTACTTTGCACTATGCAGAGTCATTGGTGGTATGAATATACCAGCTCCATAGGAGGACCACAGAAAATTATCATGGTAGATGAGTCTGATATTCTTTAATATTCTTTAATATTTTAAATTCAAAAACTATAGTTCCAGACTCAAAGATTCACTGCGTTTACAAAGATTTTTTTCTTTGTGAAAGTGTTAGTATTCCTGTTCTTTGTTTGCATCTCTCTGCTAGATGACTAAACTACTAGACAATTAACCAAGCATTTGTCCTTGTGTGTGTTAAGAGAAGGCTAAGCTACGTTTTTAAAGTTGGTGAAATATAACCCCAGCTGGATGACTGCTTTTATAATATATTTCATGTATTATTCTGTGCTTAATCTTTTCTTCACAATTACTATGACTAAGGTTTTCAATTTTAACTTGATTTTACAGGAAAGACGAAAGTTCGGTCCATTGGGATGGAATATTCCTTATGAATTTAACCAGGCAGACTTTGCAGCCAGCATGCAATTTGTTCAGAATCATTTGGATGATGTGGACATCAAACGTGGAGTGAACTGGAGCTGTGTTCGTTATATGCTTGGAGAAGTACAGTATGGTGGCCGTGTAACTGATGACCTTGACAAAACACTGCTGAATACATATGCGAGAGTGTGGTTTGGAGAGCACATGTTTAGTGAAAAATTTTGTTTCTACAAAGATTATATTATTCCAAAAGGGAAAACAGTTGAAGACTATCTGCAGTACATAGAGCAACTACCAGCAATTGATACACCTGAGGTAAAACACTACAAAGTATCAAAGAGATTTGTATTTGTCGGATAAATAATGTAATCAGGTATGTTTTTGAGAGTCATGAATGTATATGTTAAGATTAGCAGGCAAATCATTATAGTGGGTATCTAGTGTAGATCTGCAGACCAGAAAGAGTTAGATGACACCATCTTAGAACAACAGGAAGAAGTCTCAGTTGGAACTCGATGATCTTTAATGTCCCTTCCAACCCAAACTATTCTATGATTCTATGATTCACAAGCCCTGCTCATAGAATTACATAACGACATTAGTTGGAAGGGACCTTTCAGATCATCTAGTCCAACCATCAATATTGACAAGAATTATCAATAAACCAGCACTACATCTTAGCATTAAGTCTGTCTGTCTCTTAAATACCTCCAGAGATTGTACCTGAACTAGTACGCTGGGCAGCCTGTTCTGATGCTTGATAACTTTTTCAGTGTAAAAATTTTTCCTAATATTCATTCCCTTGGCTATCCTGATGGATGACAGGCTGACCATGAAACACTCTCACAGCAAAGAGGACAACAGCATCCTAGGCTGCAATAGGAAGAGGGAGGTCATCCGGTAAGCTGAGAGTGGTGAACCTTGCTCTTTTCTGAGAACTGGTGAAACCATGTCCAAAGTTCTGTGTCCTGTTCTGGACTCCCCAGTACAAGAAAGACAGGGAATTTCTGGAGTGAGTTCAGAGCAGGGCCATTAAGATAAGTATCTGCCATATGAAGAAAGGTTGAGCAAGCTGGAACTCTTTAGCTTAGGCAGGATCTTGTTGGGACAGTGTAAAGTTAAAGCTGAAGTCTTTTTGGAAGAAGAAGAGGCAATGGGTATTAATTAAACAACAGGAAATTCTACCTGACAATAAGAAGTTGCATTTTTACAGTGAAGATGGTCAAGCACAAGAAGAGGCTGCCCAGAGACATTGTGGAGTCTCAATTGCTGTAGATATTAAAATCTCAACTGGCAATTGTGCTGGACAACTTGCTCCTGCTGTCAATGCTTGAGCATGGTTTGGATAAGATGAGCCTCAGACCCCTTCCAGACTAAACTCTTTTTATGATTTTGTCACTCTGTATGGGATTGAGCAGACACGTGAACTGAGAAACAACAGAACTTAAAAAGCCTTATGGTCTCATTTTCCAAGTTACAACTGGGAGATGTTCTGCATGTTGCCCTGAATTGATGGTGTAGGGTTCACTGTAGCTCATAGTTGCAAACACTTTAGCATAACCCACTGTGTGTATACTGCAGTGGTCACCTTAGTCGGAGGACTGCAGCTTTCTGCTTCCTCTAGTACAGGCAGAACTGATGCAGTTATTTAAAACAGAAACAACATGTGACTGCTTTGGATTTCTGTCTCATTGCTGTGAAGTCGATAAATGCCTTGGGACATAAGTTCTATCAAAACCATAAATCTCAGGACAGAAGAGAAAAAAATAAGTTTTACTGAGATGGAACTGGCTAAGAGGGCCAGAAGATTCCAAGGTCATAAAATAAACCTGAAGTTTTCAATCTCTGCAAGTAGTAAAAGCAGAAGGCAAGGATATTTGTGCTGGCAATGATGTGCCTTTTCCAAACAAGGGTAAGTGCAGCCATGACAATGCACTGGTGGGATCCATTTGAGGCCCAGCTCATGAAGAGGCTGCTATCAGTGTATGAACCTTGACTTTATCAGATTTCAGATGCTTCTTTCATGGATCCGCTTTTCTAAGCTCTCAGGAACCTGTCTCATAATGCTGCAATGTATTTTTAAAGTATTTTGATGCCTGTAGAAAATCTGTATGTGTAGTTTGATGTAGAAGAATTTTACCTTTGACTTTTATGTAAATAGGATCCCATTCAGGAATGCAAACATCTATTTCTCCTTCACATTTTCACAGGTTGGGGAGACAGTTATGACTTTATTCTGTCATTCCAAAATCTGTCAAAATTGCTCATGGAAACCTTTAACCTTTAAAGCTCCCTGTCTTATTTGTTCCACAAAGTATACTGTGCTTGTCAAAACAGTGTATCTTTGTTTCCTCCTCTTTCCATTTTTGTTTAAGAAAGAAGGGCTGAATAAGTCTGATTGGTGTATCCTTGCTCTTTTGATGGAATTTCAACCTCTGATCAGAATAAACACTGACTTCTGAAGAAGACTATTGAACTCAGCAATCCCTTTGAAAGTGACTTTGATTTCAGAGGAGTATAGAGCTTTACCAATTGGTTTTGAGGATTTATCAGGCTAAAAAAAAGCTGAAAGACAGAATCCAGCACACCCTTTAAAATTCCAAGATATTTTGGATCAAAAAGAATGAGAAATTTAGCAGCTTGATTAATTTACAGGACACGCAGTCTAGCGATTGCCTTACTGGTTTCTTTGGTCTTATTTCTTCATACATCACTTGTTTAAAAACGTAGGACCAGAATAAATATAGAATTTGTAAGATATGGAAACATGAAAAATGAGGAATGGAAGATTTCTTCACTTTGGTCCTCAGTTTGAGGCAAGACTTCCTCATTGTTGGATCAGTAGTTCAAATTTTATAAGAGATGTTTAATAGCTGTAATTAAATGAGGACTTGTGAAATAAGTCACAGTGCAGTTCCTCCTGGAAAACAGTCAGTTTTCAATCTGACAATTCAAGACTTTGTGATATTTCAGTGAAAGATCTGAGAAATATTATCATTCAGACAAAGGGCAGCTTTGCAGTAATTCTGTGCTAGCTGTACCTTAAATAAAATAATTCCATTTCAGAAGAAGGGAAAGTAAGGACAAGGAGACCAAAACTAAAAATAGCTAACCCATAAAAAACCCTGGATATATCAGCAGTCTTAAAATCTTTACGTACTTTGAATATGGGCAGTGTTTTATTCACTGTGCTGCTTCCCCTATAAACCCAAGAGACTGGGTAGAACAAAATATGTTAGAAACAGCAATGGATCTGATCATTAGGGCCATCAGCTTCAGCTGGTGCAATAAAGAATAGATCTGTAGAGACACAGAGCTACTGGGGAAGGGTAAGTGTCATTTCTACCAAGCTCTAGTCTGATCCAGTAGAAAGAAATCAGTTTATACTCCCTGATAGCACTCCATAGCATTATCCTGCTATGTGAAGATTAAAAGAAGATCAGTTAATAAAAAACAAAAACAAATATGAATTAAAATGCCATTGTACATGTAGCCTATGTTAATGTTTTAGAGTAATTCAGGCTTGGTCCCTAGCAAGTCAAATAAGCATCCTTAAGGAAGGGGTAGGACTTTTTAAGATATGTGATGAGAGGACTAGAAATAATGGATGTAAATTGGAAGGGGGTAGATTCAGGCTGAATAGAAGAAAGAAATTCTTTACAGTGAGGGTAGTGAAACACTGGAACAGGCTGCCCAGAGAGGTTGTGGATGCCCCCTCCCTGAAGGTGTTTAAGGCCAGGCTTCATGAGGCACTGAGCAGCCTGATGTAGTGGGAGGGGTCCCTGCCTATGGCAGGGAGGTTGGAACTTGATGATCTTTAATGTCCCTTCCAACCCAAACTATTCTATGATTCTATGATTCTATGATTCTATTCGTATCTTTTGTTCGGTAGAGCTGAGGATTCTTTCACTGGTGTAATTGCATTTTTTTGTCTCTGTTTGTCCTTTTGCTTTAAGGTATTTGGACTTCACCCTAATGCAGATACAACTTACCAGACTAACCTGGCTAATGAGACACTCAGTACAATAGTGAGCATCCAGCCAAAAGACAGCAGCACTGGAGGAGGGGAAACTCGAGAAGCAGTGGTGCAGCGTCTTGCTGATGAGATGCTGGGGAAGTTACCTCCAGATTATAACCCTCATGAGGTATATGCTGCTTTGCAGATACAGATGTTATATGTATATAGATGTGTGGTTTATGAGGTTTGTTTTTCTTCTTAAATGTCACTGGCATATGTTCTGAGAAGCCCTTAAAATTATGCTGTGTTTGAGAATTCTGATTTGGTTTATTATCTAAAATATTCCTAAATTAGAAGCAGGATTTTCAAATGCCATTGTCCACTTTATTAGTCACCTTAACCCAGAACAACCATTAGGGTTTTCTGAAAGTTCTTGCCCTCTTTAGTTGCTTAGAAAAGAACACCAGTGCCTCTTTCTGAAGGATCGGTGATCTTTCAGAGGTCAGAGCTTTCGATTTACCTACTTATATTATGATACCACCATCATGAGTGATGAATTTAACCACTGAGCTTCTCATGCCCCAGATATTTTGGAGTTTAAGCCATAATATGTATACTTGTAAGACTTTTCTTGCATTTTTTATTGAATCTCATTAAACAAATAAAGCCAGCACAAAGCACTCTTGAATCAGTTTGTAAGTTGGATCTGGTTGACATGTTTTCATGACCAGTGACAGTTGAAATCCCCTCATTTCCACTGTTCCATTATTTACAGTTCTGGTTTGCAAAGACTAGTTTTTTCCCCTGGTTGTGCTCTGAGCTTGTAGACTGGCCAGTATTCAGTATCACAGCTTGTTATTTCATACTTCATTTTCTTCTCTGGCCAACTTAGAATGTCCACTCAGGTTACAAGCAATAGCCTTGGGGCCCTGGCAGTATTTCCTGTCTTCTGCTGTTGATCTCAGATTTAATATGTCTTGTATTAAAAAACCTCTTTTGTGCTGTCATAATTCAACTCGAAACTTCTTTTTTCATTCTTTTCTTGGCAAGCTACTTACAATCTGTAGCTTGGTTTTGCTGAGGTTTCTTATCACCCTTCTCCATGAAGCTGTTTTTCCATCCATTTCTGGTTGCTTCACCTTATTTTTGTCACCTGCTTATTGAGTGATTCTCAGGGATAGTATATAATTTTTTTTTTGTAGAATTTGATTTTAAGTCCAGCAATTTTTCTATTTCTCACATTATTAAGAGTAAATAGATAATAAAATTAAATATATTTTGTATAATAATTAACAATGCTTGATTACCAATTTTATGAATTTCTGACCTTTTTCCCAATACCAGAATAAACCTCGTCATGGATCTAGATTCTTCTGATCCTTTTTATTCAGCTCCTTAGAAAATTTTTTTCCAATTTCTCATACCAATAGAATACGGAATGCCTGAGTAGCATGTGCAATTTTGCCATTTTTGTAATAAGTGTATTTTTTCAATTTATTTGCTAAATCCTCCAAAAGGTTATTTCTTCATTTCTTTGTTAAACTGCCAGCTCTTTTCCTCATGAAAAATTCATAATACTTAGAAGACATTAATACCACTGGACTTCATATTGTAACCTCTGAGGATTCTTGCCCTGGAATTTTACCTCAGAGAAACTGGTTAACAGCCTTTTAGTCTTGTGAAATGCACATGCTTTTAGTTCAGATTTCAATTCTAACTGTTCTGAGCAAATGCTGGTTTTTTTCTAGCATTTATTCTGTTTAGTCTTGGTCTCATTCCCTCCTGTTTGTGTTTTTTGTCACATGGATTATCCACAGAAAACACACATGGAGTGAACTTCCTCTTTTCAGTCGTTTCCTTGAGTGTCTTAACTTTCAAGACAACCAGTTAAAGAGCCAGGATTTGTACTTAAGGTCAAGGAGTCAAAAGAGTTTATTTTGGAAGTTCCCATCTATGCTTTTAACTTGTCTCTATTTTATTCCTGCATTTGGGTACAATTCATAGTTTTCCATGTGATTGTATAAAAAAAAGTCACCACCACTTGTTTTATCTGCTGTTTCACTCATCATCCATGAGTGTAACAAGTTATTATTTTTTCTTGTTATCTGCCAATCTTATATGCAGGTTTTTGTTTTCTCATAATCAATCATCTTTATAATGATCCTCACAATTAGATAGTTCTTTACTAGTAGGTCTGCCCTGGTGAGACCACATAGAATCATAGAATAGTTTGGGTTGGAAGGGACCTTAAAGATCATCGAGTTCCAACCCCCCTGCCATAGGCAGGGACACCTCCCACTAGACGAGGCTGCCCAGTGCCCTGTCCAGCCTAGTCTTGAACACCTCCAGAGATGGGGCATCCACAACCTCCCTGGGCAACCTGTTCCAGTATTTCACCACCCTCACTGTAAAGAATTTCTTTCTTATGTCTAGTCTAAATCTATCCCCCTCTAATTTATATCCATTGTTTCTAGTCCTCCCATCCGATATTATGTTAAAAATTCCTTCCCCTGCCTTTCTGTAGGACCCCCTCAGGTACTGATAAGTTACTATGAGGTCCCCTCTGAGCCTTCTCTTCTCCAGGCTGAACAACCCCAACTCCTTCAGCCTGTCTTCATAAGGCAGTTGCTCCAGCCCTTTGATCATCTTCGTGGTCCTTCTCTGGACCCTCTCCAATAGCTCCTTCCTGTGTTGAGGGCTCCAGAACTGGACGCAATACTCCAGGTGTGGTCTCACCAGTGCCGAGTAGAGGGGTAAAATCACCTCTCTTGACCTGCTGGTCACACTCCTCTTGATGCAACCCAGGATTTGGTTGGCCTTCTTGGCTGCAAGTGCACACTGCTGGCTCATGTTGAGTTTGTCATCAACTGACACACCCAAGTCTTTCTCTACGGAGCTGCACTCCAGCCACTCTCCACCCAGCCTGTATCTGTGCTTGGGATTGCTTCGACCCAGGTGCAGGACCTTGCACTTATTGGGTTCAGTTCTGGTCTTCTTAGTTCAGGAAGGACATGGAACTGCTGGAGAGGGTACAGCACAGAGCAACAAAAATGATGAAGGAAAATCTAAGGGAGCTGGGTATCTTTAGCTTGGAGGAGACTGAGGGGTGACCTCATTTATGTCTATAAATATGTAAAAGGAGAGTGTCAGGAGGGTGGAACCTTCTGCTTTGATTTGCTTTAAAACTCCTCTCATACAATTCAAGTAAGGAGATTCATATTTGTACAGGATAAACCAGTATTTAATAATTTTGCATCAGCTTGATCCCTGCCTCTCCCCCTGCTTCTTTCTTACTGGCACAGTCAGGATGCCCTGCTGCATCTCGTTTTTCTCTCTGTATTTCTTGTATATTTCTGAGCTCAAGATATAAACTTGTTCCATTCTCTTATCAATAAATATAGATATCAGCTCTTCCCAGTAATTTCTGAGGCTCTGTACATCTTGGTCTGTAAATTGTACTTCTCTGATTAATCTCACCACTCTATTCACGGGCTGTTTCTTCAGTGTAAATTACTGATGGATGACATGGTGATTTGCCACAGAACCATCAGAAAATTAGTCATTCCTTTCCTCTACATATCCTCAGAGCATTCTCTGGCAGATTCCCAACAGTTTATTATTGGTAATAATACATTTCTCTGTGCATGTCTTTGGCTGTGTCAGCTGCACTACAACTTCAGATTTTACTTTTGCAGTGTGACAAGATTTGGCATCATTTCTTGCATTTCCTGATTCTTCAATATTTCTTCTTCATGTTGCACAATCATTGCCTGCATTCTCTACATATTAGAACTCATTTAGAACTTTACAACTCTCTACTTATAAGTAATTCTTTAGTGTGAACCTGCTGAGACACTGGAAGAGGGTGTGGATGCCCCTGGAGGTGTTTAAGATCAGGCTGGACAAGGCACTGAGCAACCTGATCTAGTGGGAGGTGGCCCTGCCCATGGCAGGGGGTTGGAACTAGATGATCTTTAAGGTGCCTTCCAACCCAAACTATTCTATGATTCTACGATTCTATTCTATGATTCTACTTTGTTTCAGGGGAATTTTCTGCTATTTTCTACCCAGTTCTACCTCTTAACCACAGTGGCCTATTGTTGCAGTATGGGCACAGGCCACAAAGGGTTAACAGCTGCTCAGCTCAGGGCCTGAGGCAAATCCTATCAAGCCACCTGAGGCCTTGGAGCTTGTTGTGCCTTCCATTGTTTTGGGAAAGAGTCCTCTATTCGGTGGGAACTAAGAAGGAGTCAAGAATGAGCAAGATAACAATGGCCTTGTGTGTTGGCAGAAGAACTCTAAGAGGAGGGTCTGACATTAATGCAAGAATGTAACTTGTAACCAATCAGCATGTTAGTAGCATTGATAAGTAGCCATCACTGTATATAAGCTTGTCTCATGCTCTCAATAAACGGATTCTGGCAGATCATATTGATTGTGGAGGTCAGCCCCTTCTTACACCAATCGTCCTATTACTTTAGCCTATGAGCCAGAAGTGAGGCTCCCTCTACCCAGTAAGAATAAAATTTGCATCAAATGTCTTTCTCATCTGAACTGAAGTTCTGTTATTCTGGAACCTCTGAGAAGGTTTGGAGATGGCAGAAGCAAACTGTAAAGAAAACTCCGTTTTTTAATGAAAGTTTGCATAAACAAAAAGAATTCTAAAGAAAAAAGAATTTAAAGAAAAAAAATCTGTTTACTAGCATGTAACCAAGAACTTCATTAGTCAGAATCTCATTAGTCAGAGCAGAAAAAAAAGGGAGAGTTTAGATGTTCTCTGAGGGAACAGGCTACAGAATTTATCAGTAGCTACAATATAATAAGCAAATGAAATTAAGCTTGCAAGTATAAGGAGTGAAATGGGTTATGTAATTACTTCCTATGATGTCTGAAAAAAAAAGGGAATGAGTTCTGTTGTTTGTCAATTTGAGTCAACATTTGGTCGTTTGGGACATTATTACCTACATTCAGGACATTATTACCTACTAGATCAGTTTAACAATCCTGAAACAAATAAAACTAATACACTAAATTGTAAGAGACTGAGGGAATGTGTCAAAAAGAGTTCCTGTGCATGCCTCATTGGATAAAAGCAGTAAAAAGAAAAGCATTCATTAGTCCTAGCAGCACAGATTGGGTTTGCTTTTAGAAGAATATTGTACTCCAATAAAGCTGCAACGTGGTAGTCTTTGGAAATCAAGTTAGAAAGATATTATCAGTGGAGTAAAGGGAAAAAAAATGGGAAACAAATGGAGGTAATTAAGAGCAAATACTCTTCAGGGAAAGTGGCAGGAGCCTTTGCTATCTTTGATCAGTTCTTGCAGCTCCCTTTAGAAAACTTGGAATGAATGAATCTGATCAGAGTTAAAACCCTGACAGACTACATCAGGGATGGACAGGAATGAATCCAATTATTTGCTGACATTCAGAACTCCAGATTGTACTTCTTGATTCATTGTGAATCTAGAAAAAAATCACGCTGTCACACAAATGCCTTTAATCCTCAATTATTTGTTATTTTTTAAATTACTTTGGAACCAACAACTTTTAAAACAAGGCAACCATTTTACCCTTCTTTTTTTGCCGTACTCTTCCTCTGGCCAGTCAAATAACTGACTCAGTGTCCATCCAAAAGACTGAAAAACTAAGTCACCTTTGCATACTTTATCAGACAGCAGCTCGACACAGGTGATGGAAAAGAAACCTTCCTCCCACCCTAAAACTGTCTTAATTTTTCTCACTCCAAAGGCAGAAGCAGCTTAAATGTTCTGCTTTCATAACCTTTTTTGCTTCTGGGTCTTGCCTCACAGGTGACAGAGAGATTAGTGGTAAAATGATTAGGTCCAGTCAGTCCATGTGAGTGAAGATAGATGCCAGAATGAATGTCAACCTGTCACACACAGAGCTTTATAATGAAAATGCTCCTTGCAGCCTGAAAAACAGCTTGCTAGGGAATAGACATAGAGGCATCCCAAAGACACTGCACTTTATTGGAGACTGGCTTTAAAAGTAACAATAAGCTGTTCCCTTCAAATTTTATTAGTATTGACTAAGACTTATATTTCATTAAGGCTATGACTATGTTAGCACATATTGCATGGAAACAGGAGCTCTTCTGAAGACCAGAGGCTTGCAATGTCTGTTTTACTGGCTAATTTACTTAGGTCTAACTCTAGTCTGGCTGAACACCCATTACTGTCTGGAGTCCTTGAAGCATACCTTCTGGGTTAGATTACTTTGAAGCTCACCCAGTTTGTGGACATGGAGTCTACATTGCAATGTAGATTTTTTTGCTACCAAACAAAATTTGGAGTCTGAACTGAAATGCTAACTTTGATACTTTTAAAGGTGTGTTTGTCTTACCTACCAACTCTAACAGATCACCCAGCTCTAGAGCTGCAGCTATTTTCTGCATATTTTACTAACTACTTTCTTAAATGCCACAGGGAAGTGATCTTTGACACCATTTGAAAAGAGTTTTGACTTGGATGTAGCTTGAGCTTGGTCATTCTTGTTCAGGCCTCTTATTTGGAGCATCTGAAAGAATAATGGGCTTCCCATTTCTACCGACAAAGGGAATAACAATAGGCACATCTAATTGAAAATTATAGCATTTACTGAAAATGATAGGCAGTTACTACTGCAATAACTTCATCACTGGACATTAAATTACATGAGTTCAACAAATGCTTTTCTACTGAATGTCCTCTAAAGCATGTGGTGACAAAGGATTTGGGTACTCGAGGACAGCTAATAATGTGCATAGAGGAATCTGACACACTAGACATGTACTTTGCAAAATCATGTAGACAAAGCTATTAAGGTTATGATTTTAGTTGCTCCTTTTTTAAATCACCTTGTTTTATGTTAGATGACAGCTGTTTGCACAATGAAAAAGGAGATATTGTAAGTGGGCTTTATGGAATTAGTATAATAATCTCAGAAAAGCTATTTTGGTTAGTGAGTTTTGTCTTTTGAAGGTTTTTTTCTATCTGTCGGGATCCATCTCTTTATGTCATAATAAATCCAGCAGTGGAAGTAAGTCATCTGATTGCTAATACAAAACCAGTCAACCAGGCCTTAGAGCTGCTATTTAAAAGTAATCTTAAAGTAAGATTTCCAGGAAAGGCATTGTATTATACCTAGTAAATCTTATACCAGATAAAGATTGATTTATATACAATAAAGTATAAAGTAAGTTTTTTTTCAGGTTTTATATCTGATTATACTTGGTAGTCCAAGATGAGATCTGTGAACAGATCTAGGGTTGATTAATAATTTCTGCATTATTCATACTCTATTCAAAACATTACAGGTATTTTTGAAAACAAATCAGAAGACTGTTTAAATCCTGTGAATCCATCAGTTATATTCTGCAATGGTATTTTAGAATATTTATTTCATCTTCTCTTTGTTGATTCATAAATAGCAATGTTTTAGAAAATAACACCCTTAACAACAGTTTCTATACAATTATTCCACAAACAGGAGAAATTCTTCAAAAGGAACACACATTAGGTAGACTAGAAAAAATTGTGTTTCTTACTTGAAGAGTAAAATGCATGTCCTGTAATCTGTATCATTCCTTCCTTATTTGTGGCATGCACTAAACGTTTAGACATTAAAAAAAAAAGTTAATCTTTTATTTGCTTTATTGGCAAAAGAGAGAATTATCAGTTGCTGTGGAAATTTCAGAAAGCAGAAGCTTTCCCTAGTTTTTGTATTTAAAAATATCTTAATACTTCACAGTGGAAATTATCCAGAACCAGTTTATTATCTCAACTCTAGGCTCATGATAGCTGATTTTAGTAGTGGAATCTTCTCTTTTACAGGAAGAAATGCATTAACTCAGATTGTAAAATGAACTGTCAGACTGCAAAGCATTAGCATAATTGGCTGGCACCTATTTCTTGGACATTCTGTCTGACAAACTCATGGATCCTTGTGATTAAAATATGATGAATAACCTTACTGATAGCTGTCTCCCAAGGAGCATAGCATATTAGGTTGAAAACAGCATTTTATTTGGCTTGGAGCTGAAACTTGAGAACTGGAAATTGTCAAAGCATTTACTCATTTATACCAGCAATTATAACTACTCAGCTGCTCTATTATGTTCATCTTGCAGAAATTTGCTATTCAACTGTAATGATGAGATCTGTAGTAAGGTTTACTATCTGTATCTAATGTATAGTACACATATTAATGTACACAATGAAATATATGAGTTTACTTGTAAAAAAAGCAAAATCCAGTGGACTTTTGGCCTTGATGAAATAGACCATGTTATATGAAATCTGGTGGCTTCTGCTTGGCTGCAGTAGAATTCCAATGATACTCTACTCTTTGAAAGAATAAACTTTCTAATTCTTTCTTCATTTTTTGTTAGTGAGCTCAAAATAAGCTCTTAAATTTTATCAACCTCTAGGTCATCTCTTTTATGATAATGTTATCTGGATTTAAGACCTTGTTTTACTATTTATGATCTCTTTGGTTCCCTTGCAGAGGGAAGGAGTGAATATAGCAAAGATCAGGGTTCATTGTGAAAGATGATGCATGTCACTGAGTGGTAGTGAGTAAAAAAAAGAGAAGTTCATTGGTTTCTGAAAGCTGAGTCACAGTGGGGAAAAACACTTGAAAGCCTTAAAAATCCAGAATTCTAGTACTATTTGGGGTACAGATGCCATGACTTCTGCAGGTGCCTCTAAATCCTCTCTCATACAGTGTTGCATACAGTGATCTTTGGTATACACAGAACATGCAATCTATATCTGAAGCACATAGTATATGCATCATATGCTGAAGGAAGACAAGGAATGCTTTAGCTACTGCTGCTGTGACATTCCCTTAAGTAACATGGACAGCTAATCCATTCTGAAAATGTTCCTTGTTGAATATGATTGAAACAGTTATCCTTAAAAATTCAGAAGCCTCAAAACTTCTACCTTCAAAATAGTGCATGTAATGATTTAACAGAATTCTATGGCATCTATATTATTACTTGCAATCTTGCCTCTCTCCTAATGCATCCATAAGCAGGATGCCTTATGAGTGAGTTGTGAGCTATTGCAAGTAGCAGCTCTTGTCTATTGTCAGGATTGTTAAGTCAAACGCCATTTGATTTCAACTCAGCAGAGCAACAAGAGGAGAGAAACTTCACCTAACGCAATTTGGAATTCTGAATTAGTTACCATTGAGCATGCTTTTGTATATTTTTTTGTATACCATTGAGCATGTGGGGTGTGGGTTTTTTTTAAGATCTCTGCTGAGTAACAAGACCTGATGGAACTACTGTGTTCCCTCAAAAAGAGGGAACTTTCCCTCCTTAAAAATATGCAGGAGCTCCTTTTAATGAAGGATTTAATGTCATAAATCTTACAGCTGGCACAGGACAAGCATGGACATCTGTTAGATGAAAGTTTCTTTTCTCAGGGATTACACAGTGCAATTGAAAAGCATCCTTTTTCTTTCAAAAAATTATTGCAAGGGAAACAGGAGATTAAATTTGACAATCACTCATTGCACTATTCTTGTTTAGGTGAAAGCCCAGCTTCAAAAGATGGGAGCTGTTGAACCCATGAACATATTTCTTCGCCAAGAAATTGACCGCATGCAACAAGTTATATCAAAAGTTCGAACTACACTGACTGATCTCAAACTGGCCATTGATGGTAAGTTACATTAAAAAAATCATAGCAATTAAAATGCAATATTTATTACTAGCAGGTGCTTATAGCAATTAAATAATCAAATGTTTCCCTTACTTTCTACCTCTTTTGTTTTCTCTCTCCCCTGATTTCTCTCTTTCCTTTTTACATGATCACTAATTCTAGCCCTTAAAGCAACCTCCTTGCATCTCTAAGGACACTCTGCCTTAATTTATTCTGTATGCATGTGCTCCAGTACTGCAGATCATATCCCATAGCACTTCCACACTTCTATGATTCCCTTTAGGATCTCTACAAAGCTTAGAGGAGCTGAAATGCGTGATTAGGTCCACAGGTCATATGCCAGAGTCATTTATGAAATTAAGCTGAGGCATAATGATATAGAACAAGGTAGAAGTGCTGCTGCTAAGTAATTGAGAGACAGAGTAGTCAGTAGGCCAGATGGTAAAGACTCTAATTTGAGGATAAGATTTGCAATGTTCATGAAACTGGTTATACCAAATGGGATGTCCTTAACTGGAAGCTGAAGTGAGTTTGAGTGCCAGTCAAAAGATAATGAAAGAGTTCTGCTTTTAGACATCACAGGATGTAGGTAACAGCACTCTGTACCTCTCAGAGACAGGAGTCTTTGGCTGGAAGTGAGAAATGGTGAATGTAGTTAAAATAAATCCAGGGCACAAGCTACTAGAAGCAGATGGAAAAACTGATCAGAAAAGAAATGAGGAAAAAAGAAGAGATTATGATGCTGCCATCTACTCTTCCTTTTCAGTTCCCATTTTTCTCACTTGCAAGAGCTGAAATATTCAAGAATGAAAGGCTGCTGTTCCTCAGCCAAGCTTCTTGAATTAGCAATAAATGAAAATGAAGCAGAGGTGCTTTGATTCCACTGCTTAAGATCTCAGTCAAGCCTGCTGTTCTCTAGCAGAGAGAAAGAAAGTATCTGAGACAGCAAACTCTTTGCGAGGGGAAAAGGTTAGAGTGCCTCAAAACTTCTCCCTTCTGATATAGGAGATGGTAGCACTGTGATCTGTTTTGGTGGCATTTACCAGTCTTTTGACAGTAAGTCTTTAACGAAGACAGATTTTTTTCATTTGTATTTTTATTGCTTAAGAATCAAAAGGGATTTTTTCCTGTCATTTGTATGATTCACTGAAGGCAACAATGCGTGCTTCAGAAACATCATGCCTGAATCTAGGAAAGAGATTCATAAATTTGCCCAAGGCTAATTAGCTTCCATATCATATAATAACCTATGCAAAGATCAAATCTGAAGAAACAATTGTCCTCTGTTTCAGCATAGAGCTGAGAGTTCCCTTTTATATATGCATAGAGAACCTTTTCAAGTGAATCAAAATGATCCTTTGCATCCAGGAAATTATTAAACTTTTTAAAATTGTGACATATGTATTAAAAGTCTCAAAATGTACAATGGTAATTTGTTTGTACTTAATATTCAGTTTCACAGCAGGCTCAGTCCTCTATCAGGTGTTTAATGAAGTTAATGCTGTAACTTTTGTGCAATCCTCAAAAACATAATTTTCTTAGGGAGAAGAAAATCAAATATAGTGAAAAATTACTCTGAAAACAAAATTGAAAGTATAGTTAATGATAAAAATTAATGGTTTCTAGCAGATTTTTGATATATCTAATGCATACGATTGACTGTTTATTAGGGAACAGAAAGAACATATAGATACTTTTTCTTGCCTCAACAAAGGGGAACACCCCAAACTCTCTCATACTAGATTCTCCCACAAAACTAGTCAACTGCAATGTCAGATCACTTTTAACTTTACAATGAGGTAAACCAGCCTGCCTGCTCAAGCAGGTCTTTTGAATTCTGGCATCTGCCCTGGTCATGCATCTGGCTCTGGCATCCTGAAGCTGTTAAGGCCTGGGCACTGACTTACAACAGATCTGATTTAAGACCATAGTGCATCTTCATGTGTGTCATGTACCTTTGTGAATGGAGGTCTGAATACTTGATTCTACAGCTTGGATGTGAAAAGATAGACCTTGATATTTTACCATTGCTCACTAAGTTGCATTTGAGGTAATGTAAAGCCTTCCCCAATGAAAGAGAATCCACGTGCAGCTGAACATGAGGGATGGTGAGGGAATTAGCACAGCCAGTTTTGATCCTCTGTCCAGAGGGCAGATTAAGCAGTATTCAAGTTTTGGGAGAGGTGAGGATGCTCATCATGTGTCCAACATTTTTGTTGGCAGCTGTGCACCACAAGTCTGTCTCTCTACTAATAAATAAGCATTGCTGCCCAGAGGGATACTTTTTTCGATCAAATTGTAATAATTAGGTTGTAGCTGCACTTTGTACACTCAGTTCTGTCCCAACTATTTGTTCTGTTTTAATTACTTATTGATTGTTCAGAAATTATTTCACAGTTGGTATAATACAGACCTTCCCACGCTTCACATAAATCAGAAAACAGCAATGATGACTGTCCTCTTGAGTGACCTAAATAGAGGCAATGTTCCAAATAGAGCAATCTTTTCAATGATGAGGAAAGAGCTTTTTTCTCATATTTATATTTGGACATCAGTAAAATGTGGTGTTTGAATGAAAACTCCAGATCCTAGTGGATCGTGAGCATCACAACTTGAGGCCCTAACAGAAGGTGACCATATTACACATAAAACTTCTTCACTATGAGGGTGACAGAACACTGGAACAGGCTGCCCAGAGAGGCTGTGGAGTCTTCCTTCTCTGGAAACATTCAAAGCCTGCCTGGACACATTTCTGATCTGATCTGGGTGTTCCTGCTCTGGCAAGGGAATTGGACTAGATGATCTTTTGATGTCCCTTCCAGTCCCTGACGTTCTGTGATTCTATGTGATTCTGTGATCTCCAAATAATGAAATGCCCAAGTTCTGTGGGTGAAGAAAAAGGGAGATACACAAAGATCTGCTTGAAGGAATGAAGTTGACTTGTTTCAGCACAGTAACGGTGGTTACTGAATTAGCAGAAAGCTTGACAAAAAAACCCAAAACACTTAAGTTTTAGGTGTGTGGAAACATATATTAGCTTTTATTGTTTTTATCTAGTAGTCCACATAGCTTGTGGATAAAAAAATAATAGTTTTTTGAGGAAAGTACAAGCAAGGCAGCTGTTGCCATAAGGCAGAAAGGTAAGAAACCTTATGAAGTTACAAGTTGGGATTTTCTCTTTAATATGTTTGTTTGAAGAAGAGGGAGTTCCAGCTTGGTGGTAGAGGCAAGAAGTGACTGGTTCAGTAACAAACCTGGTTGTTTGGGAGGTAAATGTGAGTGGGGATTAAAGGCTGAGAAGAATGGATTAATGGATGTAAATTGGAAAAGGGTAGATTCATGCTAGATATAAGAAAGAAATTCTTTACAGTGAGGGTGGTGAAACACTGTAACAGGTTGCCCAGAGAGGTGGTGGATGCCCCCTCTCTGGAGGTGTTCAAGGCCAGGCTGGGCAAGGCACTGAGCAACCTGGTCTAGCGGGAGGTGTCCCTGGCTATGGCAGGGGGATTGGAACTCGATGATCTTTAAGGTCCCTTCCAACCCGAACTATTCTATGATTCTAAGATCAACTTCTGTAGTTGCAAGGGTGGATTGATGTTTTCACTGAGCTCTGTGTGCTGTTAAGGCTGGCTTAACAGACTCATTGTCTAGCAAGTACTTTACTCAAGGGATAGTCTCCAATCTTATTATAATGATGTCAGCTATTGGCAAATTGTACTAGATGGAGAAACTAGCTCCTTCTCATCTCATTTATATCCTACATAATTATTCTGGTTATTCATGATTCACATCTGTGCCTGTGGGAAGGAAATCAGTCAGTGGATTTAGGCTTTTTTTGGTTCAGGCTTGATTTTAGGATCCTGCCTTTGTTCATAACTGTATCCACTCATTCAAAAGATATGTGCTTGTTTTCTGGTCCAGATACAGGCTTTTCTCAATGCAAAATTCAAAATTCAGATCCCAATTTTACAAATTCCACTGGTTTCAGATTAAGCTTGTGGTAGGTATGATAGCGAAAAGGACTAACTGTGAAATAATATAGAAGTCCATTCAAAGCATTACATCTATTGAACGAGTCAACCTAAAAATAGATGAATTTAAAAGAATAGACTATTTAATTAGCAGTAAAAACTAGTTCTTCTCCAAACAGCTTTATTTGCCTTATTCACTAAACAGCAATTAGGAAGATTTTGATGTGGTTTAGAACTGAAATGGTAGATATCTAGGATAATGAAAAAGCAGAATCCCAATTTCCAGTTTGTGTATAATGTGCAATGGTTACGCTACTTATTATTTTGGAAGCATGGAAATATCCCAGTGTCTTCAACTGACCTGATCTTTCATTAGTCACTTTTAGATAGGCTTTATTCCATTCAAGAAAGGGAGTTTCATGAAGTAATGCCCAAAATATTTAAGTTTTAAACAGCTGGCCAGTGTGATTCATACAACATTCACATTTGTCATTTTTAGTTCAGAGTTCATTCACTCTCTTCATGTTGCAGCCTGTTCTCTGAGCTTCTCAGAATTTAGACTTGAGACGCTGATGGTTGTTGTGCTACTCATTTGGTTTATCAAACACAGATTTTTCAAACACCTGTATCACCTTTCTCCAGAAAGATGCCAGTATTTTTCTCAAATGCTGCTATTTTTATTTCTGACAATTTATTTTTTAAATTATTTTTATTTTTATTGGAGTATTTTTTGCTGCAGGAATGCATCCCAATACCCCCAGATGTCATTTAGTACTGAAATTCAAGCTCTGTATGCCTCCTGCCAGAGATGACACCCACTCACTAGGAGTATTTATGCAACTATATGGGCAAGGCCAGGACTGTGAACATACCTTATCCTCAAGAACACTCTGGCTCAGTGTTCTCAGCAGCTGCTCTGAGTCATCTGAAAAGATTCCCCATGCTTTGGGGTGGAGACTGGTTGTATCTCCCTATTTCAAAGCCTTCAGCTTGCCCACAAGAACTGGGAAGAGAATGCGGCTCTTTCATAACTCTTGTTGCAGGAGAAAGTTGGCTGCATCAGCCTGAAAATAAAGAAAAGCCAGAGATAAGAGTTCTTTCTTTCTCAGTTGGGATGGTAATGATCCCCAGGGCTCAAACGGGGTGCTGCTTGCTTGTTTTCTGCCCTCACTATGGTTTCTACAAAATTGAAACCAATATGTATTGCGTGATTTTTTTTCCTACTCTTTCTGCCTTCACAATGTGAGCAGAGTAAATGATCTAATATTACATTTCTCTAGGTAAAGGCACAGAGTGCCTTCTTTCTTACATGTCAGTGTTCTTGGTAATATGTTAGAGAAGATTTGTACTCAAAGAGAATATATATTGTGTTATAAAAGATTCTTAGCTATGCCAGAACATGATTCTGAAGCAGACTATGAAGCTGACTATGAAACTGTTACAGAGAACTCAGGAAGGGTAGTATTTTTTAATATTTGCAATTTTGCAAAAGTTGATAGTTTTCTCATAGCATTTGTTTCACAGAGAGAAATGTGTATAGATAAGAGCAGATCATTATCTGCTAGAAGAAAATGAAGCCTACTTGCCATTGTGCCACATAAAGAAGTGCCAGGTTTGCACGCAGTGTTATACAAGTGTTCAGGGTAGCTATTGCATTCTTCTGAATTAAAGGCTGGTGTCTGGTTTCTGGATATTCTTCTTGTTCCCCTGCCAAACTCAGTGGAAGGAAGGGACTTGAAATGCTTACTTATTACAGGTCATATTTCCACAGAGTTATGTTTTGATGGGTAGCTGCAGCTCCTGTTTGCAGTCACCCAGACCATTTCTCTTTCCTTCACACGTTCTATGGTGGAAGATGCTTCATTCTAATTTGCATCTCATGTAATGATTGTTGCAATTTTAGCAGTTGTATGTATAAAAATGCATTGAATATTTTTATTTTAAGAACATACCAGAGCAGTTTCTATAATTTAAAATATTTTAGCTGAAATAGAGAAGACATTCTGAGGCAGGGCCATGTGTCAGCTCTCAGTACTATTGAGAATATAGACTCTCAATAAGATGTAGGAACTTCTGTCAAATGGAATGGTGAGTGTCACTGAAATATTGTCTTAGTAACTGCTAGTATTTTAATGCAGGCAACGGTGCTATGCATGGAATGTAAGTATGCAATGCCAAAAAATATATTAAAATTCTTGCCTCTAGGTTTATTCTCCATACTGCTTTCCCACTGGGAATACTGATAATAGAGATGTCTAAAGTTATCACTAATAACTGTGAATTTCATTAATTTCATTAATTTAATCACTGACAGTAGATGCTTAGGATGTGGATGAATTACATGCTGTATTTCTTCATTGATCATGTATGTGCAAACCATTAAGATCTATGAAAAAAAGTTGAAATGGTTAATCACATTCAAAACACAGTATGAATATAATGAATATAAATATTATGTCTGGTGAAGAAGGACTTGTTTTAAAAAACCTCTTTATTTCTGATAAAAAAAACCAAAAGAAATATTTTTATCTTGTCACCTTTAACTATGAATCAAGTATTGTGACTTTGAGCAAATTAACTGCAAACTGCTAACAATTCAGTACAACAGGTGTGCAATTAAGGCACAACAAAAGAGGGTTTATTAGACTCAGAATGTCATTTGGAAGTTTTAATTGCCTTTGCAAGCTAGGGGAAAGTTCATTCTGAATGTTTTACTTATCTTCCAGGCACCATAATTATGTCAGAAGAAATGCGAGATGCTCTAGATAATATGTACGATGCCAGAATTCCAAAACTGTGGTTTAGGATTTCCTGGGAGTCATCTACTTTGGGATTTTGGTTTACTGAGCTTCTTGAAAGAAACCAGCAGCTCAGCAGCTGGCTGCAGGATGGCAGACCAAATCAGTTCTGGATGACAGGATTCTTCAATCCACAGGTAAGACTGCTGTCAGATTGGTCTTTCTGACTCTTCTGTAGGAGTTAAATTAGCCCCTGAGAAAACTTCAAGCTGACTCAATTGTAACTACACAATGTAAATTCATTTTTTAACATATAACTAGGATAAACTAACTTCAACATATATTGAAAAAATTTTTGCTAGACCAAAATAACCTCACTGAAATAATGGAATGCATCTCGTGGTTGTTCTAATTACAGTGAGGAAACTGGGCAAATGCATCTTTTCAAATTTCAGAATTATCCTCCTTTTTTTTCCCCACCTCTGTTACAGTAATCTCTTTCTCATTCATTGTATGGAAACCCCTTTGAGTACGAAACAAGGTAAGTTTCTAAACTCTGAAATAGGAAGAAGAGATTTGGACTTGGCTCTCAATCCCTGCAAATCAGTTCCTTGAAATGGAGGGTTTGTTATTTATACCACCCTAGAATTGTGCCAGACTTGGTCTGCAGAGACATATTAAAAGTACAGCCTCCTGCCTGCACTGTCTGAAACAAAAATCTGGCACAAAATGAAACATGAAAAAAGAAACAGCTGAGAACAGAGTTAAAAGAAGTAAAGTACACATACCTAAATGATGTGCAGTTTCTTTGCACTGCTATCCACGTTCATTAAAGCTTTTTATGATTCACAGATGTTTGTGGGGAGTGCAAGTTGTGGAAGTGAGTCATTGAGAGAGCATCCAGCCAACAGGTTTCTGTGAAGCCTTAGCAAAAAGCTATTTTAAAGATCTATTTTAATCTCGTACTTGTTAGCAATGCAAAAGCTAGCTGAAACAGCTGCCTAGAATAGAGAAGGCAAGAGTGGCAGATATTCTCTAGGGCTACTGCTGGGAAATATCCATCTATCATCTATCCTGTCTGCTTCAGCTGTCTGCTGGTACCCTTCTAGCATGGAAGTGTGCTCACGCAATCCCTCAGCAAAAGGTTCCCACACAAATGCATGAAGGAGTAGGAATTATAACAAAATGATTATGCTTCCATACTTCTCACAGAACCATAGAATGGTTTGGGTTGGAAAGGTTCTTAAAGATCATCTAGTTCCAGCCCCCCCTGCCATGGGCAGGGACACCTCCCACTAGATCAGGCTGCTCAATGCCTGATCCAGCCTGGCCTTGAACACTTCCAGGGAGGGGACATCCACAAACCTCTCTGAGCATCCTGTCCCAGTGTNGAGGTCCTTCAGCCCTATGTGATCATCTTTGTGGCCTTCCTCTCTACCTGCTCCAATGCCTCAGTGTCCTTCTTATGTTGAGGGCTCCAGAACTGGTCACGGTACTCCAGTTGAGGTCTCACCACAGCTGAGTAGAGGGGCAAAATCACTTCCCTTGACTTGCTGGCCACACTTCTCTTGATGCACTCCAGGATTCGGTTGGCCTTCTGGGCTGCAAGCACACACTGGCAGCTGATGTTGAGTTTCTGGACGCTGACACCCTCAAATCCTTCTCTTCAGGGCTGCATTCAAGCCACTCTCCACCCAGCCTCTATCTGTGCCCTGACCCAAGTGCTGGACCTTGTACTCAACCTTGGTTTGTTATTGACCCTCTAAAATATTCCTAAGTAACTTTTGCAAACTGGGTGCAACTCTAATAGGTTTTTGGTTTAGCTGGTGCTTGCTTTTGCAAGAGAAAGAGAAAGAATTGATACAGGTTTTGTACTGATCATTTTAGCTTGTTTATTTTGTGCTGTGGGATTGGGTCAATTCTGATGTTTTTCCAGCTCAAATTGGGCATCCTACCTTGTTTAGGATCTGTACATCTGGATTTCTCAAAAAAGTTCTGAGATAGTCAGAGTAAAATGTCCCCAAACAAGTTGTGATTTAATAGACCACAGTAAGAGAGAAAGCCTCCAGAACTACAAAATTTTAGCACTTCCGAATACGTAGTTCTAAAGTAACCCAAATACTTGGTGTACAGAGAAAAAATAATACAAGCATGAGATATGCTTACCTGATTAAAAAAATTATTTGTACTGACAATCACAAGCTTAAGAATTAAGTTATTGTTATAGTCTTCATTTTCTGTAACCCAGGCTGTGAAAGCAGCTCTATCTAAAAGAATTTCACCTGAGCTAAGGCTCCTTTTCTATTTAAGTAACTGCTATTTTGTTAATAGTCGCATCGTTGAGATTAAAATCACTATTTGATATTTAAGAAAACTGATTTTCATCTTCTCAAGCACATTGATGTGATGAGTGCTGCAATTCTAATGGCTTATTTGTAATACCTGAAAAATTGCCTGAAAATGCCTTTCATTTGGGAGCTGAAATGCAGCTCCTGGATCTCCCTGTTTGCTTTATAGTCAGTGGATAAATGCCATGGATAATACAAGACAATAAAGTAGATTTATAGCACTGGGAGAATGAGGCATTCTGGCAATAAAAAGTAATATAGGACCCGACTCTGCCTTCCCTTGGACTGTTTATACACTAGGATAAATTTAGGAATTTCACAGAAGTTAATCTTTATTTATAGTGATACAAATGAGAGCAGGCTTCTATGTAAAAGAAACCCAATTCCCTGTATGTGTCTGCACTGGGCCAAGATAACTGGGATGAACAAAAGAAGTGCCATGAATTTTCTTCCCTCCAGGAATTTAATCTAATTTTTCTGGATTTTTCCCTCAAAAAACTTGACATTATTGCGTATCTCATTTCTACCTCCCAATTTCCATATTCTGGCTGATGTTGTTTTATTGTTTCCTTGTTTGCAATTCTGTATCCAGTTGCTGTCCCTTGTCCTATATATGGATTTTATGCCCTGTGTGGCAGAGCTGTGTAGCACCTGGCATAATGAACCTCTTAGAAAGACTTAATGGTCTTTAGAAAGACCTTTCTAAGACCATTAGACCCCAGGCAATGTGAATATTACTAAAACTAGAAGCACAATGCCTCTGTTCCTCAGTGCCCACTTAATTCTGGTAAACCTTCCATAGGTGACAGGCAGGGAACCTCCTAAGTGAGGTGGAGGAGTGATTGTGAAAGCAATAGAATTTACTGGTGTCCTTATTTCTTGTCATAGTTTCCATGGATGCCTGCTTCCCCCTCACTAGAAGGTTCACAGTTAGTTTGCTTGGGTTGTTAGAAGGCAGAGGATCAAAGCTTTAGCAATTTTCAGTGAACAGGCCAGGGAGAAGTTTAGAAAAATGCAGGTGAAGAAAGAAGAAATAATTTTCCTTGTTTCTGAAATCTCAACATGCCTCCTTTCCCCACCACCACTGAAAAATAACTCAAACCACCAACCAGCAAAGCCACACAAACAAACCACCACAACAAGTTGGACAAATCAAAACAAATGTCACAGTAAGAGGTCCCTTATGTCCCAGACAGAGGATTTTTTTTGAGGAGCCAAGCCCTCATCTGTTCAGTGGCACCTTAAACCACTTGATTCTTTCTTGCTGTTTATTGTGCCATTCCCTGGCTCTAGAATACCCTGCTGGGCCACCAGCTCACAGCTGTAGTCCTTAAGCACTGTCTAGGATTCATTCAAATGAGCAGGTAAGTGTTACAAGTCCCTCTGCAGATAGTATATAAGCCCTGCCATCTCTGTAGGAATAGTCTGCAGTCTAAATCTTATCCCTGAAGACAACTCACAGCTCTGAGCTTACTTTTATTCCAGGCTTTCCACAGTGCCTTTGAACTGATTCCCTTAGCACAGTCTTAGCTCTGTCCTGTCCTCTTCAGGCTCTTCTTTCTTTTAATATTTCAGCTTATGTGGGATCCAGTAGCCCTCTGGGACCTCCTGGCAATGAACACTTCATGTATTTCAAACTCTGGGCACTAGCATGTTTCTACAAATTAAAATTCCAGGAATTAACCACTAGGATTCTGCTTTCATTTAGTGACATTTCTAATAACTTGGCCTTTAATCCTGCCCCCCGTAGCTATATGCTGGAGTTTTCAGCTACTTCAAATACAATTACAACTCTCTGTGCTATCACAAAACCTCTTTAAAACACTTGTCCTAAGGTCTCTGGAATGATATTAATGAGCAGCAGCAAATGTCAGTTAACCTAAACATCTCAGTTCATGAATGTCATTTCATGTTCTCATAACTTGAAGGGCTACAAAGTGCTGACCACATGCACCATGTTCTCCCGTTCCAGCTGCCAGAGACTGGGCAGGTAGACCACCAGGCTAAGGTTTCCAAATTGGACTTCTTTCCATTCATTTGGCCTGAGCAGTAGCTCAACAGAGCATCCTGTGCTGTGAATACTGAAGGAAAATAAAAAGCCTGTTCAACTCCTCCTGTTAGGAGGGCCACAAAGATGATTAAAGGGCTGGAGCAACTCCCGTATGAGGACAGGATGAAGGAGATGGGGTTGTTCAGCCTGGAGAAGAGAAGGCTCAGGGGGGACCTCAGAGTAACTTATCAATACCTGATGGGGTCCTACAGAATGGCAGGGGGAGGACTTTTTAATGAGATATGTGATGGGAGGACTAGAAATAAGGGAGGTAAATTGGAAGGGGGTAGATTCAGGCTAGATATAAGAAAGAAATTCTTTACAGTGAGGGTGGTAAGACACTGGAATAGGTTGCCCAGAGAGGTTGTGGATGCCCCCTCTCTGGAGGTGTAAACACCAGGTTGGACATGGCTTTGAGAAGCCTGATGTACTGGGAGGTGTCCCTGCTCATGACAGGGGAGTTGGAACTCGATGATTTTTAAGGTCCCTTCCAACCCGAACTATTCTATGTTTCCGTGATAACTCTCTCATTGCTTCTGATTTCTTCCTGGCCATGCTGTTGGCTTTATAATGCCTGTCTTTGTGTTCCATGTGTGGCTCTGTATTCCCCCATCTCACTCTTCAGATTCTTTCTCTGCTCTAAAATCTGTGCTGACACTTCTTCCTTCCTAGCTGTCCTTCTCAGTAAGTCCCTCTTGCTCACACATCTTCATTTTTCTGAATTTTATTCATCTACCTCATGGCTATGTAAGTAAGTTTCCTTAGAGTAAAATAAAGTGTGTATCCACAGCCTGGCCACTGGAAATGCTATCTCATCCACCCAGTCTCTTAGGACTAAGACACTTCCCATGTATTACAGGAACAGTTAGTTATATAGAAGAAACTAACCAGCATATTTGGACAGCAAAGGGGCATGAAAATGATTAGGGGACTAGAATATCTCTCTCATAAGGAAAGGATCAGGGACCTGATTAATTCTGGAAAAAAAGGAGGCTGAGGGAGGATCTTATTAATCCTCACAAATACTTAAAGGATGGGGCTAGCCTTTTTTCAGTGGTGCCCAGCGACAGGAAAAGAGGCAACAAATTTTAACAAGGGAAATTCCATCTGAAAATGAGGAGGAAGTTCTTTAAGAGTAACAGAGCTCTGTAACAAACTTCCTAGAGAGGTGGTGGAGTCTCTGGAGACATTCACAACCCACCTGGACACATTCCTGTGCAACCTGCTGTAGGAGAACCTGCTCTGGCAGGGGATTTAGACAAGATGATCTCCAGAAGTCCCTTCCAACCCCTGTCATTCTTCCACTCTGTGACAGCTTGTAACTACATTGTGGGATTGTAACTCTTCAGAAGAGAGAATGAGTTCCATTCTGTGCTTCTCAACTGCTGTGAATTTATCTCACTGGTGTCTACAATAACACATTATTATGGTATATTAAGACTTTGCAAGTAACAGAGGCATTTCAGTATTTAATTGCATTATTCCACTCTGTACTTTGTGTCCCGTAAAATGTTTTATGATTTCTTGACTGAAAAACATTTTTACAATGTTGGTATAAGAAAAGGTGAGTGAGATAGCATGTGTGAAATACCAGTGTTATTTGTGGCTTAGCAATTACCTGTATTTGGAACCTCTCAAAACACATTAATTTGTCAGATTTGTGAACCTCTCTCCATCTGGCTGGTTGTAAAGTAGGCCTGTGAGGTGAGGTGAATTATGTGTGCACCTTCTGAAATGTTAAATAAACCAACTTAGTGGCTTCTTATTACCAATACATGCACACCAAGTAGGAAAGAACTGTATTTATACCACTGAATTTAGTTTTCAATGATTCTGATACATGTGAGAGTCTGTTGAATGAGTTTTTACAGTGCTGGTATCACTTAAGTAGGAAAAAAAAGTTGCAAATGGGTGAATTCAAGTGTTTGGTTGTTTTTAAAACCCTCTATGTCATATTCAACCTCTTTAGGGGTTCCTAACTGCTATGAGGCAGGAGACAACTCGTATGAATTTAGCCAAAGGATGGGCACTGGACAGTGTTGTTCTACACAATGAAGTGACCAAGATGATGAAAGAAGATGTCACTGGCCCTCCTCCTGCTGACATTGGTGGGGTTTATATCTATGGCCTTTTCCTCGAAGGGGCTGGTTGGGACCGCAGAAACAGTAAGCTGGTCGAGTCAGTACCAAAGGTAAGAATCATGTGAGCATGGCTGCCTCTGGTACAACATGGTGTGCTCAGAGAACACCAGGATGTATTTTGAGTGCCTGCAGCAGTGGTTTCCCAACAGGTTTTCAGAGGATAGAACCTTGGCAGGGCTGAGAAGAGGACAGGGGGCTTCTGTAGGAAGATGAATTTGGACTGCACTGCTCTAGAGCAGATCAGATGCTGGGCTTCTTGGCTTCAGGGGCCCTAGAAGCACAGCTATGTTTGAATGAAACAGCAACTCATAGTCAGGCTTCTTTTAAATGAGCAAGTGGGACCTGTCACAGCTTCTGAAGTCCAAGACTGGGTTAGATGACAACTGCTGTGGAGGTCACTGTTTGGATGACTAGAAAACCCTGCATTTGATTTTGAATAGAAGTAAAAGTATTAGTTTGGGGCTTATGCTCATTTATCCATCCATGCAGTTACATTTTACTGATGTGACTAAGCAGATTTAATACTTAGCTATGGAGTAGTGATTAGATGCTGTGGTCACTGCCAGGGAAAGCTGCCATTGACTCTTTCCAAAGCAGTGATCACTGTCCTGGAGTTGGAGTTAATTCCTCTCCATAGGTAAAGCACTTCTGTGGCAGGCCAGGAGCAAACCAGACCTTGCTGACTGTAGCCTCTCTTGTCAGCTGGTGCTTGGTTTGTCAAAAGACACCTTAAAAACCAGAATTTACTCAAGGTTTCTGAAGTGTTCAGCAAGCCTCCATGTTGCTATTGGGTTCAGGTCTGTGTTTTCCTTCTTGCCAATGAATATTTTATGTTGCTGGAAGACCTGAGGGGATCTAGCCTGGATGAACGCTTAGGAGGCACTTTGGATCTTTGAAACTCCACTGCCAGCAGGCAGTTAACAAGGAAGCTTGCTAAGTGCAGCTTGGCCTTTGTAGCTCCACTGCTGCCATTCAGGGAGCAGAAGGTGGGGAAACAAATGGGGAACACTAGCCAAAGGGGCAAAGGATAGGAAGAAAGACAATGGTTTTTCCCACCCATAGAACCTCTCTGTCATTTTTCCATCTACTTCCATGGTGTCCATTTTTCTAGTTTTTTGCTGTTTTCTTTTCTTTCCAGGCTTGTTGAGCTGACACTGGCTTAAAGTTAGGGGCAATGTAGTTATGAGCATGGGCCTTGTGTACTCACAGGTACCTCAGCTGAGGTGCTTGTGCTTTTGCTGAAAGCCATCACTGAATGAGTTCAGATACTCTATCCTGCTTCTCTGGAGCTGAGCCCCATGTCTCTTTTTTTAACATTCTCAGGTGCTGTTCACAAATCTGCCTGTAGTCCACGTGTATGCTGTCAGCACAACAGCACCAGGTGACCCAAAGAAGCAACAAGGAGGTTTGTACTGCTGCCCTGTCTACAAAAAGCCTCGGAGAACAGATCTGACCTACATTTTCTCTTTGTATCTGAAAACAGTGCAGAATCCCGATCACTGGACTTTACGAGGGGTTGCCCTGCTCTGCAATTCAAAGTAAGAACCAACAGAAGGAGCCACCTCATCTGCAGCAAGTAGGATTTCTGTTGTTCTTAGCAGATTGGTGGCTACCTTCTCACAAGGATATGGGAATTAGTAGGTGACATATAGAGACTGTGGTAATTACACATTGATCAGTTGGCTCTTCTCACAGCTAAAATACTAAATGTATTGGGAACATAAGAGGGAAAACAGCTGTAAGTGTAAAATTTGGCAGCCATTATAAAGCAAGTGAAAGTATAATCAACTAGCTTGCTCTTAATGGAAACACTAGGGGAAAACTGCTTATGCTAGTGACAACTGCTCTGACATTTATGGTAGTTCTTTTGTAGATGTTACCTTTTCTTCCTAATACAGGGCTTCTTCATGATACAAAATAATTCTTTTTAATTTGATCATTGTAGTTAAAAACTTTTCATTCATAGCAGTATGAAAGCTGTTGTGTGACAAGTGAATTAAACACATGGTAAAATTTTATGTGTATCTGTATATATTCCAATAGACAGTTCCTTCAGTTTTGCATTTGTAAACTTACTGAGTGATTTTGCAAATGAATGCTACCATTTCCTGGATAACTTGCTTGATCATAGAATAGTTTGGGTTGGAAGGGACCTTAAAGATCATCTAGTTCCAACCTCCCTGCCATGGGCAGGGATACATCTCACTAGATCAGGTTGCTCAGTGTGTTGTTAAGCCTGGCCTTAGTTGTACAAGCAGGTAGACTTATCTTTGCACACACAGTGGTCTTTGCACAAAGCAACTCATTTCAAACCCATCTCCCATTATATGGAAGAAGTGCAGCCCTCATGATCAGTGAGAAAAAGGTTTTGAAACTCCTCTCAGAGTAAAGACGTCTAAACACCAGTTTGGCTGTACTGGTATTTACTCCATTGCTCTTGTTATAGAATCACAGAATCATAGAACAGTTTGGGTTGGAAGGGACCTTAAAGATCATCGAGTTCCAACCCCCCTGCCAAAGGCAGGAACACCTCCCACTAGATCAGGCTGCTCAGTGCCTTGTCCAGCCTGATCTTGAACACCTCCAGAGAGGGGGCATCCACAACCTCTCTGGGCAACCTGTTCCATTGTTTCATCACCCTCACTGTAAAGAATTTCTTTCTTATGTCAAGTCTAAACCTACCCTTTTCCAATTTACATCCATTGTTTCTAGTCCTCCCATCCGATATCATAGTAAAAAGTCCTACCCCTGCCTTTCTGTAGGACCCCCTCAGGTACTGATAAGTTACTATAAGGTCCCCCCTGAGCCTTCTCTTCTCCAGGCTGAACAACCCCCTGAGTCCTGAGTCCTGCAAACTCAAGCCTCTTAAACGGCTTTTTATTCTATATTTTACATCAGTTCAGGCCATTTTTGGGTGTCAGTTCATCTCAAGTGGTTGAAGTAATTTCTATGTGTTACTCCCATTGCTTTCTACCCTGTAATTGAAGGGTGATTGCTACTTCTCTTTCAATAGACAGGCAGCTATTGGCTTTTTTCACTACCAGAAATTCAATGCAAGAAAAATTGCTGCTGGATGTTATGACAGATGGACTTGCAGTGAATGCTTTTGTTAATCACCTTTCCCCCCCCCCCCTTTAAAATAAACCCTTTCAATTTTTGGATAAACACTTCAATTCCTTTTCAGGTGGTGTCTAAGAAAGTAGATAATCCTTTCCCATAACCTGTTTTACTGTGCAGTCAGCAATTGCAGGGCTCTTTCCCTGAAGAAATTGGATGTTCACACTCCTGCCCACAAGCAAACACAAAGTGTCAGATTTCTTCTTGGAAAACAGAGCAGGGGACAGGGACAGGGTCCTGCTCTCCCACTGAGCTGGGAGCAGCACTCAATTCACACACAGTACCAGCCAGATTGTTTTACCAAGTGAAAATAACTATTCAAAAAAGATACATCAAACCTTCCAGCAGTGCAGCTGGACATCAGCTGCTTTCATTGAGAACTTTGTTTCCAAGAAGCGTGAAGGATTTGGCTCCAAGAGCATTACTCCTGGAAGTGATGAAAAAGGGGGACTTCAAGCAGCAAAGGGTTGTGCCGTTGCACAGAAATTGAGGTTGTAAACCATAACCTTCTCCCCATCCCCTACCTGTAAGAGGGCAGATGGAGTAAATTAACTTTGATCTCCTGCTACATGTGTAATTCAAGTCAGTAACACTGATAATCACTTAAAATGAAGAGTGCACATTGAAATACTTCACACTCCTGAAGGACTCACTTCTTGTGATGAAAACAAACCATCCTTTGAACAATTGAAGTTAAAAGTAAACATTAAAAAATACGTATTTGATAGAGGTTATATAAAGGTCTATGTGATAAGCTCCATGGAAACTGCATCACTTCCTTGCTTTGTCAAGGAAAATGAGAAAATTAAATGCTACATAAAGCAAAATCTATAGGCAATTATGTTCCTGCACTTAGTGTTCTGCTATATAAAAAGGCAAAGAAATAGCTTATTTGAACTTGGACATTTTCATTTCCATAACTAAACCCTGTCTGTCAGTCTAGGAAAACACCAAATCTTGCAGAATGAAATGCAGGCCATATTACTGAGGAACCAGAGAAATTCTCTGAAGATAGATACTATTTTATATAAAACTGGAAGAAGAACACACAGTCACCTGGTTCCAGAAAACACATGCTATAGCTGGTAAAAAAACAGCCAAACAACCACAGCCTCCATTCATAAGCAAACCACTTTTTCCCCCTTTTTGCATGTAATTATGATACTGTGGAGATGTACAATTTACTGTTGAAAGAAATGTCTTCCTTTCTCTGTCTCCCTCCCTTGCCCTGTCCTGCCCTTCCATTCAGTGGAGTCGCTGCTTTCAAGCTGACAATGTTAATTTGATTTGAAATGTCATTGACACAGTGTAACATTGACCTTCCCCACCCAATGTTCCCTAGTTAATAGTGTTAACGCTGTTTCACTTCAAATGTGATGTGCACCAGGCTGAATGAAAGAATTGACAGGCAGAATATTTGAAATCAAACTATTTATATTTAAATTGGAGATTAACAATTAGCTGAGAGTCCTCAAACAATGCATAAAGACAAAACCAAGTTGCACTCGGCTGTTAAAGTGACTCTGAGATGTTAAAAACACAATCATAGAGCTTTTGGCAACATTGTACAAGTTTCACACGGATAGCTATGGCTAACATTGCTTTAGGTAAACGCTTTGAAGGCAACTCTGTTTAAGAATGAAGAGAGCAATCCAGTCCTGCAGCCCCGCAGCCGTGTTTACAAACATATCCCGTGTCAGGGCGCTGTCTCCGGCGCGGTGCAAATAAACAGCATTCCATACTCCAAAGGGCGTCTGTCTCATAATCCCTGAGGCTGTGGCTGGTCCATGATGATGATGACGACGACAGGAAGCAAAGAATTGGGTTAGGGATTGGCCCTGTGCTTCAGCACCTTTGCAGAATAGGTTTCATTGCACTGAAGCTCAGAAAAAGCACAGAGAATGTAAAAAAAAATACCCCACTTCCCTTGTCTGGTCAGTTACATTCATGAGCCCTCTGGATAAAGCAGCAATTCTTTAAATGTTCTTCAGGAAACATTAGTTACACTATGCTAATTTTTTCTCAGAATCCATACATTAACCTTTTTCCTCTTTTACTGCTTCGTATCTTGCCTTTCTCACACTTGCATCTTTCCAAATCATGCAGACAACACCTCATTCTCTTTTCCTCCCTCTGCTCCACATTAAATGTGTTTTCTACTTTTTAAAATTCTTACTGCATAAGTGCAGAAAAAACACACTGTACATCAAACTTTCCTCCACCAGAATCCTAGAAATAATCTTAAGTCATTCCAGGAGCTTCACTTTTCCACAAAAACCCCACAATTTTCTCAAAAACCCTATCATTCCTGCCACATTTTGTCACACTCTGGATAAAAAAGGAATTTCCTCCTTGTGCTCTTTCAGTAAGGGCCCTTGAACAGGAAGATTTGTGTAGCTGAGTGGACATTTTTCATAGTTTCCTTTTGCTAATATGTAGCAATAGCTTTGTTATTGTTTTCTGATTAGAGAAGTTGGTGTAAGATAATGGAAATAACCTTTATTCTAATGTACACAGAACTCAAGAGAGTGATGATGCTGCTCACTGACCACTAAATCACTCTTGAAAACAGAGCAGATTGCCCTCACCATTTGGCACATGACTTCCAGTCAGGCTAACAAGGGCTACCAGCTCACTGTGAGACAGAGGGACAGCCCCCTTCATTCACTTTGCATGGCTTGGCTTTTGTCAGGAAGACAACACTACAGACACCCGAGTAAATGAGAGAACACCACCAACATATATTTTGGGATATAACACAAATTCACACGTTTTTTTCTAAAGCTGAGTGAATACAGCCTGGTTTATCTTTTGTTCAGCAAGGACAGAATGGTGTGGTTGCTACTTGATGCTTTACACTGATTGCTTTAAGTCCAGCAAAGGGACATCATCACCTCCTCCTCCTCCTTCTTTTCCTTCCTGCTTAAGAACAACTTCTGGGATTGTCACTCCTTTTTCACTTGCCTGGGATGCACCTTTTGTTGCACTGTTCTTGTCTTTCTTTACCTTAGTGATCACTTCTGTGTAGGAGATTTCTTCAGTGAAGGGCTCTGCTGCTGGAAGCTCTGAGGCAATGTGCGCACCGGCTTCCTGGATCCCCTCCTGACCTTCAGCTCCTGTTCGTTCTTTATTTTTTTTATGGATCTTGAACGTCTCCTTTGTTGGGGCAGCTTGTGAAATGGTTTTCTTGATCCTCATCCCAGATTGTTTCAGTCTCTCTCCTGACTGCCTGATCCTCTCTCTCCTCTCGGGGGTCACTATTCTCGTTCGAAGCCTGTTCACCCTCCTGCCAAAATTTTGTCTCGTCTTTTGCATATTTTCCCTGGAAAATGCTTTTTTGATATCATCAATACGCCTCATGCCTGATTTCTTGAACTGGGTTGCTCTGCTTTCTTCGATGTAATACTCTTCATCAGAGGACAGGTCGTCAGGGGGAAAGAAATCATCCTCCAGAGTTTCGCCTGCTGTCCTCTCTTTGATGACAGAGAGAGATGAAGGACACTCTGTTTCCTCCTGTGAATGAAAGAAGAGAATCATCCTCCAGCAACTGTGTTTTAAAAGGATGGTGATTCAACCATTTTTGTCTTTTGGCTTGTAGTTAATGAATACTACCTGAAACACAGTATCATAGTGAAGTAAAGTAGGCTTGTTCCATTGCATGTGATCTACACAAATGGTAGAAGAGACCTTTGTAAAATCATCACACCTGCTTCAAAATTTCTTGTAAATATGGTTTTACCTGAAACTAATGAATGCTGTGGTTTACTTACTGGCCTTTAATGGCAGTTTTGTCTAGGTCATGGAGTTTTATTTTTGAAACTGACTGGCTTTTCAAAAAATTGGACCTAGATCCATTATTCCACAACAATAAATACAAGCATTCTATAGTACTCACTGCACACTCTTCCAAATGTGCCTCAGTAACAGTAGTATCTTCAGCGTTTCACTGTCACCAGGACAATTGCACTTTTTGGACAAATTTAGCAAACATTTTTGTTGCTACCCAGAAAGGAATGAACCCAACATATTAATGTACATGTGCTGGCTCCACACAGAGAAAAAAGTCACTAAAGGAATGAGTTGTTTCTTCCTAAATCCAGTTCCATACAACCCATCCAGCACCTTCACCATTGCTGAGATGAATTTGACTTTTTCCTTTTGGAAAAATAGAGCAAGCACCTCTTATCTCTCGTGCTGAGTTTGGTGACCTGCATGAGGTATTGGATATTCATATTATACATATGTTACATACTACCTACATGAGGTATCAGATATTTATATTATAAATATGTTACATACTTGGAATTGCTGGTTATCCCAAGTATCTTAGCACTGGGAATGATGTAGCTCCTTCAAAGAAAAACAGCTACAGGATCAAAATATGAAGACACACACAGATTCAAAAGCTGTCCACAGTAAATAACTTACAAAGAAGCACATAGTGGTTAAGAATGTGTTAAAAAAGGAGAAAAGGCTTATGGTAATGGAAATATTAAGTTTTGTGGTTTATCTGAGCAAGGAGAAGCTCCTAAGAGAGTTGATGTGATCTGTCTGCATGGACATAAAAAATTTGTGGCTCTGGCTCAGTCTCAGCAAATCCTTTCTGTCTAAAAGTGCCAGTGTATGAAAAGTAGAAACCTCATAACTTGTAGTAGGTTTCTGAGATGGACAACACCAGCCCTTTCTTCCCTACAAACTACTTACGTGGACATACATGCACTGTTCTCCTGAGAGGAGCAGCCATTTGGGGGTGCAGATGGGTACAACAAATACAAAACTCATGCAAGCGGTTTCCTATTAATGCTCACTCCTTTGGCTTATTTCTAAGGTGTGAGGGTGTCTGAGCCCTATCCTTACTATTATTACCTTAATACAGAAAACAGGAGAGAGAGTAGCAGTTGTGAACCCATGAAGAATGGTTCAGTCTTACTGAATAATCTGCTGTGAACTGATTTTGGGCCAAAAACAATGTCAGTCATTTTTCACAGTACCTCATTAGTAGCAAGTCATGTTTAATGCTGTTTCACAGAGTACTAGGAATGTATAAAATAAAATACATTAAGCTATTTGACAGATAAAGCTTATTTAAGAATCTGTTGCTATGTCCTCAGCTTCATTAAAAACCCTCTAGTAAAGTAGCTGCTAGTGCTTAGAAAAAATGGGGATGAGTTATGCCACCCTGATTACAGCAGAATGTTATTCAACTCATCTGTCAAAATAAGCAGGAACAAAAGTACAGTGTTTTCCTAATAATCGTCTTCATTAACATGTGCAAATTAACATTAATTGTATAAAGACTTCTATATATAAACATAATCCCCTCTTTTCTGAAAATAAACTAAAACACAGCTGGATAATAATTCCTCAAAGTTTGTAAATTACAGCCCACTCCTTCAGCTGAAAATGGTAAGAAAAATGTTTCTAGAATGTCTATTCTGAAATTTCAGAATGTACAAAATGAAGGCACTATGGTGAATAGGGCCTGCTCTTCATATGGAGATTACTTTTTAAAAAGAAAGAAGGCTGAGAGACTATTTTCTCAGTAATCTTTAAGCTGTCTTCATTTGGAAGAAGACAAAACTTTCTCTAAATTCTGTCATTTATTTACCAGGGGGTTGGTTGTATTTAGCTGTCTAGTTTATTACCTAAAGAGGAGAGGGCTTTAACTTTCATATATGTTTTCGAATGAAGACTTGGGAACATTAATATGTGAGATGAAGGCCTTGTAGACAGGACACAGAAAGGAGAGCTGCAGGTTCTGAGGAACATTTGTCACTTTGCTGCAGGCTCCGAGGAAGATTTGCCCAATCTCTGATTTTCTCTTGTTTTCCTCGATTTTGGCAAACATCTTGCAGAATCAACTGTTGCAAGGCTAAAAATACCTGTGAGTTTCTATCTCCTCTCAAGATTTCTGGATGGAAGATGTTACCAGACTGGAAAGTACTAGTGAAACTTTCTGGCACGTTGCAGGGCGGGGGGATTCATAACAACAATACAGTGATTCAGGCTTAGTAGGAGACCTTTCTCCTCTGCTTCTTTTCTCTCTCCTGCCCCTCATTTCCTCTTATCAGTAGATATCAGTGGAGTAGAGACAAGGACAGAGCTCACCCTTCCTAAAGCAGTAACAATAAGTTTTAGCACCAGGTGGGAAAGTGATAGGGTCAAAGCACATAGCTACCGGCTCATTTATGGACTCACTAAAAGCAAAGATAAAACACCTGCTGATTTCAATTGCACAGGACAAAGCCCTAAACTGGGTGGCAGCTTTATTGTCTCTAAAGCAGATGGGACTGAAAATAGCAGGACTGGGAAGCCTGGTCTCCTAGGAGGGTGAGACACAGTTGAACAGTTGGAAGTTAAACTTCTACTGGAGTAGGAAGGACTCTATTCTGCCACCACCACCTCCTCACAGGAGGATCTTTAAGCTGAATTTCTAAGTGCTGTAATAAAAAGAGGACAGGAGGTTATTTCACAGCAAAAAATGATAACAACAGTTGGGTATTTTCAGCCCAATTTCTCAAGGAAAGAAGAGTGCAGTCACGTGGTTTGTCTAGTTGTTAATACAAAGGACAATACAAAGGAGATGTACTCTGCATCTTCTGGTAAAATCCAAAGATAGGCACAACACCAGAACCAGAACTCAAAAGAGAAAACTGTCTCAAAGCTGATCATTCCCCTTCCCTTTCATCACTCCTAGTAGATGGAGGACCTGGAGAGGATGCACCCTGCAGAGAAGCTCACACTGGTCCTCATTAGCCAGAATCTCACAAAAAGTTAATTTACTGCTCAACAAGTGAAAACAGACCTGAAACTTCAACTTTTTTTCTTCTCCAACAAGAAAAAAAAAAGTCAGAAAATGAGCAATGCAAGTGATTGATTTGTACAAAACCAAGATGTCCTCCAAATCAAAGTGTATCTGCTCATATTGTCAGCTCCCACCTTCTCAGCCTGACATGCAAACATGTGGGTGTTTTCCACCCATCTGGAAATAAAGCTGCACTCTGGTAACAAAGGAACAAGCTCTCAGCTGAGGAGCTGGCTGTGTGGTGACTCATTCTGGCCACCTCCCACCAGATGTCTGCTCTGAGCATAGACACTAGTGGCTACTTGCTTGTAGATCTGGAGCAGGTGATGGGGTGCTGAGAAGGGAAGGGGATTATGAATGGGTGTAGTAGGGGAGAAATGAGCCAGATTATAGTGTGTTGTTGAAACTGGAAATGGTTTGTAAAAATGCATGAGTGTAAAATGAAATTAATTTCTCTGGAAGGAAAAATGTTTCAGGTTCTGTGGTGGCACAGGACGGACCAAAGGCATTGGTTGAATGATAAGGGAAGAGTCTGGAGAACCTTGCAGTTCAGCCATTTTAAACCTGAATGTCTTTTCCTAGTTTTTTGAGTATTAAATTTCTCAAATATGCTTAGCCAAAGAATTTTTTGTTTTTAAGGACCTGGCTGAATACAAAGCAAATGCACCAGTAAGCCTCAGCTTTGATGAAGACAGCCAGCAGAGATTTGGTTTGAATGGATGGCTCTGGGGACAGTGACACCAGAAACCCACGTTTCTAACACTTGCTTGGGTTCCTAAGAAAATTTGACTCCCTCCTTCTATTTTCTCCTTCTGCTCCCATTTTAATTTAATTCACAATTAAAAAAATTTCAAAAAGGGACACGGTTCCCTCTCTGCTGCACAAACTTTTTGATGTCTGACAAAATTCTAGCCATTTTGCACCAGTACATGAGGACACCAGCCCAGTCTGCAGGCACTGCTGGCATCTCCTGCTCTCACAGAAGGGATCACAGCAGCAGCATTTTTCTCCCATGGGATATGGCAAGAAGTTTATGAAGGAAAAGTAATGAATCTGCTCATTGAGCTATGCAAACTACTAAGTGCAGGCTCTTTTTCACATCATAGAAGTCTTAAGAACAACAAGAAAATAATCTTCAATGTGGCAGTGCCCCTCATCAGTGTCATGAGATTCCTGAGGGTTAAAAAGCCTATCTCTAGTTGTACCTGCTTAGTAACCCTTCCTGTGCTGTCCTCTCTTTGTCAAGGGGAGAAGGGAAATGGCAGGGCAGAATGTTTAGCCATGTCTCATTGGTGTCCTAGCAAAGATCCAGGTGGGCTCTCACAGCACCTTTTTCTCCAGCTGCTGCACCAAGGAGCAAATGAGCTCTGGAAGAAAAATGTCATGATCTCAGTGAGGTCAGGGAAGCTTCAAGAAAAGTTATTAGAAAAATCCCCTTATGAACCTGTCAGTTAAATCTCCATTCTTCTTTATAAGCACAGATGAGATCAATACTTAATAGCAGCAATATTATTATCTTCATTAAAAAAGCCCTCTTGCTAATTTAGAGTGCACTGGATTCACTAGATGAAGCAGTACCACAGCGTCACTGTACAGCCATACTTTAAGTACATTAGCACTTTTAATGATAATTTCAGTAATAATTTAATCATAATTCCATTTAAAAAATGATGGGATATGAGGACATTTTAGTGAATGTAGCAAATTAAAGAGCTTTACTTTTGTTTTTTTGCTCACATAATCTGGGCTTGTATTTATTTCAAAGCTCAGACTGAGCTTCTGGAGTGGTTAGGGAGTAAAGAAATAAAACAAAAAACATTGTCTTACATGTAAATATATGCTAGAAACACTATTAAACAGTTTTGTGGTCTGTTTTCAAGTGGCTTCAAAGTGTAACTCTAACAAGCATTAATAAAGGCCACTGTTACCAGCTGTCAACCATCAGGGAGCTAATTTCAGTTAAAACCTTAGAAGAACAAAACTCTTTAAAACACAAAAAAAACCCCAACAAACAATAGCAGAGAAAAACAGAATGAAAAGAGATGAGATGCAATGAATTTGTGTATCTATTTTTAAGAAATCACGTATTATACGTGTGTGTAAAATCAGGTGCTCCTAAAGAAGCAGCTCTCAGCAGAAGATGGGAGAAGGGACAGATGAAACTCCACAGCTTGGAGTCACTGTGTTTGTTGCATGGAGAGAAGGTCACAGCGAGCCATCTCTCAGCCCCGGGGCTGTGTGTGACAGGGAAGGTGCAGGTGATGATTAACATAAGCACAGATGGGATGGGAAATCACCTGACAATTCAGAAGCGGAGCACGAATCAGGGGAACAGTAGGAGGCCACCCAGCGCCTGGGTCCCTCACCGCTGCCGTGTCTATGACAACTGGCAAAGCAAGTGGCAGCAAACTGTATTGCTACAATGTTAAAAAAAAAATCCTAGAAATTTGCATGTTAAATAAATGATTTGTTATTCCATCGGCAGCGGAGGTAAATGACTAAAACATCTCCTTGAAATTGTTCTCTAAATCAATATGAAAAGCGCTGGTGAATAAACAATGACAAATCATTCAGTGCTTTTACTCGTCTAACAGCTAAGGGTGAAGCTTTATAAATCTCAAGCGGGCATTTCATTTTTTTCCCCTGCAAATGTGCCATTCCAGAGTCTCTGCCATCAGGCCAGAAAAGCTGCTCAGATGAAAGAGAAATAGCATTATTCAAAAAGGGCACCTGAGGGATTTTATCAAGTAGATGGAGAATAAACACTTGGGCACGAAGGACTTTATGGCCAAGTGCTGTTGCTTGCGTTTAGAATTATTTTTACATAATGAAAAAGCAGCCTGGACAGAACAGTCAGCCCCCACTCAGTTCTCTTTTGTGAAGCCTAATATGTATCCCCTTTCCTTAAATTCTGACAGAAATTCATTAATTTATCCAGGAGGGTACAATGACTATAAAGAAACCCAGCTCCATTCTCTCCTTATCTGTCTGCAGCAAGCTACAGACAAGGAGCAAGCATTACCCAGTTAAACCACATCACTTGGTGAAACCCCTGGCTCCAGGCCACCACATGCAGCATGAAAAGGACAACTGTAGCTCCAGGGGAACATTAAAGCTTCGCACTTGCTTTGCTTTCCCATTGTTCCACAGCACAAGCCTAGGGAATAGTTCTTCAGGTGGGCTGAAGGCTTGCCATCAACCTGCTGAAATTCCTCACTTCCAACTTATCTGTCAGTGTCAGGCCTTTGTGAGTGGAAAATGAGCCACCACAAGGTGGGATAAAAGCAAAAGCAAAAAAAGTTTGGTAATGTTTTGAGTTGTTCCTTCATCACAAGGTCTTGCAAGGCAGCTACAGCAGGGGAGTGCTCTCAAGTACAGCAGAAACTCAGCTGTTCATCAGGAGCTGCTGAACTCATCTGCCCAAGCAACCATGTCAGCATATGAACTCACTTGTGGGCTCTCTTTCAACTCAATGGAGAGGACAGGTATGTAAGTGTGTTCAAAATTAGGTATTTACAACAGATCAGGTGAATCAAGCTCCAAAACTTTCTCTTTGCTCATTTGAAGGGAGCCTCCAGGCCAAATGTTGAAATGTCTGCATTATTGATTCTAATGCCTGGCAACATGGATCCTGTCTTAAAACTCTGAACTGGAATGGCTTCACATGTCCCTCCTATCTCCACCTCTGCTATTCTGATGAACTTTACTCTTGCATGAAAGGAATAACTGCAAGATTGAGCTATCTTCACTAGTGCTGAGAATATAAAGCCAATCACAGGTCACCAGAATCAAGTCTGTTCCTGATGCTGGGCCTCAAGCATGGAAGATATTATTGAAGACACAGCAGCCAGAGCTCTGGTTGATAAGTCACTTCAGGTGGCGTCTGGGGCCATGGGGAAGAGACGCAACATGAGAGGCTCATGATGTGAACATGCTCTTCTGACAGCTCGCAGGCCAACCATATGCAAAGCCCTCAATTGCATCCAGTCCAAACACTAGGTGTTCTCCAAACCCGTTCAGTTTGAACACCACTGACTTCAACTGGAGCCATCAGAGATGTACACAGGAATCCAGGTGGACTCTGAAGTGTTATGGACAAGGACACTAGGTTTCTCTGTCACTTCTGGAAATATCTTTCCTGAAGCCTTTCTTGCCCATGTTTGATGTTTAGAGCCACGAGATCCACTGTGTTCTCAGTCATCTTGTGAGCAATTCATACACCATTTTCTGACTTTTCCAAACTGGGGGGAAGGGGCTCAGAAGACAAACTAACAGCAGGGGCTTCTGCTAATTACACTGAGTATGCTTAGATTACACTCTAAAGTTGATATGGTTTCTTGTCTTTACTTCCTTCTTTGAACTGGCAGCTCCTCGTTTTGAGTATATTTTATAAGTATCTACACCTTCCTGTGCCAGGAACCTTAATGGAAATATCACATAGTTGACAAAGACAACCTTAAAAGCAAACCTTTTCAGAAACCCATCCCAAGCCTCAATTCCAGTTTCAACACAATCCACTGTCAGCAGTTCTTTTCCCACAGTATCTGTTATAAGGTAAGACATCAGGTAAATAAAGGAGAAAGGATAAGACCTCTCTCAATGTGAGCTGCCTGCTCTCAGTGAGCATTTAACTCTTATGCCTGACTGACATCAGATGAATGGCCATGGTTCAGATAATCTCCTCTGCCTTTTTTTAACAGAATTGATATGTTGGCTGTCTTTCATGTCACAGTTCTCTCACTGGTTTGTCTCAGAACTGCTGTAATTAAAACTCTGTGCTGATGAACAACAAGTTCATGCACTAGAAACTCAGTTTCCTAAGCTCACGATGGCCTGACTTCTATTGCCACTCCAGACATAAGTGCTTCAACATCAGATTTTCAGATAATTGTCCCCATTTTGATGTCACCATTTTTACTGGCCAAGTCATTATGCTGCAGATGGGCAGTGGCCAGGAAAAGCCACTTATGTATTAATTTCTTTATGCTTACTATGAGTGGCTGTTTCTACCAGCCTTTCCCCATGCGTGCAGTGGAGACATCGCAGGGCAATTTGGTTATGATATGGGTGTGTTAGTTGTGTCAGACCACAAGTTTACTTGGTTCCTGACACATTCATCAAGACTATCCAATAATTTTAAACATCTGACAGCAGTGAGTGAATTAATTGCATTTATCCCTTTGTGGAAAGTTGTTGCTCATTTATGTTGCTCATTATGTTGCTTTATACATTCAGTAATGTATGCTCATTACTTTAAAAAAAATGGAAAAAAGACCAGTAACTGTAACACGAGCTTTCTGGTGCCTGTACACTGACATTCAAAGAAACACTTGCAGAACAAGCAGAAAAGCAAATGAACAATTTCTTTCAGAATTAAAAAGAAAACCCTTTTAAAAATTCTGAATACTTTCGACAGAATGAGCTAAGTCGTCAGATGCTCTTTGACTGCAGAGAGGTGACAGCTCTCACAGCTGGTCTAACCTGAGCAGAAGTGAGCAGTGACCTGTGCAACTTATAATGTCCTTTTCACTCCCTACTACACCCTCAGGGCACAAAGGGCCAAGGATCTCACTAGAAAGTAAGCCAGCACTTTTAATCATGCAGTGGGCTGGGGAGGAGAGCTGCCGGCCCACCCAATCTTTCCCTCAACACACGGCCTTTTGAAAATGAATGCTCTCCCATTTCCTTAATCATTATGCTCATGGCTAATCACTTTGTCTCTTTTTAATGCGAGGGTATTGCCAGCTCTTTTCATCATGGCTGAAGTCTCTTGGGACACTCTCCTCCAGCCAATGATCCTTTTCAACCTGCCTGCTCCTTCTATCAAAGGTAAGATCAAAGCTCTCTGCTTGAAAGAAAATCTTTATGATTTAATTGGTGCTTCCTTTTCCCTCATATGGCCATGTGCTGGCAAAAGTTAAAACTAAAACCCATGTGTGGTCACCCACGTAGACATTCAGCACCCGCTACACACAGATATCATTGGCTCCATCACAATGTCCCACATGGCTCATCTGAAAAAAATCTCACTACAGATGAGCTGTCACTCACAGCTCCAAGTAAACAACTTGGTTATACCCATTTGTATTATACAGTGAAGGGAGTATGCTGATTAGTCTGTAGCTATTAACAGACTACCACTCGTCACAGCCAAGCTTCAGTCATTCAGGTCTTGGCACTCCAGTAGTATGCTCACACCCACGTAAATCAAGAGTGAAAACCACTGCACTGGTGTGAAAGAGACTTTCACGTGTGCCTATGCCTTAAAGTTCAGTGCACTCTAGACTACATGGTGTGTTCCAGTGTTTGCTAATCTTCTCCTCCAGAAAAGTGTTAAATGTCATATCCTAGAGGGATCAGCTTATCTGCTCCTCCTTCTCCATGCAAGAGGGAAAGTGTTCTTCAGTCTCCCTTACACAAAGGGTAGAAGTTAAATGGGAAGTCCCTCATATTTTTGCTGGCAGTTCTCAACCACCATAGGAAGAGGAAACTAGAAAGACAGCAATCAAAAATGCCATTCCCTCCCTGAAAAGTACTACCACTTAAGAATTAAACACACAAAACAAGGTGCAGGTCACTCATGTCTGGCAAAACCAGCAGAGAGTTCAGAAACTCCTCCTGAAGGTGATTCCTTGAGAAAGCACGCATTGTGTGAGTCACCTTTTGGATGAAATATCTGAAAATAGCAACAGGTATTCTTTGTAGCCATGTGTAAATCATATTTTCACCATATTTTTACTAAATTTTAAAACATGCTACAACTTGTGTCCTGCTAGTAAAAAAAAATTACATTATGTAATGAGTACTGTTTTAAGAACAAATATTTTCAAAGCATTGATTCTGCTGCATTCGTTATGGGAAAGGTGCATCAATGAAATGGTGTCATGCCATTAACCGGAGTAGTCAGAGATATTTATTACCTTTAGCTGGGAAATAATTTGCAAGGAAGAAGCAAAACTGCCTGTTTCCTATTCCATCATGATGGTGCAGCTTGCAATAGTTGTAGTAATAAGCCAAATTGTGCCCAAGCTTTCTACTGAACATCCATAGTAAGTCATTCAGCCAGAAAATGTGAGGTGCAGTTTGGCTACTAAGAGAACATTAATGAGGTAACATTTCCTGCCTTCAGCTCCTTCAGCTTTTACTCATTTTCTCTTTTTTTTTGGTTTTTTTTTTTCCCAGTTATTTTTGCCCAGCAGTAGAAAATGAAAGTAGTTAAGAAAGCCAGATTATGCAGAGGAATGTCAGCTGTAACCAGGGGTGAATAAACCCAGTGAAACACACAGGTCCATTCATTGCAAGTTATTTATCTACATGCTATTTATATATAAAGAGATGCAAGACAAGGGTGTAGGGCTGGGCAGCAGGGGCACATCACGCTACTCCCGAGGGCTGGTAATTTTCAAGAGAGCCTAATGATGAATTTGATTCATCTTAAAGAAGCTTTGCTTGTATGAAAGAGAAACTGTGCTTCTGGCAACAGATTAAACACTCTTACTTTCTATTGACTTAGGGAACTGGGAAGTCTTGGCAAGTGGAAGGATCAGGCTGTTAAACAAAGGAGTTTCAGTAGCAGGCACCAGGCTGTGCAGCCTGCACTGCCGACTCGCACAAAAGTAGGCAAGAACATGTTGTTTTGCAAAACTTCATTTCAAACTTGCTTGTTAGAACAATAAGCACCCCAGAATGAGGTCAGTGAAAGATCTGCTTGCCCACTATGACTGGAAAAGCAGTGGGTTAAATGGGTTAAACCATTTCCAAAGCAGAGGCTGCAAGAGGCTTTCATGAGGGGTTTGTGAATCTGAGCTCTATTTTCTGCATATACTGCTATAAACTGAGACAATGAAAAAAAAAAACCCAATTTGTCAGCACTATGAAAACCTGGGCAACACAGCAAGTTAAATATACTATACATTTTAACCTTAGCCTTAGCAGAAAGTTTGCGATCAAGGGAGCCTGCAAACACTTCTGCTATTTGGCCTTCTACCTAATATGGTGAAAAAAATAACAGGGATGAATGTCAGGCACGGTCTGTATGACAGGATCTGCAGGGACAGCCTCGTATTACCTTTCGGAGAGGCAACAAATAGTCCTTGCTGATCTGCAGTTAATCTTACCCGACTGGCTCCGAAACCTACCCACACTAATAATAGACCATGTGTGCTGCCATCAGTAGGTTTGTGCCGAAGGGCTGTGTGGAACACAGCTCAATGTTAAAGAAAGCATGAACTAACTCCCCTGTGGGACAGAAAAGCCGCTTCGGTTCATTAAGCAGCACCTACCAGCAGCTACCAAAGGGATGACGCAACAACAGCAACAACCAGAAATTAGATTTGAGGTTACCTGGTAGATTACGACCCGGAATTTGTTCTTCCTCAGCATCTCCTCTTGCTTGGCTTGCACCTTCCTCACGCTGGCGCTCTGCCTCTCCACCCGTGCCCGCACCTCCTTCACGGTAGAGCTGACTTTGCTGGTTTTCTCCAGCAGCTTGTTCACTGTGTAGCCAGTGTTGCCATGAGCCTGGGCGAGCTTTAACATGTCGATCTGTATGGTCTTGATGGCGTTTTCCATCTCCCTGTGCCTCTCCTCTATCCTCCTCTGGCTCGCCTGCACGCTGTCCACAATGTTGGCCACTTTGTCCAGCACCGTCAGGATGGTGTACGCAGCGTCTTGTTCTTCCTCTTCCTCGGTGACGCTGGAGAGACGATTCTGGTGGGTTCTGTCAGCCTCTGGGGTGATTTCACGGTGCTCCATTTTGGCTGCCTCCAGCCGGGTGGGCAGCAGGAGAAGTTTGGGTGATCCTGGCCAGGAGGATTCTGGTGCCTCTGCTGGGAGCCAGGGCGACAGCTGGCTCCAGCGATGCTCAAAGCGGGGCGTGAAACTCCCCTCCTGGAGCTGGGTCAAATGCTTCTGACTACAGAATATCCACACATGATTGTTCGGATGCTTTCAGCAACATGAAACCCCTAAAATTAGGAAGCAATGTCTGGAAAGGAACATACATTATACAGGGTCACGCTCCTCTACTGATGAAGTTATTAGTGTTAATCCAGGAAAGTTAAGTAACTTACTAATTAAGCAGGAAAGCAAACTTGCATATTTTTAATGACCTGCTTTTGTTTTCACGTTGCAGGCGTGCTTTCCTCCAAGGGAATTCAAAGAGCTGTCAGGAAAATGAACACACTTGTGTTTGTGTTTTTCCAGCAAAAACAACTCCAGGTCTTCCGCCTGCTGCAATTACCACATGGGGTAACAAAGAAACACACTAAAACAGAGGCATTATAGTGAAAAGGTTGTATTGTGACATGCTTTTCCAGTTCAAAACGTTGAAAGCATTGGGGTTTTTTTCTTTTTTTTTATTGAACAAATTATTAAATCCTACATGCAAAACTCCGATAGCCTAAAACTACATGTTAAAACAGCTGAACACACCCTATTCACGCTTTTAACTTGGGATCTTCCAAACGACAACTAGCAGTCTATTAATATAACTATGACCAGCAGACTAATTTGGTTGGACTTCTTTTAGCTCTTGAAAATACTCTATACAAGAGCACTAGTAATTCATTCACTTTTATTATTTTTTTTTTAATTTTAATCACAAACACTATACAATCCGTATTGTAGGTGTTAAAACATGTATTCTCTTTAAAAAAGTTTAAGAAGTTATTAAAACAGCTTTGACAGTGATAAAGCAGGCTTTATTCCAATTATTTGTGTTCAATTATCAACACCGACTTTTTATAATACCTAAATCTACTAAGTCCTACTTCTTTTGCACCTGTGCCATCTGTTCTACCAGGAAACTTCACAAATTATGAAATTTATATTTTTTTTCTCTTTAAAAATAAATTGCTGGAATTGTTAATGAAGATGGCAGTGCTCAGACCCAGTCCACATGGTTTATAAATATGTTACAACTACACACAGCACACAGCTTCACAGTTCATGCGATAGGCAGCGTCTAAAAAATCAGTTACTAACTTCCAAAAACATTTAAATATCTACGGTATTTAAACACAGTGTTTTCTAGTTTCTCATAAGAAAAGTAAGCTGTAAACATTTTTTTACCTTTAGTTCATGCCTTGCTTTCTAGGTGATGTGGACTTTTTTTTTTGTTGGTTCCTTGTTTGTTTGTTTTTCAAATCTACAGCCATTGGTGGAATAAATCTGTGTTCCCAAAAATATTACATTCCATGGATAAAGCACAAGTCTATTATATAACCATGTGATACAGATACAGAAAATGCAACTACTGTATTCAAAAACATAAAAGCAAAGATACTAAAACAGTCCGTAGCTGTTAGAGCTGATGCTTTCAGAATATAGACCAACATTGTTACACTAAAAATGTTCAAAAATAAGGCCTCTGAAATAAATATTTCCATTCTTTAAAAAAAGATATAATAAAAATGTACATCACATGGTCAATGTAGGTATAAAAATCACTAAGTTAAACCATTCTGGATGATGTATCTGAAGTAAAATGGCCTAGGTTTTGCTTCTGCCGACGTCCTCTATTGTTTTTGGGGCATTTTCTGTTAAAAAAAAAAAAAAAGAAAGAGGAGAAAAAGGATGGCTGATTTGATATATGCCACATAAAAATAAGCGTAACAATAACACATTGACTTAATCTTTTTCTACTTAACAATGGCAAGGAGTTTATGAGCTGTGCTGACTTGGGGGGATGCTGTTTGGTACCAGACCGTCACCCAGGGACGTGGTTCTCCTCAAACTTGAAACCAGCAACCTGCTACAACCTTGTCTTTGATCCAGCAAAACAAGTACCATGGTAAATAATTGCATTGGCTTTACTTCATACATATTTCATATTTCAGATCTGGTGGATGATAAAACTGAATCAATCAGCCTTTTGAAGTGCTGGACCTCCAGGTGCCCAGCTGCTCAAGGCAGCCCCTGGAACACAGCCCACCCAGGACTCTCCGGGGGGTCCCTCAGGCAATTCCTTTCTTGGGGATAGATACACAACTAGAAAAGGATTCACAAAAGACAACTCTGAAGAGGAGGGGGCATACTCAGCACAACAGACAGCAGGCCATGCATCATGGAGCAGACTACAGACTGCTCCTGAGAGAACATGAGCTGAGGAAAAATGATAGGGAGGCTGAAATGGGAAGGCTGTTGAAACACAGCCACCCACACTACTGCTTTGGCCAGCAGAGTGTTGAGTGAAAAAAAGGATGAGATCAATTGCATGAATTAATAACTTTTACATGTGCAGGAGGTGTTAGATAGGTGTACTTATATCCACTACAATGAGCCTTACAAGAGGGGTAGGAATGGAAGCCAGTATTTGTTGCTCATAGGGGTGTCAATCTACACCACTGTGCTTAGGAAGCCATGCACTAATGCAGGAGCAGAAAGTTTAATCACCAGACATAATTGGAGCAGAAAGGGTGAAGGACAAGTTGAGGCAGAAAAGACATAATGTAGCATGGATGCTCAAGTGTAGGACCTACACACTTCATGCCCTTACAAGGTAACTAAACCATCCTCAATTCAGCCCAGAGCTCTTAGCTTTTGTTGGGTTTAAGTCCTTGATGAGCAGACTGAATCCCTTGTCACAAAAAAGATTCCATGGCTCTAATCTCAGTTTTCATATAGGTAAGGAGTTGCCATCAAACCAGAAACTCCAACTCTATGCTTGTGCATCTTTATAGTTCATAAAGTGCGTTCCCATGGAGAGGGCCCAGTAAGAAGACCAGCTGCACATGAATTTTCAGAAAGCCTTTGTAGTGTGAGTGATACTTCTTCCTCTGTTTAACACCACTTACAGTGGTACTGCAGGGAAACAGCACCTCATCAACCTCTCTGGTTTCACTGGGCAGGATGACTTCTATAAGACATCAGCAGCGCTCAGACTCCACTCCAGGTCTAACACATTGGCTGACCTTTTGGATGTGTTTCCAGACTAATCTGTTCTGCTGGGTACTTGATCTGTGGATACAGTGGTAGCTGGTGGTTTGTGATTTTAAACAAATGTGTGTTTTGTGGGGAGGAGAAAAACAGCAATAGGATGTTACATCATCCTTCCACTTCAGCTGTTTGCTATTTTTTATGATGGTATTTTAGAATGTATGTTAAAAAGAATAAAATTCTGGAGGACAGATATTTAAATACAGAAAAAGTATACCTGTACAATTTGAAAATTTTCACTGGTTTTGTCTTTACTTACCTTGTTATGCACATGACAATTGCAACTATAATGGCAATCTGTACAGCTCCAATTATTGCTGCAATAAGGACATGCGTAAGCTTTTGTCTACTTGGGACAACATAAAGAATACTAAAGTCTGTCTTTTCACAGTGCTGTCCAGTATATCCTGATTCACACCTGAAAAAGAAAAGGAATATTTCATAGAATATATCATTTGACAACAAGAAATCTAAGGTGAGAAAGAGATGGTGGGTTTTATTTATACTTCTCTAATTAATGAGCATAAATAAACCAGGAACAAGTAACCCTTTTTAATAGTGTACAGGGTGGGAGGACTAGGAGTAATGGATGCAAATTGGAAGAGGGGAGATTTAGGATGGATAGAAGAAAGAAGTTCTTTACTCTGATGATGATGAGACCTTGGAACAGGCTGCCCAGAGAGGTTGTGGATGCCCCCCATCTGCAGGTGTTTAAGGCCAGGCTGGATGAGGCATTAAGCAACCTGGTCTAGTGGGAAGTATCCCTGCCTGTGGCAGGGGGGTTGGAACTAGATGATCTTCAAGGTTCCTTCCAACCCAAACCATTTTATGATTCTATGTGTGGTAATGCTTGAGCTGGAACAGTTTGGATTTCTGTAGCAAAAGAAGAGACAGAGCAGATATGCTATGCTTTCCTGGATAAAGTTATTCTGAAAACTTACCAGTGTGGTAAAGGCCCTGCTTTGGCAAAAGAAATGTGTAGAGTCATTATTAAATTGTGCCAATGTTTAGGAAGAATTTAGCAGCTATGAGAAATGAGTAGATATGGCGCAATGGAACATAAAGAATAATACAAAATGACCATGCAGATTCAGCTGTTCCTGAGACAGGAATGACAAAGGATAAAAACCCAAAAACTTGAATAACGTGAGGAAAGGAAGATCCCTTTTCAAGCTGAAGCCTAAAAAAGTGGAATCCTACAAAACCAATTGAACAAGACTGGAGTAGGACTTTTTAATAGGATACAGGATGGCAGGACTAGGAGTAATGGATGAAAATTGTAAGAGGGGGGATTTAGGCTGGAGAGAAGAAAAAAGTTGTTTACTGTGAGGATGGTGAGACACTGGAACAGGATGCCCGGAGAGGTTGTGGATGCCCCCTCTCTGGAGATTTTTAAGGCCAGGCTGGATGAGGCATTGAGAAGCCTGATCTAGTGGGAAGTGTCCCTGCCCATGGCAGGGGGATTGGAACTAGATGATCTTTAAGGCCCCTTCCAATGCAAACCATACTATGTTTCTAAGACCAGCATCAAACTCCCTTCTGTCCAGTCACCGAATCAAAACTTGTGAGAGGTCAGATTAAAAACCCAATGGTCTGCAACTGTTCAAGTGAGAGCTGATGGTAGAATCCATAAAAATTTAGGCAAGTGTGGGGGATAAATGGCTGGAAACAGATAAGAAGTGGCTGTTCTAAATGGCATCTTGCCCAAGCAAAGCAGCAGTTGGCTCAGCAAGAAACCCAGCAGAGACTGCTCCTCATCAGTGACACATTCAGGAAATGAGAGATGTGCCAGTGGTGAAGGTGGCAGTGGAAACACAGTCTGGAAGAATTCATGTCACAAGGCAAGAGAGGCAGAAGCAAATCAAGGAAAAGCAAGAGTTACTCAAGACATGGAGCTGAAGTCTGCAGAATCAAAGCCTGAGCAAGCTCCTTCTACAGCTATCCTTTCAATCTGACTGATGTGAATGTATAATTAATGGCAATGGAATCGTACAATTGACCTCCAGCTCAACAATAGAAAGCTGGCAAAGAAAGAAGAAATACTCGTAGGCAGGCAGAGAAACAACCCTTTTTGTAAACTGGATCAGATAAGCCTCAATGCGGTATGAAATTGTTCTCATCCAGCCAAAAGCTTTGTGCTGGAGTAGGAATTAATTCTATTTGGAGAGCTGAAATAATTACCTCCCAGACTTGCCTACAACTGCTACTGCTACCCCTAATCCCCCTTTGCACGTAGGAATAACGGCTGGGGTTTACATGTTCATAATCTTGTGACTCTACTTTCTCCAGCCATGAGCTGCCTGCACAAAGAGCTTGGGTTCAAGTGTGAGGCAAGTTCCAGTCAGAGCAGAGTTATTCCAGAAAAGTCCCCACGTACTGAAAACAAGCTTGGAAATTATTAGGAACGGTATCAAAATATCTCGCTCCCTGCTGAGGAGACAAGCTCGGCGGAGGACAGCCCATGCTGGAGAAGTGAATCCCGACAAAAGACAAACGGCAAGAAGCAGGAGGAAGCCGCGAGGCCGGGCCGCGCCCCGGCAGCTCCGGGAGGCGGTGCCCAGTGAGGGAGC
>VZTY01025315.1:314656-357806 GCA_013400935.1 Turnix velox
GCTCCAGCGGACGCTAGTCTGTGCTGGTAAAGGGAATCTCGGCAAAAAAGAACCAGCAAGAGCTGGTTTGGGGGGGCTTTTGGAAGCCGGTTGAAGCTGCGAGGCCGGGCAGCGTCCGCGCAGCACCATGAGGTGGTGCCCAGTGAGGGAGCGCGGGGCGGAGCCGCTCCCCTCGGGGACAGCTTCAAACGGGCGAGAGCTGACCAACGGTCACTTGCTGAGGACATAAGCTCCAGTGGCGGACAATCCGTGCTGGGGAAGGAAATCTCGGCAAAAAAGAACCAGCAAGAAACTGTTTTTTGTGACTTTTGGAAGCCGGAGAAAGCTGCGAGGCCGGGAGTGAAGAAGAGCGGGGCGGAGCCGCTGCCCCCGGCGGCAGCTTCAAACGAAGCATGAACTCACCAACGGCAGATAAAAGGGNCGTGCTGGGGAAGAGAAAACCGGAGGAAACTGCGCGGTCGGGCCACTCCCCGGCAGCTCCGGGAGTGAGTGAGAGCGGGGCGGAGCCGCTACCCCCGGCGGCAGCTTCAAACGGGACGAGAACTCGCCAAAGGGCCCGGCCCGCCCTCACACAGAGAAAAGGGGCTTTCACCCGCGGAAACAAGGGAGGAGTGGCCGTTCCCTGGCGTTAACAAGGGCGGCGGCACCGAATGCGAGGAGCTAACGATGATCTCCCCCCGGAGGAGGCTGCGCTCCCACCGGCAGGCAGAATGGCTGCGGGAGCTTAGAGAAGATGTGACCCAGAGAGGGTGTGGAATCTCCTTCTCTGGAGACATTCAAATCCCCTCTGGACATGTTCCTGTATGACCTGGTCTAGGCGTTCCTGCTCGGGCAGGGGGATTGGACTAAATGATCTCTTGAGGTCTCTCCCAAACCCTGACATTCTGTGAGAAGACAAATATAAGCACACAAGAACAGGATGGGGAACACATTGGTAATCATGCATAAAGAAACAAGAAGGAAGAGGATTCCTTCCTAGTGAAGAGGATGGAATTCTCATTGTTACTTTGCTTTTCCTTTCATTAAAGGAGTTAACAGTAAGATTGTCATCAAGGTGAGGATTGCTTTAAAGGAGAGGTGAAACAAAGAGAGAGGAACATGTGATTCAGAGATGGTTCCTCAGAAACACTGAAGTGGCAGGAAATTACTTCTCTGAAATGTTAAATGGAGATTCAGAAGTATTGAATTCTGACTGAGAAGTACTTATGTTAAGAACTATATTGGTGAGATGAAGTAATATGCACTAGTTTAAGCTACCTGAAAGAGAATTTAAGCAACCTTAAACTAGTAGAACAGTGTTTAAAAGTTCATTCAGCCAGGAATATTTTCTCTGAAACACCTCTAATTATTTTGAGTACAAATCCTTCAGGTCAAAAATGTAATCAAATTGTGCTGTCTAATGCCCATTAATGCACCATCAGTGATGCACCCAGTTTCCCAAGAGAAGCAAAGCCATGCTGATCTGTCTTGGTTCTGGTCAAAGAAAAGGCAAAAACAAATAAATCATATTGGAAAGGTGAAAATAAATAAGAAAGGGCCTGTGATGGGAAAAGGAATAATGTAAGCTTTCAGATGCTTATGTTGACAACCACACTGGCTCTATCTTTGGGGCTTCCAGTTCCCTAGTTAGCCCAGAAACCCTTAAATCTTGTCTGTGGAAAAAAACCCTAAATATCCTCAATCGATTAAGATCAAGGGAGAAGATATGGTAGTATCTAATGGATTTACAGTTAAAGCTTCCAAAGCAAAAGAAAGCAAAGAGTTATAGCATCTTCAGACACATCAATCTGAAAGTATGAGCCTGCAAGAAAAAAGTTCAAGTGTAGTGCACTCCGTGTTATTAAGAAGTATTCTTTTTCTACAAACAACTTTTAAAATTGTTTTTATTTTTTAAAGAAAACGAAGAGGCAGAATTTAGTTAGTGAGTTGCAAAGGAGAAAAAAGTTATCTAGGAGGGGGAGAAATAAAATGAATCATTAAGATGTCCTAGGAAAAACTGAGTGGCTTAATAGTGAGTGTACTGATCTGCTAGATTATACCGTAGACAAAAATTGTGGGCTGAAGAATATTTTGCAATTTTATACTCTGTAGATGAAACCTATTATTTTGAAAAAGGGCAATAAATGTTATAAATAAGATACTGAGGCTCGAGAGAGCGTTTATGACAAGACCAATAAAAGACTAAGAACAGACTGAGAGGTCAGTAGGGAGGAGTCACACGGAGATGCATGGCAGGTTTTTAGAGGTCTTTCTTTCCCCCCACCCCTCTAGATAGGATTTAGAAGCTGAAAATAAGAAGGCAACACTGAGGACATAGCTCTCAGAGGGATTCAGCTTCTGAATGATCAGAGTGATGGAGCCTCTCCCCTGAGCACTGTTGCCTGTATGACTGGAGCAGCTGGGAGTAGCCCACAGCACAGGGACGTGGCTCCTGGGCCACCACTGAGGCATCCACAGACTGACACATGCTGTAATTATGTCTAGAGAGCATTTTGATTAAGCTCTGCAGCAATTTCAAGCACGTTATACAGGCAGGACTTACCGGCAGGAAGCCTTCTGAGTGGAATAAACGAATTCACATTTGCCATGTATACAGTAGCCATTGAAGCTTTCTGAACAAGGTATGTGGTTTCCAATGTAGATGTCTTCTCTTTGATCACTGGCATCTTGAAAAGAAATATACATAAGCAATTATAAACGGCCATATGATGTTCATTAAAAAAAAAAGTCTCATCCAGGAATAGAATACCCTTAAAATCCTGCAGTGACTAAAGGAACACAGAATAATAAAGCAGAGGCTTAAGGGTGAAGTTTCAGAGGCACCTACAGAGATTTGCTGGGATGTGCTGCACTGAAAAATGATACACAGTGACATCTAAATATGCTCCTAATGTCAGGTTTCTCAAAAGGAGAAAAGCATTCATCACAGAAACAAGCCAATGCAGGAAGATCAGCAGAAGCTTTGTCAGTTCTACTGAAGCAAAAAGATAATACACAGATACACAGAGGTCTTTCCTGTGTCTAAAGAGAGGGGGGAAAAAACCCCTGAAGGGTTAGAAAGAAGCTAAACCACATTTTATCACTACTGGGTAGAAAATATCATGATAATGCCCTGATCTGGGCTGGGTGTGTTGATAACATACTGGTGCTTTGGCTGCTGCTGAAGAGTGTTTGCACAGAGTCAAGGCTGGAGTGGGCAAAAGGCTGGAAGGGGACAGAGCCAGGACAGCTGACCCAAAATGACAATGGGAATATCCTGTATGATACATTTGTCTCAACAACAAATGGTTATGGTCTTTCCAAGGAAGACATTGTTTTAGAGATCAGCTGGGCATCACTCTGATGGTCAGATGGCGTGAATAATGCCTGTTGCATCACTTGTTTTTCTCTCTCTTTTTTTCCTTTTCCTTCATTTCTTAAACTCTCTTTAACTTGACCAATGAGTTTTTCTCATGTTTTCCTTCCTGCTGAGGGGGAAGGTAGGGCTGAGCAAGCCACTGATGGTTGGTTGCTTGCTTGCTGTCTGGGTCAGCCCAGTATAGGGAGGCTATCCTTTCTGCCCCAACATCTTTGTGCTTCTTTCACGTTACTAAAACTATCTAAAATAATTTCAATGATTATTTCACCAAAAACTGTTCTGTAAAAAATTCCTAAATACAGAAGTTGGTATTTCATAATGAACTTTTCTAAAGAGCATGGATCTAAAGATGTGGGTATAATTGTGGAATTATATTCATTTCCATGGCAATAGACTATGGCATGACAAAAAGAAGATTACAGTGAACTGCAGGTGCAAAGCAAAAAGGGACTGCAAAGATAAAATCTCTTATACAATTGCAGATATTTGGAAGTAACACCAGAAAGAAAGAGAAGGTATTTATAGAAGAAAAAATAAAAGGCATGCTGCTGTTTTAGGTCTTCTCTGCACTTTTTCTTGAATGTTTGCTTATTTCTTTCAGGAGAAAAAAAATCTGTTAGAGCTTTGAGATGTAAGGAAGCTGGATAGTTCAGGCTATGCTTCAAAGATTCAGAAGACTTGATGCAAAGGAAGAACATTGCCCAGTACTGATATTATGTCCAATACTGCCCTGTTGAAATCGACTATGTCGTGGTATGTCTAAGAGAACAGCAGGGATGGCTCATCCCAAAACTATTTCCTCCTCCAAACACTCAATTAGTGTTGCATCTGATCCCAATCAAAGGCTAGGAATAAGCTGCATACAAATACATTAGTCTGCTGAGATAGCTGCATCATGTCTGGCTTTAATGTATGTACTAATACAGAATGTGAAGCCCAGGAACAGATGCATTCCTCTGAAAGGCAGCCAGGTAGCCACGGCCATCCAAGTCAGAAGCAAATCTTATATTAAGCAAAGAGATGTTAAATGCAGAATGTGGAATCCATTTTTATCCTGAGAGGCCTGTTAGGCTGCTTCAGAGCTTCCAAGTGAAAGATTTAATTGGTGTAAGAACCTTGAAAGACTGACTGGATAGAAGAGTTTAGATACTCCAACAGAAGGAAGAGGCAAACATAAAACCCAACCTCCTGATGCCCATCTTGGCACAATAAAGCCATCCAGCCAGCTGAACATGGGAAGAGAGGTCTTTTTGATTTAACTTTAGGTGGAGGCTTGCACCACAGGAGAAGACTGTCTATGGCTATGGTTCTACAGACCAGAAGACATTATACATTAGGAAAACTGAGTATAAAAAGAGTAACTCACAGTCATTTAAAGCAAAAGCAGACAGAAGTATGGACTGATCTATTACCATGGGAGAAAAAGCCATTCAAAGTAGTTCAGTCCAGGCTCTCACTACCTCAAAAGACCTGACTACTGCATTAAAAAATTTCAAAACAAATTTTTTGCACAGGTCTCACTCCCTCCATGCACATCATTTGCCTAACTTGCAACTGCACAAGCTACACGCATTAATAATAATAATTACATACAATGTTTTTTCCACTAACAAGATTTCAAGGGCAATTTATATGCAATGAATAAAAGGCTGCAACAGATTCTGAATAGGAACCAGAAGTGGTGTTTCATTACATCACATAATAAGATGTATATTCCATTTGGTGCCTTTTATGCCTTCATAATGTAAGTGAAAATTGACATTAAATCATTCCATCTGGTACATTATATGGAGTGAGAATAAGAGAATTTATGACAAAATACAGAGCTCTTTGGCACTGAATGGCTTTTCAAGAAGAACATGAGGAATGTCAAAAGCCATGGTGGGATGGCTTTACTCTGGGAAGCCAAGGGAGTGCAAAACCAGTATAATCATAAAAACCCCTAAAGATCAGAAGTAACAGAGAAAATAGCAAGCCCTTCACACAAAACCTGCATTAAGAGCAGCACAGAAGAGAAGAAAAGGTGAGTTATGGCTACCAGGGATTCCCTTCTGTGTGGAACAGAATCATTATTTGAAGAACAGACCCACTTTTCCAGGAAGTTTGCTGCCTCCCTGGTGCCAGAATTAGGGATGACACCACAAGACTGAAGAGCTTAGTACAATTTTCAGACTTGCTGTCTCTTCCTGCTCTTTCACATAGGTACTAATGATGTAGCAACAGAAAACCTCCTGCCATCTTGACTACTGTGTGCAGTTCTGGGGCACACCAGTTCAGGATATGAAGGTCCTTGAACGTGTCCAGAGGAGGGCAGCAAAGCTGCTGAAAGGAATAGAAGAAATGTCCTGTGAGGAGCAGGATCGTCTAGTCTGCAGAGAAGGAGGCTGAGGAGAGGCAACCTCGAGGCTCTCCACAGCTTGCTGAGGAGAGGAATTACAGAAGGAAGTGTATCTCCTTGGGATACATTGATAAGACTCGGGAGAATAGTTGAAAGCTGCACCAGGGAAGGTTCAGACTGGGCAGGAGAAAGCATTTCTTTACCAAGAAGATAGTAAAAAAATGGAACAGGCTTCCTAGAGAGGTGATCAATGTCACAAGCCTCTCTGTGTTTAAAAGGCATTTGAATTATGCCCTTAATAACATATTTAATGTTTGCTCATGCCTGAATTGCCTAGGCAGTGGGACTACACGAACATTGTGAGTCACACATCGTGAGTCCCTCTATTCTAATTGTATTTGTGAGATAAGGTTGACACCTATGCAGGTTGGCTCTTTGCTTATCTGCTCTGAGAATGCACCTGTCACACATGGGCAACTGCTATGTGAAATAACTGAGTGAGAAGTGGAACTGACTTATTTCACTTACACTTGAGGTATTAAAGGCAAGCTAAGCTTCATATAGGCAAAGGATTTTTGATCAATGTGATCAAGGACAAGTCCTGCCTGACCAACCTAGTGCTTTTCTACTATGGAGTGACTACATCAGTAGACACAGGAAGACCCATGGATATCATCTATCTGGACTTTTGTAAAGCCTTTGACACAGCCCCCCACAACATCCTTCTCTCTAAGATAGAAAGATATGGATTTGATGGGTGGATAAAAAACTGTCTGAATGGTCACATCCAGAGGGCAGCTGTCAATGACTTGATATCCAGGTGAAGGGAAGTGATGAGTTTTGTCCCTCAGGGATCCATGCTGGGACAGGTGCTGTTTAATATCTTCATCAATAACATTGATGACACAGTGGCATTGTGTACACCCTCATCAAAGTGGGTGGTGCAGTTGACACACCAGAGGGACAGGATGTCATCTAGAGGGACCTGGACAGGCTGGAGAAGTGGGCCCATGCAAATCTTACAAAGTTCAACAAGGACAAGTGCAGGGCCAATCCTCATTACTAACCCTTGGGCCAGGCCAATCCTCATTACCAATACAAACTGGGAGGAAATGTGATAAGGAGCAGCTCTGTGAAAAAAGGACTTGGGAGTACTTGTGCATAAAAAGCTGGACAGGAGTCAAAACCGTGTGTGTTTGCAGCCCTGAAGGACAACTGAATCCTGGGCTGCATCAGCAAAGCTGCGGCCAGCAGGTGGAGAGAGGTGATTCTGCCCCTCTTCTCTGCTCTCCTGAGATCCCACACGGGTCCAGCTCTGGAGCCCTCAGCACAAGAAGGACATGGACCTATTGGAGTGGGTCCAGAGGAGAACCATGAGGATGATGCAAGGGCTGGAGTAACTCTCCTGCATGGACAGGCTGAGAGAGCTGGGGTTGTTCAGCCAGGAGAAGAGACCTCATAGCAGCCTCCCAGTACCTGAAGGGGCCACAGGATAGCTGGGGAGTGACTATTTTCCAGGGCATGTGGCAATAGGATGAGAGTCAATGGTTTTAAACTAGAGCAGGGCAGGTTTAAGTTAGACATTAGGAAAAAGTTTTTTTACCATGAGGGTGGTGAGACACTGGAACAGGTTGCCCAGAGAGGTGATGGAGGCCCCACCCCTGGAGACATTCAAGGCCAGGCTTGCTGAGGCTCTGAGCCACCTGTTCTAGTGCAAGATGAGCCTGCTCACTGCAGGGGAGTTGGACTAGATGGCCTTTGAAGGACCCTTCAAACCCTAGGATTCTCTGATTAAGTCTATAAGTTTAGTGAAAACATTTTGAAACAACCTAACAACTACAGGATTTGCTATTTTGTTTTCAGAAGTTTAACAGAAGTTAGAGACAGGGTTATAAGGTCGGGGGCTTGTGTCATTTCATCAGGAATGCCACAGCTTGGTGTCTTCTTGTGTCACTTCCACAGTACTTGTGTGCAGTCTAATCTTATGACCTCTTCATAAGGTGGTCAGCAGAGAAACAGTGGGCAGAACTCACACATCTCCTTCTTGCCAGCCTCACAACATCAGTGCTGTGAGGCTGCTCTTCACAGGTCTATCTCAGTTACAGAAATCAAAGCTTTGAGACAAGAAGGGACCTGTGTGCTCCATTTTCTCACCTTGTGCAACCATGACCACAAAGTCAGGACCGTACCTTTCACCTCTGGCCGGTACTGCATGCCATCCTCTTTCTTTCCCACTGTGTTTGCGTCATCTGTTTCTAGGCAATAAATACATGCATGAGTGGCTATTAGAAAAGGATGTTTCCAGACAACTACCTAGATGTCACTGAGAAACCAGAACAACATTCAAAGAAGTATTTTAGTTGCAGTAAAACTGGTCACCTTCCCACATTGCTCCTCCCACACAACCAGGCTTGTAGCACTCTTGGCCAGTAAAAGCATTCACATCAATACATGGCACATTCCAAGCTGCTGATGCTGAACCAAAAACTCTACTGGGAGTTTTTAGGGGATTTTGGTGGTTATTTTTTGTGATTTTTAGGTTGTTTTAGTTAGTTTAGGTTGTTTTGGGTTTGGAACCTTGTTATTTAGATGGAACTGGCAAAGTTCCATCTTCTCACATCCTGTGAGAAGGCAGCCAGCAGAGGGTTTCAGTGCACCATTGGAACACTGGAAAAGGGAATGGGTAAATATCTGTGCAATTGACTTGACTCACCTTGGAAGTACCCTGGACTAGATTACCTTTGAAAGTCCCTTCCAACTCTATGATTTTATAATTATACATTGTACAGCCCACACAACAAGAAGGATTGCTTCCCATAACCTGGGATTCCTTTTGCTCTACTCTTTCTTACCACCCCCTCACATAACACTTGTTGGACTATTGATTAGATTCTTCTAACAAACTTTGCTGCTCTTCTAGGCAACAGCAGCCAAGGATAGCAATGTTAATGTGGCATGTATATATGTGGTGTAAACATAATGCTGAGTAGAAAGCTCTAAAATACAGATGAGGATTTCATTGATCACTGGATCAGTGACTTCTGGTCAAAAATGGGAAGCACATTTATGGTGGAATTTACATTCAGCAGAAAACAAAAACAAAGCCTACCTGAACAATGTCCAAGATGCCTGATGTCGATCTGCTCTTGCCTCAGGCATGATGCTTCTCTTACAAAGCACGGATTGTTATAGGAACTCCCATCAGAAGCACATACAGGATTAAAACTGTATCCACTGCAGTCTATATTACATACACACCTGTTAATTGAAATGTACAGCAAAACACAATTGACATCCAGCCAACAGAAATTAAGTCATATTGAGTCCTGAGTAAACATTGGCTCATACAGTAATGCCAGGAGAGAAAAGCGTTCTGCATGAGGATGCTGAAGAATTTGTTGATGTCTCAGGCTTCCAAGCAAAACACACAAAATTATGCTTCAGCGTGCTCTTTAATACCATACTGATGTTCCTTATAGCTTTACTGTAATATCAGTCTTGTTGATCACTACCTGATAAACTGGTCATGCTGTCTGTTCTTAAGTGTGAATGAAATTAGATGAATATTTCACTTTTTTTGGGGTGTCAGGAGCCCCAAGAAGGAAACAAAATGGAATCCCATTTCTGTTAGACAGTAAAAGGAGATTTTCTATGCTAGAGGCTGCACAGAATCAATACCCTTGGTTAACTATGTCATTTCAGCAAGACATCCATCATAACTTTGAAAGTTAATAGTGGGTTTATTATATGGTATTCTAAACAGAATTATGACATCAAAGTTATTTCATATTGCTCTAATCAACACTTCCATTGTTTCAGACACAGCATTTTGTATATAATTTGCAGCTAAGGATTGTAAAACAGAAATGGGAAAACTTTCCATCTTTCCAGAACCCACCTCCCTCGTTCATTTTAATCAATATTCTATTTTTTAAGTGAAACTCTATTTTTTAATGAAAGATTATGTGTGTTTCACATTGCTCTACAAGATCTGCTCTGCCTCTGGGCTGGGAAAATTAAAGAGAGTAGCTGCAGAATGGAGGATACTGCAACCATCTGGTCCAGCTCTCCATGAAGCCCCTCCTGATGCCATGAGAGCAGGGAGAGCACCTCAGCATCTTCTGAGGAGTTTGGCAGTGGACACATGGTCCTCTCCTTGCCAGAAAGGTCTACAAAGGGTGCACATGGTCTGACTGTTAGGAGCTGCTGCTGCTGCCTTCATCTTGACTCACTCAAAAACCCAAAGCAACCAACATGCCAGGCTTTTAATGCTCTTTCCAGTTGCTCCAGATACAATTAAATGACTAAATAGATGTATGTGTGTCTCACTGGTGATAAATTTCACAGCAGAAACTAGGGATAGCCTTTGTACCCTCCTCTCCCCCTTTTTTTCCATAAGCACCTTTAGTTACCTAAATTTAAAGAGACTAATTTTTCCATGAATATTTCATGCCTGTGAACTTCAGAGTGTTGCTAGACAAATGCAAACAGGTTTTTAAGTGCGTCTACTCACAGTGCAAAACTACCCCTGTAATGAATCTCCACAAATCCTAGACATCTACCTTAGAAGCCTCTAAATATCAACAGGATGAGCACATGATAATTTTCCCTACTAGAAATGGTAACGACTGTAGACCCAGGAAAGGGAGTACTATTTTGTTTATGTGCTCCCACATGAATTTAAGCCTAATGAGGGGTTTACTGGGATTTACTACACGCAAATAAAAGTCTCATGGCTCAGCAGTTGTACACATTTATTGGCACTAATGAGTGGAGAGCAAGTCCTCATTTGTCCTCATTTGTATGACACTGGCTGTGTTCTTACAGTTACCTTCCCTCAGCCTTAGCTCTCAGGGATCATCACTACCTGCATGCGCCCCTCCTTGTCACATTTGAGCACATTCCCAATATAAACCTCAAAACCAACTCCATTCTATGTCCAAACAGCTCTAATTCTATCTGTAGTCACCATCCAAGGTCCACAGCATCATAATTACTGCTGCTTTTTGTCGTTTCTGGTGACAAAGCTAGTGACTTTAAAAAAAATTTTTTTTTTCCTGTCAAAACATTTGTAAACTGCTTGGATGTTCATACTTTGTTTAGATTTAACATTTCTTGTTAGATGCTTACTTACTTGTCTTGGGGGTAAATGTGAATTCCAGACCTTGTTTTTCTGTAAACACTTTCCACCTTAGCTCTAGTCATCCCTCCAATATACAAGATTTTCTTTTTAGCATTTAAAATTTACATCTGTAAGTAGGAAACTAAAAGTAGAGAGCTAGTAACCTATTCATAAGGGCTGTTGCAGCATGAGGCAGTAGAATCCCACTGACCAGCTGCAATGGGCTGGCAGCTGCTTTGTGTCCTTGGAGCAGGACAAAGCTGGCCACTGCCAGGAATTGGAGTGAATGGAACTCCCACCCCCTGCCAGTTTGGATACTGGGAGTTGCTGGAGGTTTGCGTGCACACCAAATCCCTGGTGGGGCTGAGCTGACAGAACAGACCCTGACCAGCTGGCAGATGGATGTGCTTTCTGCCCACAAGTGGGCTGACAGCACACTGTGTTTCCAGTGAGGTCCTCACCAGCCAGCCAGATCCCTCCAGCTGGTGGGACACATTTCTGCCTCAGATCTTCTGCTTCCAGGATTAGTGCTATCCTCCTTCCAGGCCCCCTTCTCCCATGCAAGGGCACTGCCCTTCAGGACATCTCCTCTTCAGAGACCAGGCCCTCAGTTTCTGAGGTTCAGCAGTCTATCTGCAGAAGTGCACACTAATGGCTTCCCAGCTATTGAGTCTATCTCATGGCTCTTTATTAACTGGAGGATCTAGGACATGTCACTTCCTCAGCCCAGAATTTACAACCAGTCTGTGCTGGTGGCAGCTTGGAAGTTCAGTAGGTACAGTTTTGGAGGTTCCTCCCTACACATGCACCCAACTCTGCTTGATCCCATTAGCTACTTCTCCTAAAGCCATGATGTCAAATGGTACATATGGCCTTCACCAGACCATTTAGTTACTGGTGTAGATGCTTTAACAGAGCTCTCTGGCATATTACAGCAGCTGGTTTAAAATATACTGTGGGATAGTCAACAGTTGAACTGGACTGATTGAGACTTTTATGCTTCATAGTTCCAACTTAAAAAGTGGTGAAGCAGTTCAGAGGGGTGAAAGGGAACAAGGTAAGGTGAGAACTTGGCTGGTGTGGGATGCTCTGAAGGGCTTCTGTGGAGGCAGCAGGGCAGCACCACAGGGCCAGGAGCACAGGTTAGAACCCTGTACCTCTCAGAGAGTCTGTGTAGGCTCCAGTGACATTGTCCTCACTCACAGCTGGTGGACACCAGACCTAAAATACAGCCAAGCCTGCTGGAAGCACTGAACTGTGAGACAAGAGAAGTGAAGCAGTGAAATGTGGGAAGTGCTGCTCTGAGTGGAAAACACGAAACAAAAGTTGTTTTTAACTGCTTGGTGTTTGTAGAGGAAGGTTAAACTGTGGGAGTGTGAGTTGCTGCTCTGGTGCTGCACATCAAACACATCAAAACTGGCAACTGAGTCCTTGCAAGAGGGTGGGACCACAGCCAACTGAAACAAAAAAGCACCTCATGAAAGTACTGGAAGATCCCTAAAAGTACCCACATCACAAGCTGAAGCTTGTGACCTACAAAGGGCAGACAACAGTTCAATACTGAAGAGATGACAGAAAACACAACCTCCTGGGGGTAGCCAGCTCACCTCACCAGCCAGTTTGAGTGCTAAAGCCAGGCAGAAGTCAAAGCCCAAGACTAAAAAGCACAGCCCATGAGGCAGCACCCATCTCATGGACCATACAAGCAGCATATAAAGTAGGGGAGAAGGTACAGGAGAAAGGATTAATGAGCCCCTAGGGACAGAAATCTTATCAGGGGTTGTGTCCTATAAGCAAGAGAACCTGTGTGAGATATCACAGACCTCGGGGCTTTGTTTTTCTTCACATCTGAGTTGAACTGGACACAATTGTAATTTGTTCCCTGACAAGTCTCCCACGTACTCTGGCAAGAGAGGATGAAGAGAGGACAAAACAGGGAGCTGGTCACAAAGGGAGGGCAGGAAAAACCTCAGATCATACAAGGGGAGCAGGAGATATGCATGAAGAGCACAAGACGGGCACCCAAGAGAGAGGAAAAGAGAAAGAGTGAAAGAAAGAGAGAGAGAGAGAAAGAGAGAAAGAGAGAAAGAGAGAGAAAGAAAGAAAGAAAGAAAGAAAGAAAGAAAGAAAGAAAGAAAGAAAGAAAGAAAGAAAGAAAGAAAGAAAGAAAGAAAGAAAGAAAGAAAGAAAGAAAAAGAGGAAGTACCTCCCCTACAACTGTATTTTGAGTAATAGGAAACTACACAGATGTATCAACTTATGCTTTCACAGATGCTAAAAGCAGGTTGAGTTCAGATGGCTGACACAATCCAAGGAGACAATAGCATATGATGATGTCAGTCATAAATAAGAACATCTTGTACTTAACTTTTTAATGTGGAAAAACAGGTTCAAACCTAGGTCTGAGCTGGCTCTATGCTGCAAGCAGAGCAGGAAGGTGCACATGGGACAGCAACGGCAGAGGTGAGCAGCCAACCTGCAAAGCAAGCTGTGACAGCCCTAGTGTCACTTGTGGACAGACAGTGCAGCAGCTTGGACCCTGTGTCTCAGACAAATGTCACTCTGACAGACATGTTTGTTCCTCAGGAGTGACTCCACAAGGAAATCAGGAAGGATCTTGTGAAAGAAAACCTGTAATCGTGCACATTTTCACAAAGAGGAAAGTGATTCTTCTGAAAGCTTGCAAAACAGAAATGTCAGGGTACTTTTAAACATCACAGTGTTGTTCTCCTAGCTCTCAATTATTTACTCCTGCTATTTGAAGTAACTTTCAGGAACAATTGCCTGAAGCTCAGCAGTGGTGCAAGTATAAATTCTGTGAAGCTGATCTTGAGCTGCTAAAATTGAGGATAAGCATGGCAAATTTTAGACCTATACTGAAACTGATAGTTTTGCCACTGTCACTTGGAGACAAGTGTGGACTCCACACCTTTAGCCCTGCTGCTGCTCTGCTGTTGGCTTTTGTATCTGTTTGACAACATGATCCTGCTTGATGCCCCAGGAAAATGAAGAAAAACCTACCAGCTGGTGCCTTCAGCCTGATGTGTGGCTGCTCAGTGCAAACTTCAGAAGAAAAGAGCAAGTTACTTTAGGAAAAATCACTTAGAATTGTGTCCTAAGGATGTCTTGAAAGTGCTTGATGCTTCTTACCAAAAAGAAATGAGTGAATACTTCAATTTTCACTGCAGCAGCTTCTTGTAAAGGTCACACTGGGTAAAAGGAGTTCAGAGTACTGCAAGAAGGTGCTTTCTCCATTACAACCTTCCTATTGGTTTTAATCAAAAGGACTGAAATAGGTAGTTAATTCTCCAAGTTGATGTCTTGCTAGAGAGGGTTGCTGCTCAATGTCCTCAACAGATGTTTTCCCTCACATAGCTCTGGAAAGCCAAAAGGATGTATTCAGATGTTTTCCTGCCATATTACAGAATGCAGAAAAAACACCTCTTAATCTTGTCAGAGAGCTGACATCCTAAGAAAAAAGGCACAGCTTGTTGTGACAATGTGCTTTTGTAAGTTGCAGGCGTATTGTTCATTAACACCATTAGTTAAGCAGAAAATCATTGAATTTCAGTAAAGCCCAAAGTGCTATAATTAAACCAAACAAAACTTAAAGGTGGTGCTAATAAATAAGAAATGAGAATGTACAACTCATTTATTTGGGGCTACTGAGTGTAACAAAGAACACGTGTTTAGTAAAATGATGTGACACATTTGAAACGAGCTGAGGCTGTAAGAGCACTTGCTGCTATCAGTAAATTAATTAGATCCCCAGAGATCAGAACACATTTCAAGGCTCCTTTTTGTTTCCAGGCTTCAAGGTGTATGTGGTGTGCTGGAAGCTCTGTGCACTTCAGAACCACAGAAGATTCAAAGGAAGAAGGGAAGAAAAGGAAGGGAAAAGCATTACAGATCTGTGGAGTGGGGCTGGCTATGGAAAGAACCTGGAATTTCCAAGCAAGAGATTATGAAGCTGCATTTGTGCCTGCTGTGGATTTGCTCATAAATGTGCTTTTCTGGCCTGGCCACAGAAGGACCATTGCCTGCTGCCCCTTCCCTCCAGTCTACAGTAACTTTTATCAGCTTACACACCCATTTAGAATCATAGAATGGTATGATTTGGAAGGGACCTTAAAGATCACCTAGTTCCAGCCCTCCTGCCATAGGCAGGGACACCTCCCACTACACCAAGTTGCTCAGTGCCTCATCCAGCCTGGCCTTAAACCCCTCCAGAGAGGGACCTTAAAGATCATCTAGTTCCAACCCCCATGCCAGGGACACTTCCACTACATCAGGTTGCTCAGTGCCTTGTCCAGCCTGGCCTTAAACACCTCCAGAAGGGGGGCATCCACAACCTCTCTGGGCAACCTGTTCCAATGTCTCACCACCCTCACGCTAAAGAAATTCTTTCTTCTATCCATCCTAAATCTCCCCTCTTCCAATTTGCATCCATTACTCCTAGTCCTGCCATCCTGTAGCCTATTTATTGGCACATCTGTTTACAAATGTAAAATGGGAACACTGGAAGAAAACAAAGCATGTGAAAAGCACACAGATGGGTAAGTGTGTGCTTGACAGAATAAATTCAGGCGAATTGAAATAAGAGGGGTGTAGAGATTGCAGCTATGAAGTTAACTATGTCAAATGAAGGATTACCTCCCATTTGATGTTCCTTCCCTTGTGTGCAATTCTTCCCAGATGAAACCTGAACTAAGAGAATCTGGATTTCAAAGTGATTTCTCTACCCATTCAGCTAGAGAGGAATCTTCATTAGTTTTTTTTTGGTGTCTTTTTAAAAATCCCTTTGTAGCATGAGGGAGATAAAGGCAAGAGAAACAGATCTGAATTCTTCAAGCTTCTCTGTCCTTCTCAAACTCCCCCCTCAGCTTTCACTTCTGCCCAGCAATGCAGAACACCCTTTAAATACCATACAGTTCAGCTATTTTCCACCCACCCCTTCATTCCCTTCTTTTAATTTTATGGCATGGCTTTCTCTGATCACTGCAGAAATTTAGTCTCTAACTGCTGCGAGTTTCTAGCAACGTGATAAGCTCCAGCTTGTTCTCACAGGAGTGACCTAACCCTCCCTCCACCTTCCACCCTGCACTAAAAGGAACCTTCAAAGATTTGGCACACACTGCTGCAAAGATTGTTAAAAAAATACATTAAAACCCCAGGTCTGGATTATTACTCATCTAGGACCTATTAAATTTCTTAATAGTCAGTGCAATTAAGAGATTTTTATAGTATTTCTCTCACATCAGGATTTCCTGTAGCCCAATTTCACATAATTCAGTAATACCACAACACAATCAGAAATCCTTTATTTAGGTTGATGTCCTCCATTTTTGTGTTCCTGTGTTTTGTTTCACACACGGATACTTTGGAATTTTTTTTTCTGCTGGACCAGAAAGCTGTGAATTGTGATTAAATGGGATAAAGATGCCCTTCCTTATGTCTAGGATATCAAAAAAAATAGTTAAAATAACTACACCAAAAAAGTAATTAAAATAAAAAGGTTTGCTATGGCAAATATGTGAAAAAGGAGTCGAAAGGGGCAAGTACAATCCAGCATGCCCTACTTGAAACAGATGAAATCTTTCTCTGGAAGGCAAATTAGGCAGACAAGGCAGAGACTGGGACTTTAAAATGTCCATTTTGGTATTTCTAGGTGTTCATACTTACATATCTCAATTTTTGATTTGCCATTGTGAATAGACAGCACGTAAATGAAAGGCCGACTGAATCTATACGGTGCTGAGATACATTTTCTTTCCAAAGTAAATTTCATAAAATGCTAATTTCAAAAGGTCTACTTGGGGATCAGTTGTCAATCTTCCTTGAAAATCTACATTATGAGTCAAAGCAGATCTTTGACAGCACAGTACACTTAATAAAAAAAAATCTGCATGTGTTCAGAATCTCATTTCCATATTTTATCTGATGTAGAACAAAACGTAGGTAGAGCTGTGAACATGACACATTGGAACTTTTACTATGGGCTTATTTTTAAGCTAATGATTTCTTTATCAAAGACCAAAAAATAGAGAGCTAAACTGTATTTTAAACTAAAATTAATGACATTTATTCCATACTTTTAGGGACTAAAGGCAAGGAAAGTTATTGCCGAGTATACAGTGGAGGGCCAGATGACCACTCAAATAGGACCTCAGCAAGATTGAGGAACCTCCTGCAGATGAAGGGAAAGCTACTGGTCAGATTGGGGGTGGACTGACAGGGGAGCAGCTCTGCAGAGAAGGACCAGAGTGTCCACAAGAGTAGCTTGCTGGTGGCTGTATCACAGGAAGACTGCCAATACAGCAAGGGAAATAACTGTTGTTCTCCATTCTGCATTTGTGAGGTCCCATCTGGAGTATTCTGTCCATTTTTGGGACATCACTGTAAAGACTATGAGAAACAGGGGGGTTGCCAGTGGTGAGTCACTGCAGTGAGTAGAGGACTGGAACATGTTCTGTTTAAGGAATGTCTGAGGGCAGGCACTGGGCTTGTTCAGCTGACGAGGTGACAGGCTGCTGTCACCAACTACCTAAGAAGGGCTATTGAGAACACAGAGTGAGAAAACAGTCACAAGAGAAATTCTGATTGAATATAAGAAAATTATTCCTGGAAGTAAGAGCAGTTCAGCCTGTGAACAGATGCGCAGATATCAAATGTCTCTTCAAGGAGGAGATGGTCAGAGCTCTTCTGCAGAAGAACCTGAGCCACTTGAGCTAACTATTCCTGCCTGCAGTGCAAGGAGAATGCCTGATGCTCACTTAGAGATCCCTTCCAACCTGGATGATTCCATAGTTTATGATTCCATTCTGGATATTATTTTCCTGAAGTTACAGTATACTTAAAATGTCTTTTAAAGTAACATTCAGTCTGACACTTACTAGAAGTTGGCATTTTGTTTCATTCAGGTATCATTTGGGAGGTGCCCTTGCCCATGGCAGGGGGGTTGGAACATGATGACCTTTAAGGTCCCTTCCAACCCAAACCATTCTATGATTCTATAATTCTATCAAGCAGTGCAAGAGACAAGAGACTCCCCACACAAAAGAGTCCCAGAGCAGGGGATATAACATCTCATAAGGAATAGGAATTTTATACCTTTCTATGTATTATGTTGCCTTTGCAACACAGTGGAAGTATTAATGGGAAGAATAGAAAGGGAGGTACTGAACAATTGGTCTCAGGCAGCAGCTTTTCCCATGACATAGAGAAACTGTGTTTCAGTTTTGCTGCTGAGGGAGGAATAAAATAATGGCCAATTATTTTGTAAGCTGTTTTCTGCACACTGTTACCACACACCTACAGAAAACTATTGTATGAACAATCTGGCATAGTATCCCTTTGTGCAGCTGTGAGGGTTGTGAGAAACCGGAACAGGTTGCCCAGTGAGGTTGTGGATGCCCCCTCCCTGGAGGTGTTTAAGGCCAGGCTGGATGAGGACATTGAGCAACCTGGTCTGGTGGGAGGTAACCCCATCTATGGCAGAGGGGTTGGAACTAGATAACCTTTAGGTCCCTTCCTACCCAAACCATTCTATGTTTCTAACTTTAGACTAGTACACCCATATGTAATTTTCTATGCACTTGAGAAGTCTGCCCATAAACAACTCTTTAAATTACTTATAAGTTGGATGAGAAAAGAAAAAAAAATGTGGAGAAATATAAGTGTGACGTGTCCTCAACCTGATTCCTATTTTTTCTTTATACAAAGAAAAAACGTACTGACTTGTACGCAATTGAACATTAATTTTCTAAAGATGGCATGCTGTTTTAGACAGCCATCTCCCCAGACTTTATTTCCTTGCCTCGATCAGGCCACTTAAAATCAACATCACAAATTTTTGCAGAGGCAGTGGAAATGATAAAGTTGTTTATATTTTTGCATTCAATTTACTATGCATTGTAACCACTTCTGCTTTAGATAGATTACGTTGCCAAGAGATCAAAGAAAATGAAGATACAAATCTAAAGCTCTCCGCAAAGCCTCAGTTCTTCAGACTATGTGTGATCTTTTGTAAAAACAGCTTATGCAGCAACTCTGATGAGAGAGAGCCATAATGCTCCAAGGTCAAGCGTGAAAACTAAAAATCTGTGACTTTTTCAAAGGGGGAAATAAAATTTAAGAGAAAAGAAATTAAGCCCTTAACTTGTAATGTGAAGTGCATCTCAGCTGTGTACAATTGAACTCACTTTATTTTAAAAAGCATCAAAATTTGGGAACTACACTGAGTAATTTAGGCTTGAAGGGATACGTAGTGGTGGCCATCTAATCAAATCCCCTGTTCAAAACTGACCCAGGGCTGTGTTTGATCAAGTTCAGACCACCTCCACAGAAAGAAATTCCACAGCCCCACCAAACACCTGGTTCCAGTGTCCAACCAGCCTCACGGGTGACATTTTCCATTATATTCCAGACCAGGCTTGATGAGGCTCTGAGCAACCTGATCTAGTGTTAAGATATCCCTCTTCACTGTAGGGGATTTGGACTAGATGGGCTTTGAAGGTCCCTTCTTACTCAGTGCATTGTATGACTCTATGTCAAACCAGGACTGCCCATACTCCAACTCACATCTGCTGTCCCTTACACCATCATGTTGCATCTCTGAGAAGAAAGAACTTTCCCACACACCTCTAAAAATCAGGAAATACTATGTGGTTGCTCCAATCTATGGAAATGCTCCTGCTTCCTTGTTGCAATCATCCTACTGCTTCCACTGAAACTAGCAGATGCCTTTGTATTTTGTGTAGGACTCCCACATCATTTAGCAGTATTTTTCTGTTATCAGGGAAAATTTGCCTATTCTGTGCCCAAGCTGTTGTGGCTGGCCTGTTTACAAGCCCTGAGATCACTCATTAATGCTGCCTCATTTACCTTAAACTGCCCAACATGCTGTAGCATGGATGCCTACCCTCCACCAATTCACTGTCTGTCCACAGACCAATTATTTTATTGGTAACTTCATTTCTGTATTAATAAAACAGGAGTACAGATACCATTTTGCTTCTCAAGAGAGCTTGGAGCAGAAGGAGCTGATGTCTGTAAGGTCTCAGATTGGATGGCTTGCAAGAGAGGATTAGAAAATGCCTAATTGTTTATTTACTCTAAGTATTAGACAGCACCTCAAGAATATGGCTTGAGATTATCTACTTAATATTAGCAGACAGTTCAGCCAACTCAATCACTTCTTATTATGAAGCAAAATCCTCTTAAAATACCTTCTATAATACCATGAATCACTTTTTGAAGTGTTTTAATGTCACAAAGTCCAAGCAATGGTTACCCAGACCTAAGAAGTCTACTCGAAGGGAACTAAACATACCTTTAGTTTGTAGTTCAGTTGACATTACCCCACTACCCAAACAAGTTACAGTGGCTATTTTCATGCCTTAAAGAGGAAAACTAAGACAGAATACTTGTGAAAATAGGATTTTTACATCATTTGCTAGAAATAGGGTTACAGTGGTTGTAATATGATAATAATAAATTACAATAAATAAATAATAATATGAAAGGTACTTGTGCTATCAATAATCTCATAAATCCTGCTAGAATTTTACGAGGCCAAAAAACATGCTGAAACCTGTCAGAAAAAGGAGTAAGAATAAGATGCAAAACACATTCTTAAGGGGTGCTCTTACTAGAGTTTGCCAAACAGAGGATTTCAATCTCATCTTTTTTTCTGACAGGTAAATTACTGCTTTTATTTTGGGGAAAAAAATAAGCAAACCCTTCTACTTAAGCGAATCTATGGCTTCCTATGTGACTTGTCAAAGTAAACCTTCTGAAGACTAAATTGAAGAAATGGGATTATGACATAGCCTCGTGGAAATATTTGAATATCTTCTAACTTCTGAGTGTTTTCTAGATGAAAATTTTGGTTTCCACATATTTCTTTAATGAAAATTTTGGTTTCCACATATTTCTTTAATGAGAGCTAATTAAAGAAATCTTAGAGGCAAGAGAGCACTCTCCCCCATTGTCAAGAAGAGGAACCATGGCTTCTTTTTGTGCAAATAGAATGTAGGGAGTTTCCATTCTCTACAAATTTATCCTGACTCTCCTCTGGATACTATGCAAATGCAGGAATGTCAACTCCAAAAGTATAGAATGAATAGGCAAGCTTTTACTGAAATCAAATGCTTCAGCTTTTATGTTCCAAAACCAAGAACACATCTCAATGCATATAACAAACAAATCTATACCAATCTTGTCAGTCATAAAGGGAACAGACCAAGGCAATATTGCAGAAAATTATTAGTATAAAACGCAGCTACAGCTCATTTGTCTTTCCACAAAAGATCAAGCCTACTTTGGTACCATTACATTTAATGAAATGAGATGTATCATGCCAGTATTCATGGGTACCATTACCATTCTTGTTTCCCTTGTATGCTATGATTTAATCCCCAATATATATCTTGAATATTAGTGCTAAACCACTTCACTGCCTGAGATGCCTTCATGCTGATATCCCACAGTAAAATGTGGTGCAATTAAGACATGTTTCAGCATGAAATGGATTCCAGCTGGAAGACAGGAGAAGGCAAAGTGATGCTTCCCCTGATTAGTGATGTTCAGGCTCTGTTATTCTGAGATGTTGTTCCTTCCATGTCCCATTTGCACATCATTTGAACACTCTCCTGTGCTGCCTCTGCAGCTGTGACCTCGATACTCACCATCAGCCCCAAGTGTAGTTAAGATTCTTCCCTACTGCCAGGACAATGGCTGTGGGAAAACAAATTCCCATCAATTAAATGGGACTTCTTTCACCTTCCAACAAACCTTAATGTCTCATGGGGCTGTATCATGGAGACCTTTCCTCTATGATGTCTCTCCCCTCTGACAGGCACTGGACAGACTCTGGCCATCAAGCACCTTGAGTAGGGAAATTTGGTGCATGTGCTTGTGAGTTATGGATTGCCTTTAAAATCCTCTTGGTTTTTTGATCAATCATTTTGAGCTCTGACAGGTGACTGGTATTTTTCATCAGTTCTTCCCTTGGGTGCCCACAGGAGGTCAAGTGGCACAGTGAGTTTGGAATAAGTAACAGGCTCAGGTCCACAGTTCAGCTTCATGTTTAGATTGAAGCTTTTGGACAGATAGAAACAACTACCTATAATAAATACTTCATGAATAAGTAGACCATAGAGGAAAAAAATCATAGATAAAGTAACAGCATTTATTTTGCAGTCCTGCTTGGTTGAAAGGGATTTTTTGTTGCCAAAGTCCTTTATTTGAAAAATATGTAATAAAGATTCTCAAATACACCTTTTTGTTGATTTCTCTCTTTACCTTGCAACTACATATGGTTTGTTCTTTGCAGACATATAACATACACACAGTTATAGCATTAAGGCTTCAGGTAGTAGTAGCAAACACAGCAGATAATGAAATACTTTTCCTTCTTTGTAACATTTTCCCCTCTCTTTGTTCACTGATACTGTTAAAGGAAAACTTATTACTTACCCAACATTTTCTGCATCTTCATCACACTCAGCCCTATATTTGCAAACTCCACACTTTGAGTGTTTTCTTTGAACTTCTGTCCCAGATCCTTCATACTCTACAAAAAAAGAAGGTATTGTTAACAGAAAGCAAGACTTTCTAATTAAGCTCTGGTTTTGCTTGCTTAAATCCATTTCCCTTCAAGTATATACTGTCAACATGAAGTTATCATATACTGAAGATATTAACCTTAAAGGTGATCCCTTTTTAAAACCAGGTAATTGGAAGTCGGCAGGACTGTGCCAGTGACAAGAAAGCATCCCTGAAAACACTAATGAGTCATTGATTGACTCTTCCTTTATTCTTATTTTGCTGATTTGTATATATTCTAAACTCACAAGACATAAAGCCAGCATGGACACGTGGCCCAGCCACATTTAATCTTAATTGGCAGTGATAATGTGCAAACACTCTGCCTTTTAATCTCCTTTAATATTAGGTAGTGGGGATTTGAATGTTATTTTCTTAGAGGGTCTTTAATTAAAGATATCCTTATGCAAGGTTACTGAGTGTATTTTTCACCCCTTTATGTTTCTGACTATGGGAGTAGATTGTGCTCATATCTCGTCTATGTTGCTGTGGTGTATTTTCCAGCCTACTCTGAGTAGTTGTATATGACTAAGAGGAAAAAAGTCATCCTAACAACAAACTGGTAGAAATGCTATTTCACTAAAAAAGTAACATTAATGTTACAAATATTCTGATCCCAAAATCTACCATTAGTCACACTTATATTTTAACAAAGCTGTAAAGAGAGAGACATTTGAAAAGCAGGAAAACAATCACAGAAATCTGCAGAGACAATCAAGAATTTAACCTATCTCAGCATCATGGTAGTGTAAGCCTGACACCACAAGAGTGTTGGATGACCAAAGATCAGTGATTCTCTTCCTTTCATACAACAGCTTTATGTACTGTAGCAACAGCTAATCAAATAGCACCAGTTAAAAAGCTATCTTTATACTCTTTAAATTGAAATAGGAAAAAAAAACAAACCCCACAAGAGTCCTTCATACTTTCTCTGGCTCCTGGCTGAAGGGAATTTCTCCCTCCTACCTGTGGGACTGGACTTAACACGGACAATGTGGAAGGCAGGTTAGCCTCTCAAATTAACTTCTATCTAAAGCATGCTGTGCATTTTTCGAAGATTAATACACACAAAATGTTATTACAAAATTCCCAGTGGAGGAATTCTATCTTAATAAATTGCAGTAGAGATGACTAGCTTTTATCTTTGCAAGTGTACATCTTACTTGATTTTTCCTCCTTTCTAGATCCCACATTCCTAAACCTGTGTTTGGCATCCTAAAGTGTCCTTTAGTATCAGATTTCACTTTTCCATGCCAATAAATGACCCCCTACTATTTGAATAACTTAAATGTCACTGCTCATGGCTTTCATTCATCATATTTCCATTTCTTTTGCTGTTCTTATGACCCTCAATGCCCTTCCCCAGTATGTTAAGACCATTTGGAGCTACAGGTACAAAAGCTGTACATGCTGCTCCAGAAGAGTTGCCATCAAAGCTAAATGCTATCAACGATATTTTTTAGCGAAAACATCCAACAAGTATATTAAATTTTTCTGCACTGACCATTATTATCCACATTCACTTCATTAACTACCTCATCCCACACTGACTCTTTTTTTCAGGGTCATCAGTCTATAGGAGAAAAGCTGACATCCATGAAGAACTGCCTAGATCCTGGATTCACTACAGGTAATTCTGTCCTCAGGCATTAAAATCCCTCACTGTTAGCTCAGTGACCTGCCCTCTTGTCTTCCAGGCCTCATCCACACTGACTGATTTATTCCCAGGTCACCAGTGGAAGGGGTCACGAGGCCAAGAACAGTCCCTAGAAACACACTAATTGTGTAACAATTCCTTAACATTTAACAATTTATTGACTGGCAATCCCATTGCACATTAGATATTCACCGTGTGGATGTTGTGCCCTCCAGTTACTTGGACTTGTATGAGAGAGAGCTTTTGTCTGAGGAAGGCTATGGTTTGGAGGTGGTATGCTTATATTAAATGTTCTCTTGTAAAAATTCCATCTTGGAAAGATAAGTTTTTAAAAAAGATTAATTTCTCAATAAAGGTTTTTCTTGAGTTTATGATGACTTTAAATATTTTCCCTCCATTAAATCTGTATTTGGTTGATTCTTCCACCTGTTTTCCTTATAATGGATGCCAGAATGAGACTGTAGCCTGCCCAATCACCACATTTATCTTTTCTCAAAAAATCTGCATTACTTCTCATTGTTCTACTGGAGAAAAAGAGACAAAAAAGCCATTGTCAGCCCAGAGAATTCTTTTCCATCCATTTTTAAAGCTTTCAGGTGCAAACCATCCCAATCTGCTAGTTACAGAAAAAAACTGTCTTCAACATTTGGTGCTTAATATCCTTCTGCAGTCCAGCTAGCATGGAAAATATTTCATCATATCCTATATATACTCTCTGACTTGACTACAAATACAAGTAGGATGCTTTCCAGAGGACTTTTGTTGCACTATTAGCATTTCAATTTTGTAATGGAGCTAAAGAAGCAGAACATAAAAGCACGCACACCCTTCCTCACTGGCTTTAGTTCTGCTCCCTGTGGACAACCCAGCACCCTTTTAATTACCATAAATGTAGCCCACAGCTACTTGATCATTGTTTCTATATGCTATTCAGGGCAAACTTCTCTCTTTCCTTCCCTGTGCTCCAAAATTGCTTTCTTTACCTTATGAATTTGCATGAGTTTTAGAAAAAGTGTGGCCTTTCTTCCTTCATCAGAACTTCCTGGACTTCATGGATATAGAATTATCTGTACTTTATTTTCCTTGCATGTAATAAATATGAGCAAGTCAAGAACATCTATACCTCAGCTACTAATAATCAGTACCTGTGAGGATGAGGTACAATACAGACAAATTTGTATTGATGCAACATTTCCAAGTTAGGTGATAGTCCTCCATAATTTTTGGATGCTCCTTTCATTACTAGCTGCATGATGTTTTACACTGGCAGCATGAGACGCTGCATGCAATTTTGACTGAGATCCTTGAAGAAAATGCAGCTTTCCTCAGTAATACAGAATAAATAAATACCGGGTTTTCAGCCTAAATTGGTAGCAGACATTTTCAGTACCCTACTTGTGGGGTGTTAAAACAAGTTAACCCACTGATATTTGAGAACATAAGTTTTTCTGGGGTAAATGTCTCCAAATAGGCAATCCATCCCTTGTCAGATTGTCTCTCCATTCTCTTTTGTTCCCCACATTTGATTGCTCCCAAATAGCTCGTAGCCATTTATTTTATTATTCTATTCACTCAGATCTTCACAGTAGGTTTCAGTAATATCAATTAGGTCAAAATATGCTCCCAAATGAGCAATCCAACTCCTCTTGTTTATGGTGAAGGCTTCTAATGTGGATGTATAGATTATTACAGAATTTCTTCTCACTTTCACGAGCATCTAGATTAATTCTGTTCTTTTGACATTTTAATTTTACATTGAGTGAAAGCTCATTTTCAGCTTCCTTTCATGTTTCAGGCTAGCTCCTTATTAACTCTCTGTCCTTCCAGAGAAATGAGGCATGAGGATGGGATCTGTGACTCCCAGTTGTCTCTCTGAGCTACAGTGCTCTCTAACACTTCTCCTGGAATCATTATTCCTCAGCAGAAGATGGCCAGCCATATCTTAGAAGCTGCAGGGCAGAAGCCTGCAAATGGACAAGCAGCTCTAGAGGAATTGGCCAGTAGTAAATTGCTTCCCTCAGCAACTCATTTGTGTGTTCCTACAACAGTAGTAGGAATGGATGGGTTTCTGCTGAGGGCTTTCAATCAGGCTTGAAGGAGAAGCATCAGTCTCTGTCAAGGCTAAGTTTGGTCTGCCCCAAGGCACAACCATTTGGGTATTTATATATATATTTATCACTGTCTACAATGAAGCGAGGGAGCGTGTGATGGGCTGCAACTGCTCAACAGCTCCTGTCTGGTAAAGATCTTCTGAAAATCAATTTCTGGCCATTTTGGGAGTATAGCATTTTTTACTGATGCGTTATCTTATGGGAGCAAGTAATCTCAGAAAGATTTTGGAAAAAAAAAAAAGGAAGTGCCACTACAAATTCACTTCTGCATCCAAAATTACACAAGAAGCACCCCCCCACCTTGCCTTTGATTAGACTGTGATTCCCTCAACACAGCTAGCACTGGAAATTCTCTCAAAATAACACAGTCCACAGCACTGGACATTATGGGCTGCAGCTCACCGAATAGTTTATTAACTTACTTCCACTCTTCCACTAATTTTTAGGGCAACTTTAATCCAAAGCCAAGCTGCAAACTTGCTCTTTTGTCTGTGTGTGTCCATACACATTTATGTAACATGTATATATACACACTTACGTAAGTGTGTGCATATACTTAGGTATACAAGTATATAAAGCAAATGCAACAAATAGTCTTAGATATCCCAAATTTTTGGTAAGTGGTGTCTTGAATTTTCTCAACTGTGCTGCTGGATCTTATGCAAAAGCACTATCTACCAGTGTGGAAAGCCCTGTTCCCTTATCCAACCACCTAGCTGGCTTAGAACCAAGCCTCACTTGGCACTGCCAGAGACCCACCTCCTCCTTAGAGTTGTTTAAGACCAGGCTGGATGAGGCATTGAGCAACCTGATCTAATGGAAGGTGTCCCTGCCCATGGCAGGGGGTTGGAACTAGATGATCATTAACCCTTCCAACCCAAACAATTCTATGATCTTTATACCTGGCTGAAAGATACCTTCCCTGTGCAATACAGACCACACACTGCAGCTGTAAGAATGTTCCAGTAAATATAACAGCCTTTGAAGTCTGCTTTTGCAAGGTATTGCAAGATTAACATAAGGATGTCTAGTGTATTTATCACTGAGGTGCCTGAAGGAAAGGAGTTGAGTTTGATACCCTAATCACAACCCAGCCAAGGTGACACTTTTGCCCAGTTATGATGATGATAATGTGTGAACTTTTAAGCAAAGGACTTGAGGACATGACTACCATTACCTTTGTTACATTTAAGGTATTTTTACACAACAGTAACTTCTATTTCGCTTCTATTCATATGACATCATGGATCAAAGTAAGGAAAGCTGGCAGACTGCAGGAGCTGAAGTGGCTTCTACACAGCATAACCCTCTGGCTGGAGAAATCAAATATCCATTCACTCCATTGCCTTGCTTCAAATGCAGCTAACTCCTTTTTCTCCAGAGGAATACGCAACTTGATAGTAACCAACAATGAAACTGTGCGTCAGTAGATCATAGTGGAAAATGGCAAGGACAAGAAAGTCACCAGATGCCAAGAGAGGTGTCCCACAATTTCATAAACACGTTGCACATCATTCTGCTGACCCTATTCAGGTTGCATGAGATGACCCTGCCCTCACTTTCTATCTGTCATCCTGCACAAGAGGCAAGAGACACCTTCCATGTCCCTGGCTCCAGCATCCTCCCAAGAAAGCTCACTCCTCCCCAAAACTCCTGCTTAGAATAAATTTTAACCAAAGAGAAGTCCTGAACATTCAGGCTCTTTTGCTCTGCCTTGATGAACTTTCAGTGAAAACACAATAATTCTTGCAAGTTTTGGTTCCGAGTTAATTCTGCCTACAGGGAGCAAGATCTCAACAAAAATAAATAGAGCTATTTGAAGCTAAAGTGACAGTGACAAGGAACATGATGGAATCAGCACTTAAATCTTTTGAGTTGCACACCATGATAGAAATATGCTAAAAGACATGATGTTACCTCCTATGCAGGGTGTTAATCACCATTGAGTTTCTGAAGACATATTAAAACACATTAAACCAAATCAGTAACACTATTTCAAATTAAAATAAAAAATATTCAAGGTTCTAAACTGTGTCTGTTTACACCACCCTGACTGTGTGACAATTACTGGGTAAGTGTTGTCCCCAGTGAGGGGAAGGAACAGATGGCAGCCTGCTAAAAAGCACACACTGTATATCAATTTATTAATTACTAAATGCAATCTGCTAGACGTTCATCACAAGATACTTTAGCTATTAAATTTCAGAGGGATTAGAAATTCAAAACAAATTATTTTAATAATAATTAACTTAGCTATATGCATTGCAAACACGTTATTTCCTCAACTTAAAAGCCTGAAATGATTGGGTGCCATCTGTCTTAACTACAATTACATCTCTTTTAATAACAAAAGTGCATTTTGCTTAGGTACAGTGATAAATGCTGAACAAAATAATAAAAAATTAATGTTGTGGGCAGAGTAGGACACGTAGAAATCTTGCCCATGTTGGTTGATTACTACACTACAGAACATGCCTCTTCTAGGCCACTGATTTGTTTCCAAGATCTACTTTGAAAAGTCATTACCATTTGTCATTCTTTGATGGTATGTGTAACACATGATGATGGTTTTCAACACATCTTTGCAAAGGCCAAACTATATCACAGAGTCAACATCACAGCTGCCATTTGCTAGCACTATCAAATAAAGAAGATTAGGACTATCTGGAGCAAAAGGAAAAACAGCTTTTACTTGGAGGGACATGGGAAGCTCAGAAGTGCCTGTTTACCCAAGAAGGGACCTGGGAGCTCAGAAGAAATAAGGTTCTCCTTCAGAAGTTATTGCACCGTGCCTGGATGCCAGATGGAAAGTACTAACAAAAAAAGCCTTATGAAAAAGGACCGCTGCCAGATGAAAGCAAATTATTTTTGCCACCAATACCTCTGACACACCAAAAACCAGAATTAACTTCTTCAGAAAACTTTATTTTTAAGAATTAGTGATTGCAAATCCGTGTAGTGGCTCCAGTTGCCATTTCAGTTGTCTCAATGCTAGGATCTGTTCTAGAATACTGAGAAGAACACTTTATTACACAAGACTCAGGTCTTCTGAAAATCAAATATACATCAGATAAATTATAGGCTTCTACCTAGCTAGGAGACCTACGTATAACAAGAGGTCAAGATCACTAACATAACTGCTTATTTTTAGATATTCTTGGCTATTGTTAACTTGTAAACTTGAGAAAAAAACACCCTCTATTTGTACATAAAAAGCACCTTGAAGAAGAAAACCCTGTAATATCTCATCCCTAGTAACATTCATATAAACCTATCAAAGTTAATCTTCCCAAGGCTACTTTATTCAGCTGACACAGTTCCTCTTGCAGAAAGAACATGGTAGGATCATGAGCTGGTTTTGAGTCTGCATTCATCAGAACAGGGAAATTGCAGAATGATTCAGATGAGATTACAGAGAAAATCCTGTGTCTTAAACACAAATCTAGAGGGTCCTGCCTTCTTCAGCAGTGACCTCAGCTAAGCAACTTCTTTAGGTCTGATTTCTCACTTTCTGACATTCCTTTTTGTAGAGACAAATCATAATGTTAGAATTTCAGGGATTGGAAGGGACCTTGAGATCTTCTAGTTCTATTCCTCTGCTAGAGCAGGAACACCTAGACCGGACCACACAGGAAGGCGGGTGTTTTTGAACACCCAAAACCAGGTGGGTTTTCAATGTCTCCAGAGAAGGACAGTCCACTAAATTTCTCTAATTTCTGGATTAACAACCCGCATTCTTCTTCAATGTGGCTTCAGGACACCGATTGCCACAAGTGATCAGCAGCTCTGTTTCACAAATATAATTTTTATTATGCTAATTGAAAGTTCAGACTTGTAAAATGAGAAAAATGAGTAATTTTATTGCAATTGTCTATTAATACTGTGCTGTCAGAGCACAGAAAGTGGAAACCACTTCTCCAGAATGCCAGAGGACAGTCTGACAATATTATCAGCCTTAAAAATCATACTCCATGTCATTCACGTATACCAAAATAATTTCTCATATTCTTAATTCTTTTCCTAAAATCTAGTATCTTGGCAACAGTAAACATAATTTGTGAGAGAATCTGGACCAGTAGTTCCTCGGCCTTTAGAATTTCTGCAGTGTGTGACAACTTCTAAAGCAAGACAGTCTTTGTGGAAGAGGATTTTTGTGTTTTTTGGTTTGTTTTTTTTTTAAATCAGTTCTAAATCTACTCTGCTTTGTTTTTTCATGAAAATGAATGCATTTGACATCACCCAGTATGGGTGTAGGAGGGAGAATCTGCATCAAGTCAAGTTTCAGAATCATTAATGACCATGTTCCACGTCTGGAAAACGAAAGAGAACAGTGTGAACCACTAGCAGGAATCTCAGCTGCATGCAAGGCAGGCAGCTCATTTCAGCAGCGGGGACTGTCACAAGCAGAGCTACAGCAAGTGAAGAGCACAACTCAGGCACTTTTCCCAGTACTTTCCTCCACAGCTAAAAAATCTCCCAGCAAATGGTACATCTCCTGCACAGCAATGATGATGCTTCCTGAACGGATACAAGCAGCTGCTCTCATCCATTGCCTGTGTGCAAGCATCACTGGTGCATACACAATCATGCTAATTGTGTGTTTAAGAAACACAGTAAACACTGATTCATTGATTAACATCTGGAAATGCAAATCCTAGGGAGAAAACAGACATTTCTAAGCGAGCAAGCTTTCTCCCTCTCTCTCACTTATTCTTTTATTTTTCCACATCCATTTCTGCTTCCTCCTACTCAGGAGCAGTAGCATGCAGTAGTTCCTCACCCACAGAAGCTCCTCAGGCAACTTGGCTACAATTTGTGCACACTTGACCAAGAGCATGATAGCAAATGATGTGGGTGATTATTCTGTCATTCTGTCTCAGCATGTCCTGGCTCCCTCCAGGAAGGAAATGGGGAAGGCTGGTTCAGGAAGGAGCTCTGCTGTGCTCCACTCAATTTTTCATCCGGAATAACCAGAGAGGCAGGATTGTAGTGTGTGCACCAGGGAGCACTCAAACCCTGCAGGTGACCACCTGCCTGGGTTCCTGCCCTTTTCTGGATTCTGGACAATGTGCCTCCATCCTCAGTAGGTTCAACCTTCCTTTAGAAGTTAGGTTTGATTTCAAAATTCCCTTAATTTATAATGCTGCTTTGATTTTTTTTAATGTCTCCTTGTAAAACTTTCACAGTTACTTGAATAATGGAACAAAACCAAATCCAGACACAAAAATATTGCAAGTACAAAAATACTGCTCTGCCAGATCAGAGTTCAATAATCAAAGCAACAGTGGATTCCACCCTTTGAAGGATTGCTTTCAGATGCAGAAAATGACTCAACATGCTGAAAACGAGCCAACTGCTCTGCAGAAGTATTGCCTAGCATCCCCTTCAGTGACAGAAGTGGATGGGGACATACTCACTCAGTGTGCCACAAATAGCTTAGATGAATCAAAAAAACCCCCAACCAAACAGTGCCAAGAAGGTTTTTAAATATCTGGTCTGCTTAAAATACTTCTTTCAATCTAAAATGAAGAACTAAACCAAATTGTTTTCATACTGAAGAGAAGTGGGAAGAGAGGCTTCAGTTGGTCCAAGGTACTCAAAAGAAAGACATATAAATGAAGGGCTAAGGTCACAAAAATGCTGATGGTGGGTATATTGTCCCTTCACTCAATACCCAGGCAGTGCAGATATTCACTGGGGACCAAGGGGCCAAGATCCAGTTCTTTCTGCCTGAAATGAACTGAACCTACATACTCCACCTCCCAAGACAATCCACTAACCACTGCTACAAGGTAGCATGGAGGGATCAACGGATCTCCTCAGCTGTTGCCATTCTGTTTTGTATAAATAATTGAAACTCACTGGCACAATGAGTCCCAGCTAACAAAGCCTTCCTATAGAGTGCATCCTCCCAACCTCCAGGCTGTCACCTTCCTCTTCCTATCTCTGTCTCAGGACCAATGAATATTTCAAGTGAGAGCAAAAAGCAACAGCAACAATCAAGGGAAACCTATTGTGGACCTCTCTTACTAGGAGATGACAGACCTGGTTCAGTCATGGAATCATAGAATGGTTTGGGTTGGAAGGGGCCTTAATGATCATCTAGTTCCAACTCCCCTGCCATGGGCAGGGACACCTCCCACTAGACCAGGCTGGCCTCATCCAGCCTGGCCTTAAACACCTCCAGGACATCCACAACCTCCCTGGGCAACCTGTTCCAGTGCCTCACTACCCTCACAGTAAATCAAATAAAGAGACAAGTACATCTGAACTTGGATCTTTCACCTCTTCAGTGAGCAGCCAGACCAACAAAATGCAGCATGTTCTGTTACAGTTTTCTCAAAAATTTTCATAAAATTACCCAAAGAATCCCCACATCCATCAGTTGCCTCCCAATCAATTCCAGACTGACACAGAAATGTTTACAAGGGAGTTAAATGGGGATTTGTGTATTGAAGTGGGAAATACCACAGGAAAAAAAAAATCCCAACAGCATTCAAACATTTCTAAAACAGCTCCAAAAATAAAAGTCAGATGTAGACTTAATTTCAGTCATCTGACTCCCATAAGAAGTGCCTAGAGGTACCAATGCAAGAAACCTTCAGCTTGCAGGGAGCAGCTGTAGTGGAATAGCAGGCTGGGTATTGAGAGGGAAGGAGAAGCAAAGAGCTTCTGGGGAGAGAATGAGGCAATCTCAGGAAGAATTTCAGAAAAGACACCAGTGGAGACAGTTAGAGCTAGTGTTTGAACAGAAAATTGTTCCTTCAGACACTGGCCCTAGAGGAAACAAAGGTGAGAACAACCATGTGCTAACAGCAGCCCAGGAATTTATTGACAGCATCTTATTAAAGGAGAGAGAAATACCTCCCCTTCACTCAAGACAGGGAAAAGAAAAGGAGCTAACTGCTGATTTTTGGAAAGTTAACTGTTGTGTTTAGCTACATAGTGATGCAACTGATTGATTTTTACAAAAGCACATTTTCAAGTAGCTATACAAGATTTCTGATACTTCAAAACTCAGTCACACAATATGAACTGCAGCCCTTTCTTACTACAAGCAAAGCCTAAAAGCAAAATAGCTGTCTATATCTACACCTCATATTTTTCATTCTATATGTATTCTTGCTAGTAGCATCAAATACAGAGTTATTTCTTTTTTTCAGTCCTTGTAAGATAGGTGAAAAGACAGCAACACTTCTTCTAGTACCAGATGTGGTACATCACTCCTTTGAATATACAGCTTTGGACAGAAATACGTAAAAGATTTGGTATAAACAGATATCATGCTGTAATCATTATAAATTTCAGTCAACACATTTGACCAAGAATAAAGTGATAACTAAACATTGCAGACATTAAAGAAACAAAATCAAGAAAAAGAAGGTAAGAAATGAATTGTGAATGGTCACTTCCAGGAATGAAATACAGGTGAAACAGGGATCTAACTATTACTCTCTATTGCAGGCAATAAATGAAAAATTATATAGGTAAAATCTGAAATAACAACATTGGTCAAGGCACACTACAGCTTTATCCTATACAAATACTATTCAGAGATGGGCACATAACACTTCAACTTTAAAACTGACTTTTAATTTGTCAGAATTTATTCTTAATTCATGTTGTACATAGCAACCATGTACATAAAACTGACAAATATATAGTAAAATAAGGAATAAAAGCAAGTATAATTGTGATTTAGTACTCACCTCCTTCTCCTGACCCGGAGCCATTATCTGGAAAAGAAATAGAGGAAAAATTAAAAAACAAAAGAAAGCAAATTGAAATATTGCACTAGGGCCAACTGTTTGGGAACCTGTCACAGTAAAAATCTGCACAGATGCAACATTTTAAGAGCCAGGTGCAAAAACAAACATCCCACATTAAATCTGGCATCCTGTAATACAGTTTATTCAAGCTTACTATGCCTTACTCTTGCTGTTTCCTGTTAAGATATTTTTACTCAAGAAACAAAATCATTCAGTTATGAAAACTGCATTGTTTTATTTGCCTTTTTTAATTGTTAGAAGTTTGAATTTGTTGAAGCCAAAAGACATGAAGAGCACAGAGTTGGATTTTTGGAATCTTCATGTTTTTACCCTCTGACCTTGGGAGTGGTACATGAAGGAGTGATATATAAACCACCTGACTACAGAAGTACCTGCAGAAGACAGCTGGTCCTCAAAGTAAAGTTGCCTTGAGCCACCTAACTACAAAATAGCTCCTCTCAGTTGAGTCAATCACTTTGTAGAAGGATGCTCTAATGGCACAGTTATTTAATTGACATTAGACTGACTGGGTTAGCATCTGACAAGTGACAGTTTGTGGCTGCATCCCTTTGTATTAGTAGTTCAAGTGTCAGTAGGACTAGAGTTCCCTCAGCACCCTAGGTCAACTAACAACTGATTCCACAGCATTACAGAGCTGGCTGGGGATTTCATAGTGGGATGCACACCCCGCTGAGCAGTGCACTGTACACCACCATCAGCAGGCACAGCATTAAAGACAAGCCCTTAAACACACTCTCTGAGTCACAAACCTGCCTTGCTCAAAGGTGGAGAGGAGGGGATGGGATGGCAATTACTGTCAGTGAATTGCTCTCCATTCCTGTTAGCCCAGCTCCTCTAGAAGATGAGGACAGAAGCAGAGCACACTGCTCATTCCACACCTCTCCTTTCATGCCTGCTTTGATGACAGAGAAGGCAGCTGAATTTATTTCCACGAATCTGAAAGAAGGAGGAGAGCAGCCAGAAGACCAGGGTTCTTACTTCCAGGCATGAGCTCATTGTTCACATCAGAGGAAAAAAACCAAACTCTCCATTTCTTCAGTTCCCTCCTCTCCTTTTTCTTCTATATTTCTAAGAGTAATTCCCTCTAGTGTGTGGATTAAAGTGTGAAATTCCACATTATTGGTTTACTTCACACATTAAAAATATCCTCCTGTCACATGGAACATCTGCAACAGAGAGGCTTTTTCCTCTGCCAAAATTTTCCTTTCTGTCCTCCTGCACCACTGTTGTGTGTCTAATTCACCTTAGAGAAATGAATGCAAAAACAGAAGGGCTCTTCTGCCATTGATAGTGACTTTACTAACAAAGCAGATAATCCCCTATAAAATGTCACTGTTGAGTCACTGAGAAATATGCCTTATAACACAGTACTGCTCATTAAGAAATTCAAAGGAGTATAACTTATTTACATGAGGTAAGTATAGAGTGGTAAAATTGTGTCGTAAGCCACTCTGGGGGAGAAAAAGCCAACATAAAAACATAGAATCACAGAATGGTTTGGGTTGGAAGGGATCTTAAAGGTCATCTAGTTCCAAGCCCCTTGCCATGGGCAGGGACACCTCCCACTACACCAGGTTGCTCAATGCCTCATCTAGCCTGGCATTAAATACTTCCAGGGAGGGGGCACCTACAACCTCTCTTGGGCAACCTGTTCCAGTGTCACACCACCCTCACACTGAAGAACTTCCTTCTTTCCAGCCTAAATCTTCCCTCTTCCAAACTGCATCCATCAGTCCTAGTCCTGCCATCCTGTACCCTTCATGGATAAGTTACGATGAGGTCCCTCCGAGCCTTCTCTTCTCCAGGCTGAACAATCCCAATTCCTTCAGCCTGTCCTCATAAGGGAGGTGATCCAGCCCTCTCATCATCTTTGTGGCCCTCCTCTGGACCCACTCCAACAGTTCAATGTCCTTCTTACATTGAGGGCTCCAGAACTGGACACAACATGCAGTTCATACAAAATACAAATTTATGTCTCAAAGAAACATGACTCAAAGAAAACTTCCATGTTTTTATTTTCAGCTCTCACTCTTTGACTGCTTTTCCTCCACACATTAAGCCCCGAGGTGAAAACTGCAGCTCAGCTCTAGTGCATGGATATCCAGATACAACACAAGGTGCATCACGGCAGGGGAGGTACCATCACAAAGACAGCATGGGCTATAATGAATACTGCTTAAATGACTGGGATGATGCTCAGAACGCCCATCTTGACAGAAGATTGGGTTGATATAAATGAAATCCATAGGCAATGCTGTTTCCACTTGGCACAACATCCTGGTAAAGGGACAGATCCATTACAGCTTCTTTGGGCTCTTGGGTCCCAAAATAACATTGAGGGAAAAAAAAAAAAAAAAAAAAAAGACTGTCATCCTCTATAACACTTTGCATCATTTTCAACTTTTCTCTGGGAGCTTGTACCTGAGCCTGGAAGCTGTGCTAGGACTCTTGTCTCCAGGGTAACAACCATGCTAAACTAAGCCTGTGGTGTTCCTGCTTTTTTTTGAGCCTTGGCTAGATTCTCCTAAGCAGCTGCAGGTTGAAAAGGTAGCATTTTTTTTGAAAGCTTACTTGGACAGGCAGCTCTGCTCCTCTCAGGCCATTAACCAGTTCAGGGTTTCCAGAATTTGGACTCCATGCCCCAAGAGCTGGCAAGACAGATGCTCAAACAAGCAAAGAAGCTGGACAGAAATAGCATCCTGCCTCCAGGCATGGGTCAGTTACTAGAGAGTGACTTAAACCACTCTCTTCCAAAAAAAGGCTTGTAAAATTAAACTTATATACAAATGTATAGGCTTCTGCTGATAGCTGATTTTAGCTATGGAGGAGTTTCTAGATAAAAATTTTAAAAAGAAGCACTTGGATCAGAAACAGCATCTGAATGCTATAAGCACTATCCTACTGTCAGAATTCCATTTTTTTTGTTTTCAGTTCTCTCTGAACAGGAGCCATTTCTGTACCTTGGGGCAGCTTTGCTGCAGAAAGCACACTCTCCATACCCAAAAGAGCCTCCGGCCTCTCACATTCAGGAGGGATGGCTTTTAACTGAAAACTAAATTGAAAATTGAGCCCATATCTGCTCCTTTTAGGGAATCAGCTCTGAATTGCTAAGCACAAACAGGAAGACAGACAGTCCACTGACAGCTTTTAAGCAAGTAGACCCTTTGACTTGATTCACATGGGGTAGGTGATTCTGCAGGACTGACATGGGGCATAAGAGCACCTGAGGAGCAGACCTATGAGATCCTCACAGAGAGGCAAGCAAAGAAATGCCAAAATGCAGACCTTTTTGTCGATCTATTTAAGAAACAGGTCAGCAGCCATTCAGTCACTGGCAGAACAGATCACCTTTTGCCATACTGGAGGTAAAACTGTACATCATTCTCCAGGAAAAAAAGAAAACATTCGCAGAAGTTAGGCATTGTGTGGCTTTGATAACTGCTGAGAAGGGATTTACTGCATCTGAACTTTGGCACCCAAAAGTTATTATACTCTTTATACCCAAGTCCTGGATTTTCCCCAGAAGCTTTTGGGATAGAGCCAAGGAGATTTTGGTGCAGAATTCTTTGAGTTAAGCAGAAATTGGTCTTCCCACACCAGCAGCCCAGGAACTTCACTGAGCAAGTCCTGGACAAATGTTGGCTCTTTTAGTCAATGATATCTAACCATATGAAATGAACTGTAAGACAGAAGGAGCAGCTGCTATGTCAAGTCATAATTCTCACTATATTTTGCCTGAATTTCCCAGTTAACTAAGCTAAGAAAGCAGAACTATCCACCATGGGATGGGGCAGATCTTCTGCAGTGTAACTCACAGTACACTCACAATGGTTTGGGTTGGAAGGGACCTCAAAGATCATCCAGTTCCAATCCTCTGCCATGGGCAGGGACACCTCCCACCACGCCAGGTTGCTCAATGCCTCATCCAGCCTGGCCCTCAACACCTCCAGGGAAGGGGCATCCACAACCTCTCTGTTGTTCCAGAGGCAGGAATGGTTTTGTATTTCTCTTCATTAGCAGCATTAAATAACTTGATTTCCAGAGTGTTTCAGTTTCTCCACCCTTTCCCCACAGCTTTCAACTCAGCAGGAAAACCTGGTTTATACCTTTCCAAACTTTGAACATCAGCTCATGCTGCAGAGAATGCTGGCTGCCCTTTCATGTTTGCTTCACTTTGGCATCTCAGAACCCCCCCCACAATAAGAACAACAATATGGACAAAGGAGCAGGATCTAGGAGTCACTTGGCTGTCCAAGTAGTGCTCCCATCAGCTCATCCCTGCTCACATCCCAAGGATGTATGCTCACAAAAGCCAGTCAGTGGCCATCCATACAGTATTTTTCTGGGAATACACCATGTGGACATCACGTGCCTCTTACTAAAGACTCAAAAAAGCTGCCAGGAATTTGCTACCAAAGACCATCCTCATCTACATACAGCTTGGAACATGGCAGTTAGAGCACTATTGCACTGCGCAGTGAGAGCTTTTAACTTCCCCTCTTTCTTTAGCATGGATCAATTCTCTATCACCTCCTGCAGCAGCACAGACCTCCAAAATCTCCCTACAGTGCTGTAACAGCCAGCATTTTGGAAAAGAGATGAAATCAGCACAGCACATTTCAAGCCACCAGCCAAAGAGCAAAGCAACCTCCAGCTTCTTGGTGTCGGCAGGGAAGCAGAGCTCATGCTGCTCCACAAAACCGGATCACAAAGGAACACTCCAGCTCCATCACCCCACACTCACAGCACAGCCTTTCTCCTGCCTGGATCTCATCCTTCCAGGAGCAGGGCTGCCTGTTAGCAATTACCTTTGATTTAGATATGGCAGGAGCTTTTGGGGAGGAATGCTGACAAGTCTAATTGCCAGCAGCTGCAAGGCCTCTGGCTGCTGGAGATAGGCTTTTAACCTCTGCCTTGCCAGGCTGTTCATTTGCCTTGACATCTTGAGGAGAAATGTGTTTGCTATGAAATTGTTCCTGATTATCTTTGCCATCAATAAAAAAAAAAAAGGGGGGGGGGGGAGAGAAGTACAGGATATTAATGCTGGTATGTGGTGATGAGAATTTTTGGGGGCATGATTTGTTCTTGGCTTCCAAAACATTTCTGAATGACAGAAGGGTGATCTTGTGCTGTCACAAGCCTTGTAGGATAGACAGGAAAGCTCCTGAAAGGCCCTGAGTCTGGGAGTAAAGGTTTTGCACAGTTGTCTGATATAATATGTGATTCTATAGCAGGTTTTCGGGTTGGTTATGGCTTTCTTGAAAGAGCATGAAGAGTTGTTTTCACACTTTCTTAATCTAGAAGTGAGTTGCCTAGAATTTCTTCCTGAACTTCCTCAAAAGGATTAAACTTAGCTTATTTCTTTTCAGAACAATGTGTGCATCTGAACAATGTGTGCATCTAATTACACTTCACTGTAAGCCTCCCACAAAAAAAAACCCAAAACGAAACAAACACATTTAGTGTAAAAGCCTGCATATTCAGAGTCAGGGTAAGAGTTTCATTATTACAGAATGAAGAACACTAAATTAAAGCCACTCTTTACAGAATCATTTCTTAAATTCAGTAGACCTACACTGTTTGTTCCTAGTACTGCAAACAGCTCTTTTTTTTTAAATTTAGCAATCTCAAAAGAGAAAGCAATTATCTGTGTCTTCAAAATACATACAGTATGTCTATAAATCAAGTATATCAAGTACCACATCATTGCATGGTTACATTTTCATGTGCACATAACATAAATCTAACAGAGTCAGGGTATGCCAGCTAACAGGAACTTACTAGAAGGTAATTGTAAAGGTCTATTTCTTGTTTCATCAAACTAATAAAAGACAATAAATTCACCAACAAAAATATGTAGAATAAATCAAAGGACTTGGTGAGACTCATAAGGAATGCCTCTTCCCCTGTTAATTCTGTTAAGCAAGCCAGTTCAGGTTAACCTTCAGTAGAGGACTTCATAACATGAATGAATTTCAATGGAATGTCACCCTTTATGAACTGACCAAGTCTTCAGGTCAGCTGCAAGATCTGCTGATGCTGTGAGCTTGGCAGGAGTCCTGGTCCAGGTACTGCCATCTCATCATGCCCTGCTGGATGGTCCTGTCTGTATTTGGTTGAGGGCTAAACTGCAAACAGGGAACCATTAAGGGTGAGAAATGAAAGGAAAAGGCTCTTGTTTATAACAGAATCACACCAAGTAAGGAGGTGAATTACTACCAGCAAGGCCTTTGCTTTGTGGCCCTGTTTGTCTCCACCCCACCCCAGACAAGGTTATTGCTTCTTTATGAATGCAAAAGGCCAGGTTAGGTGCAGGGAAAAACTGCATATGGTTTGATTTCACGTATTGTTTCTCAAAGGTTTATTGAAGTACTAAACAAAGAGAACACTAAGGTTGGATTTCACTCAATTACCTAGCTTTTCTATTCTTTGCAACATGTGCACTGGCTGAAGGTCACAGATTGCCACCATCCTCAGCTTGTGCCATGGGTAATTAGGCAAAGGAACACCTCTGTAAACCAAGTTATTTGAAAAAAATATATACACAAACAACATTCCTTCATTGAAAAATGGACTTTGACAATGTCAAGACCTTCATATGCTGTCCTAAAAACTTAAGCTATTCATTCTCTTATGTTTTTCATGCATTCCTACATTAACATGTTCATTCACACCTACAACTGATGCTTTTTTTTTAACAATGCTTATTTGAGGATCTTTCAACTCAGACAAAGGAAATAAGTACGCTGTAAAATTACCAATGTTTATAAAAATCTCATGAAAATGTTACCTGCCAAGAAAGAGTGACTAAACTACTCAGTATAAATCTGTTCCAGTGCTGTAGCTTCAGAAGATATCAATCCCTAGCAAATGGGAAATATTTCATTCTTGTGTGAGATTCAGAAGTCTGACATACTTTAAATATTAAATAGTTGTTACAACACCATAGGGCAATTTCATCCCAGTGTCTTTGATTCATCCTGTCAGGATGAAGCCTGGCTTTGAAAAAATGAAATTCTCACAGGAAACCAGTGAATCTGTGCTGAGCTCCCAATGACGTCCCAGAACAAAGCATTTTCATAGCAAATTAGGAGGCACTTGACAAAAATGAATGGAGGTCTTTAAAGGTTTGTTTTTTTTTTTTCCATTTGAGCATTTATTCCTCAACATATATGTGTTACAGATGAAGAGTACAAATATATAGAGTTCTCAGTGACCTGTGGTCCCCAGCAGGCTATGGACAGGTTGTGGAGGAGGATTTTATTATCCAATACTCTCACATTATCTGGAGAACATCAGACACTTGAGGAGCAGCAGGTACCATTCTGACAGAGCTCCTCTTTAAATTGTGCCATGGTAAATGCAATAAGTAGCCAGGATTGCATCTTCAGTTTCAGAATCACAGAATGGTTTGGGTTGGAAGGGACATTAAAGGTCATCTAGTTTCACCCCCCCCCTGCCATGGACAGGGACACCTCCCACTAGATCAGGTTGCTCAATGCCTCATCCAGCCTGGCTTTAAACTCCTCCAGGGAGGGGGCATCCACAACCTCTCTGGGCAACCTGTTCCAGTGTCTCACCATCCTCACAGGAAAGAACTTTGTTCTTCTATCCAACCTAAATCTCCCCTCTTCCAATTTGCATTCATTACTCCTAGTCCTGCCATCCTGTAGCCCATTAAAAAGTCCTACCCCAGCCTTTCTGTAGGCCCCCTTCAGGTATTGATAAGCTACTATGAGGTCCCCCCTGAGCCTTCTCTTCTCCAGGCTGAACGACCCCAACTCCTTCAGCCTGTCCTCAGAAGGGAGGTGCTCCAGCCCTCTCATCACCTTCATGGCCCTCCTCTGGACCTGCTCCAACAGCTCAATGTCCTTATGTTTAGGGCTGCAGAACTGGACACAGTACTCCAGTCGGGGTCTCACCAGAGAAAAGTGTTTTCAGTATTTTCTGGACAATTGTCTCACCACGTCTTGAATTATTACATGAAGTGCTACAAATTATGCTGCAATTCATGGGTTTTATGTAGGACTTAAAAGGAGATGGAGGTTGAAAAAGAAATCTTAAGCCAGCTGAGTAGTGCAGTAATTTGCTACAAACTGAGGTTGAGAAGAATCAATTTTTCATTTTGAAATGTATTTTTCTTAGTAGCATAGAATGAATGTAAAAATAATCACTACCTTTTGTTGTTTGCAAAACATTATCCTAGGATTTTGTTTTAGTGAGAGAAAGAAACTTTCACGTTGGGAGTCTGTTTCTTAAAGTAATTTGGGCGTGAAATTAAAAAAAAAAAACTACTTATACATCCTCAGTTCAAGCCTTCGTAACACTTGGTGGTGTTACAGCAATATGTGAGTAGGACAAAGCTGTAATGTATTTTTTTCCTATTTCTGTGGTGTCTGAAGATAATTTACAGGTGGAAGATTGAGAAAGAAGGTAGATTCAGTCCTATGCTGAGGAGGGCTGGAATTATACAGCTGAGCCGGGCACAAAATGCAGGTTTCTATCACTTCTAGGACCTAACTCATAGATCATTTCGCACCTTGGTGAACAATCCCAAATCTCAGTATAGGTCTGTGCTGCAGTTGGAGGCACTACACAAAACACAGCCACAATCCAGTTAAGCAAGGTAGTTCCAAGATTAGTAGTAGCAAGGAGTCTGGCCTAGGTACATTGCCCAAATATTTACCCGAATTTTTGGGTAGGAGGTTGCAGATACCAATGAGTTCCAGGCTGCTATCTCTAAATTGTCATAAATAACAAGCCCAGCCAATGCAAACCTAGATCGAAGAGAACACTTCATCCCTAGTAGTGCTTCTGGTTGCTATATGGATGTAATCTCTGTCAAGCTAATCTCATTATCTGCTATGTGAAAAGTTTTTCTGTATGTTAATGAACCAAAGAATGCAGTTGTTTATACTGCTGGGTCACCTAATTCTGAAAAAGTCAGCCATGTGTCTGGTGCCACTACCTTCGAATCTGTCCAGAAGACCTCTGATGCCTAGGTGACTAAAGTTTCCATGCTGATGAGCATGCTGCAGTTTTTAAGACAGTAAAACCCTGCCCCACGTATTTTAAGTGCATGGAAAAGCTGTTTTTAAAGTGATCAAAAGGACAGATAAAGCCAGTCTGTTACAAAGATGAGCTACAAGCTGAAGGAGTTGAGGTTG
>VZTY01025319.1:9824-26424 GCA_013400935.1 Turnix velox
AAATGCCTTTTTTTCACAATTTTCAAGAAAACAAAATACCCAGAGGCGTGACCAGTGCAGTTCACAAGAGTCTAGAAGTCTCCCAACTTGTACCAAAAAGGTTCATTTGTTGTGACAAGTTCATTTTTGTCTTCCCAACTTTTATCTTCTTCCAACCTCTTCCCACAATCGTGCTAATTAAACTTTTTTTTAAATCTTAGCAAAAAATTAGAATTTTCAGTTCTTGTTAACAATGCACAATAAATCTCAACTGGAAAATATTACAAAATTCTTTCAAAAGCTTCAAATACAACACAAAAAAAGTGTGTCCATTTGAGTTTTTAATAAATTGGAAAAATTTTTTTCTTTTTTTTTTTGTCTTTCACTAAAATAAGTTTCTTCGCCCTTCCAAAAAAATGAAAAAAAAAAAAAAAATTTCTGAGCTGAGTCTTAACTCATCTACAGTTCACAAAGTGCTCCAGGTACAGTCACTGGAACTGCACTGCCCAAGTGGGAGCAAAATGAGTCAGTTTTGGAGAAAGGCTCTTGTCCTGTCACCAGTTTTCTGCTCCTCACTCTTCTCAGCTGCCTCATGGTTCCTGTTTGATGTAGTAACTGGCAGATCCGTTGCTTTCCTGGTCAGATGCTCCTTGAAGGAAGCTGTACTCCTCTCCATCCAGCAGCTCCTCCTTCAGCTGCAATGAGCTCACTGGAAATAGAAAATAAAAATAATATCAGGATTGGAAGGGACCTCAAGAAGTCATCTAGTCCCATATCTCACTGCTGGAGCAGGAACATCCAGATCAGGTCCCACAGGAAGGCATCTAGATGGGGTTTGAATGTCTCCAGAGAAGGAGAACCCTCTCTGGGCAGCTTATTCCACTGTTCTGTCACCCTGACTGTGACAAAATCCTTTCTCAGATTCCTGATATCTACATGTGTTGCTTTTCATACAATCACACAGAATATCAGGGATTGGAAGGGACATCAAGAGATCATCTAGTGCCATCCCCCTGCTGGAGCAGGAACACCCAGACCAGGTCCCACAGGAAGGTGTCCAGGTGGGGTTTGAATGTCTCCAGAGAANAAGGTGTCCAGGTGGGGTTTGAATGTCTCCAAAGAAGGAGACCCCACAATCTCTCTGGGAAGCCCATTCCCATGTTCTGTCACTCTCACCCTGACAAAGTTCTTTCTCCTATTTCTGTAGAACCTCCTGTGTTCCAGCTGCACCCATTGCCCCTTGTTCTATCAAGGGAGATCACTGAGAAGAGCCTGGCTCCATCCTCCTCACACTCACCCTTTCCATATCTATAGACACCACACTACAATGTACTGATTTTTCCAAAATCTGACTTAATGGAAGATGTTTCAAAACCTACAGCACTGTATATTCTAACATTAATGAGGTCACCCCTCAGTCTCCTCTTCTCCAAGCTAAAGAGACCCAGTTCCCTCAGCCCAAACAATTAAAGACCACAAATTTTTACAAGAGAAGTGCAAAAACTGGTCACCCACTTTTCTTATGTCCTTTGTACTGCTGGGATTTTGCTTTTTTCTTCTGTTTGGATGAACTTGACTGGCTGTCTCTTGATGCTGCAAAAGAAATGTGAAGAATTAAAATCAAAAAGTTGAGTAATTTGCCAAATCACTTCAGAAGATGTCAAAGATGTTGGAAAACTATGGAATTTCTCTACAGTAAAGAAATTCTGACCTCATACAGTTCATGTGGGGAAATGAAACTACTACAAGCAACTACTATAACCCTCTCATTTAACACCTAGTGCACCTAGTTTTTCTTATCATGTAACTCAATTTGACAGGAGAAATCTTTACATACTAAATAAAACACAGGCTTCTCATTCATTCTTCAGCACATGAACAGCCAAGCACAATGAATTCTATCACCTCCAGTTTGTGAAGCACTTAAGTTCTGTGATACTACCCAGCACTGACAAGTCACAGGCTTTTTTTCCTGGATTAAATAAGCATCTTCTGCCACTCAAAAAGATTGTAGTAGCCACAGAAACACCAAGAGGGACTTGTAGAGTAGAGGCAGAAGAGAGCAGAACTGTAGCTTTCCAAACACTATCAATAATTTCTTCTGTTTTTCTTCTGTTTGGTGATATAATGTGAAAAGGATGAAATGAGAAAATTATTTCACATGAAGGGTCATAGAATGGTTTGGGTTGGAAGGGACCTTCAAGATCATCAGGGACACCTCCCACCACACCAGGTTGCTCAGTGCCTCATCCAGCCTGGCCTTAAACACCTCCAGGGATTGAGGGAACATCCAAAACCTCTCTGGGCAACCTCTTCCAGTGTCTCACCACCCTCACAGCAAAGAGCTTCTTTCTTATCTCCACCCTAAATCTCCCCTCTTCCAATTTGCATCCATTATTTCTAGTCCTTCCATCCCATATCCTATTAAAGAAGTCCTACCCCAGCCTTTCTGTAGCCCCCTTCAGGTATTGAGAAGCTCCTCTGAGGTTCCCCCTGAGCCTTCTCTTCTCCAGGCTGAACAACCCCAATCCCTTCAGCCTGTCCTCAGAAGGGAGCTGCTCCAGCCAGATCATCAAGGACTTTGCATTTGGCCTTACTGAACTTCATGAAGTTGGCATGGGCTGACCTCTCAAACCTCTCAAAGTCTTTCTGGATGACATCCCTTGCCTCTGGCATGTCAACTGCACTGCCAGAGACTGGGGAGTGGGCTGGAGAGCCGGAGGGGCACTCAATCCCACTGTCCTTGTCACCCACACAAGAGGAACTCACACTGTGGTGCTGGTGGCTGCAGTTGATACCCAGTGAGTTGACACCATCCCACAGGATAGAGGTCTGGAGATTCACAATCCACCCACTGGTCATATTCATCCTCCCACCCATCAAAGTGTATCCTCAGGAGACGATGGATGATGCGAGTTACTGTGGCCACACACACCAGCCGAGGTTCCATCAGATCTACAGCCTCCAGTTTCATTCCAACATGAAAACCATGGTTTGGAACTTCCTGGAAAAACCACACAGTAAATCAAAGTGTTAATTGAGATGGTTTAAGTACAGTGTTGACATTAATATTTTGGTTAACTTCACATAGGAAAGCATCAAGTATATTTAATAAAGTTTCATGCACATCTGTATTAAAAATCTCAGAAATATTCAAGCTTAATATACACAAATAGTTCCAATTTCTCAAAGTCTTAGTTTTTTTCACAATTGCACTGAATGAAATGGGTCAATCCCACAGACTATGCTGACAAAAACTTAAAGAAAATACTAATTATATTTTAAATATACACAGATGATGTTTCCTACCTTATTGAAGAGCTTTACAGGTGCTGCTATTGAGTCAGTTTCCCTGAGGTAGTCAAACCATTTAAAAGGGAGTTTTGCATAACCTGTCAATTTTAAGCAACATTTTTATACATCAGCTGCAAATTTCACACAGTAAGAACAACAAAAAACAATCGACTGGTACAGTGTTATGGCTAAAAAAAAAGACTACAAAGAAGCAAAATATTAACATCAGGAATTTTCACACCCTGAACTTTGGTCTAAGGATTGAGACAGTTATCCCATTTGCAACAAACAAAGGGAAAGAATGTTCTGGATAATATAAAAAGTATCATTTCATGTTAACATGAACAGTTTCTACTTGAAACTTTCTGTCCATGTAGATTCTTGATCCCTACAATACACAATGACCCAGATCACATAATTAACACACTCAGTGCTGAAACATTATTGAAACACTTAAATTTCTTTTTAAGTTAAAAAATATCTTCCAATTTTCCATATTATTGCTATTTTTATATCCATGCTTGTTCTTGCCACTCTGCTCCTAACAATTCCTCTCAAATATATGAAGCTTTTGTTATTCTATAGAAGATGCAAAAGCTGCACAGGATTATTTTTCACTTCTGGGAGATTTTACAGATGCTTAAACCCACAATTATCAATTTCTGGCTGTAGTAACAACAGCCTAACAACAACCTCTCTGGGCAACCTCTTCCAGTGTCTCACCACCCTCACCATAAAGAATTTCTTTATTATTTTCACCCTGAATTTACCCTCTATTTATTTAAGAGAAAGTCCTAAGAAGTGATGCACATTTTGTAGACTGAGTTAAGAAAGAAAGCACATGGCACAGACAATATCACTGAAAAAATATTTAAAATAAAAAAAAAAAAATCAGAATGCTTTCTGTACCTCTGGGTGGAGTTAGTTCAATCATGTTAATTTCACAGAAACCAACAGGGAAAATAGAAGGGGAAGTGGCATGGTAACAAAACCAATCAGAGCCATCTGCTGCTTCTGAGCCATCAATCCCAATCATAAGATAGCCATCTGCTAAAACCTTGGTAAAGAAAAACAGAATTTTATATTAAATACCTTCAACTGAGTGAGAAGGCTAGAAATAAAGCATGTCATGTCTCAAAAGGGTAAGAAGCAACCCAATAATAATGGAAGTACATTTTGTAGGACATTTAATTGGAGAGAAATAGAGAACCCCAAGCCATATCTCTCCCCAAGAACATTTGCATCCCATCACACATGGCTTTAGTTACAAAATCATGAGGTGAGCATTTCTTTTTCCTGACCTTCAGTTAATTTATTATCTTGTGAATATAAATTTTACTTCCAAAACTTTATTATAAACTTCACTCTTTAGCTTGCAAAGATATTCTGAACACCACAAATAAGAAAAAAAGCCTCAAAATCACAACCACACTCCCTGTTATGCAATTCTAAGCTACTTCTTGTATTTTTTCTTTTTAAAAAAAGAGGTTTCATATGGGTGGGATCCTTTTTAAACTAGAAAAATAAGTGCATTCTTAAAATGCCTTCAGAGACTTCTGCAAGTGAACAGGATGAGGTTTCTTCTTGAACATTTGCAAAGCATTTAGTATAATTTCCAGAAGATTATTCTAACCATAGTTAAGACTGAATTTGTAGAGATTAAAGTGAAATTAAATAATTATACAGAGATCTTTTCCATAGCAGCTGTATATAAGCAAGCAATTGAAGTATTCCAAAAACATTCACAGTGTGAATGAACTGTATTTATTTTGGTTTTGAGCTTTTTGTTTAAAAAAATATGAATAAAGGTGAGTGGAAAAAAAAAAAAGATTCTCATCTACCCTCCATTGGTTTTCTTACCTTCCTAATAGTTGCAACACATATTGCTGAAAGGTTTAAGGGGTCTATAGCTTCCAATTTCATTCCTTCTTTAAACCATTCTCCAGCTGCATCCACCTCTTTTACCTAAAGAATCACACAACAGCAGCAGAAGTTAAGAAACTGATAAGCCTGGACCAAAATATAACTCCATATTCTAGAAGTAATAGATTGAAATATCCATTTTATCACTTCAGCTTATGTCAAGGAGATCAAATGGGTGAGTTGTTGAATAAAAAAGAAATTTAATGCTTGTGCTGGGTCTATTTCCAGGACATAACAACAGTTTGAGGTCTGGTTTATAGACACAGAAAGAAATAAAGGTTCTCAAACTCAGAGAAAACAGCTTTCTTGCTGCCAAACTCACCTTCATAAATAAGTGTGAGGGTGCATCAAAATGCCCATCCTGTTTTTTCGTAATATCTAGGAGGAACAACAGTACAAATCACAAGTTTAGTGAATAGAGCAGGCAGAATGTTTTTCTTAACAGCACATCATAGAATAGTTTAGGTTGGAAGGGACCTGAAAGATCTAGTTACAACCTCCCTGCCATGGGCAGGGACACCTCCCACCACACCAGGTTGCTCAATGCCTCATCCAGCCAGGCCTTAAACACCTCCAGGGATTGAGGGGGCATCCACAACCTCTCTGAGAAACCTCTTCCAGTGCCTCACCACCCTCACATAAAGAACTTCTTTATATCCAGCCTACATCTTCCAATTTTCATCCATTCCTCCTAGTTCTGCCACCCTGGACCCCATTAAATAGTCTATTTACCATCTATTAAACTATTCCTTCATCTTCCCTGCGCATCACCCTCAAAAAAGAGATGAATCATGCACAGAAAATACCCAAAAAGACCCCCCAAACCACCAACCATCTTACCAGATCTTTTAAATCTGTGTCCTATACTTCGAGACCAACCAATGTGATGGATGAGTGGGCTGTGCATGTGGCACCAGAAGTCATCAGTTTTGTCTTCACTTTCTTCATACACCAATCTCAACCTTCCCCCAATGACACTTTCCACAACTGCTACCCTTGTCCGACAGAGGTGTGTCTTGTCAACAACTTCTACTCTCATGGAAGTTTTGAAGGGATACTGCATGCTCTCAGATACCTTAAAAGAGGGGAAAAACCCAACATTCTGTAAGAATATACTCTTGTTTTTGCTTGGTTATCTGTCATCTTAAAACCCAGTATCAATGCACTTTTCATTTAATTCAATTACCTGATGATGAACCTGTAAAAATAAAAATGTTTTATTTATATTCCATTGTACTTAGAGAAAAATTTAATGTCTCAAAAAAGTCCTTTAAAGCTTTAGTTCTACCAAGTACTGCCCTTACTACAATTCTCATGTGGGTTACAGGAACCTTCTGTTGTATGAAAGTTTATTTGGTTGCTGTCAATGGATAAAATTATTTTCAAATAGAATTTTAACAGAAATAACCACCACAATATTTCTTTTCTTTTGTCACCCACTTAAAATACAGTACATAAGAAACAGGATTAAGATAATTTGTTATCACAAGGTATGGGAAATAAATCTTTGATGTAGTTAAAGCAGCCAAACTTATTTCTTCAAGAATTTGAATGAAAATAATGTTAGTCTGCCTTGTGACAACACATTCTGCTTCAAAATTCTTGCTATTTCCTTTATGAACTCCCCCCAAAGTGTTGGGATTTTGCCAGTTTAATTTAGCTTCCAATTAAGCCAATTTTTATAACAGAAATAAACTGCATGAGCTTTTTTTCTTTTAATATTAAATGCAGTGCAAGTCAACAAATTAGTCCCATATTCATGCTAAAAGCTGAATTTCAAAATATTAAGTTAACTCATGCAGGGAGCTGCCACACTTCAAGATAGGTCTTAAAGATAACAAAAAAAACTAGTCCAGAGCAGATGAAAAATATAAACATTTTTAAAATATATACTTTATAGCATCTAGGTGAGTGCTACAATAAGACATTTGGTTCAGTTTCTTGAAATAGAGCATGATAATCATTCTTGAATTAGGAAAAAAACCCAAAAAGCACCCATTTTCATTTTTCTTACACATCACAGGGTAGCTTAACAGCACTTTTTGAAATAGGGGTATTTTAAAGATAGATTAACTAGCTTCTAAGAGAAATTACTTCCTAGCAGAGGAAAGAGTTTTCCCAAACAGAGTGATAAGTGTGGAAGTAAGAGGAGAATAGAGATTTCAAGGAAAGCTGTACCTAAAAAGGAAGAAACTACTGCATTATCTGCACCCTAAAAAGGAGCTAATGTGCCATGGTAAAATACTTGAGCTGCAATTTTCTTTACAGAACATCATTGATATTGCATCAGCCTTACCTTCTGAGAAAAGTCAGGAGGAAGTGTTTTGGCACCAGTAAGTCGTTTCACTAGAAAAGCTTTCCAGTTTGTGTATTTGTGTTGGATGGCTGTTGCAAATGAAGGGGAAAAAAATAAGCCAATGATTTTTTTTTTTTAATTGTGTCCATTAGAGACAATATTAAGAGTCTGGAATATGTAAAGAAGAAATCCCAGATGATTGTTAGAAGGCCTGGATGACAGTAATGACAAAAAAAAGCTATTTAGAGAATGAATGCTACCCAAGGTTAAGTTTATGGGTATGGCAGGGCAAAGAGTTTTATAAATAAGTAAAAATCAGTGCATGTTCACACCACTCATTAGCTAATCACCTCCATCTCAGGCTTAAAAATTAATAAGTTGCATCAGATGGGCTACTCCAAGAAACACTTTCAGCATAAGTCCTTATTTTTCTAAAAATTACAAAGTGATTTACTCATAATTGTTGAGTTACATAAAAGATTAAACCCTTTGGCATCTGCACCACAAGCCAATTTAGCTTAATTAAGATTTTTTTAATCAATTAGTAAGGTTACTTTTTTTTTACATACTTCGAGGAGGTACTAGGGGCTTCCCACTGGTTGCACACCAACCAACTGGGTGGATGTCAGACCCACAAATGTTGCACCAGAAGTCAAGACTTGAATCATTTTCAAAGCCTTCATATCTTAGCAGAGCATTGTAGCCTGAAAGAAAGCAATCCCATTAAGATAAAAGATTAAAAAAAATACAATAAATTTTAAAAAATCAAGATTAGAAAAAAAAACCCCAGGTATTAATATTTCTTTCCCAATCATAACATATTGAATTTACAACCTTTTATAGAACATTATTCTTAACTCCACATTTCTGCATGTTATTATTGCACAGGAGGGATTACTTTGATAAATGTGCACGTGTGTAAGTGAAATTTTCATTAAAATTCCTGAGCAATAAAACTTAAGTTATATGCAGGAAGACAAAATTAATTATCCAGGATATCTGCTTTTTCATATCTCAGCTATGTGACCTTGAGTTTTTAAAAACTTTTAACCAAGGGAAGTGATTCATACAAGGAGATTTACTTGGTAGCTATTGCATTATTTTGATGATGTTAAGAATTTCAAATAAAATATGTTCACCTGCTAATTTTATAATTCCAGCTATCCAGAAGACTTTGGTAGGTAGGCTGCAGTCCGTGTTTGGAACCTCCACTCTCACTCCTTCTGAGATATCACCCCAGCATGTCCCCATAGGTGCCTAGCATTTAAGGTGGAGGGGAAAGTTACCAGTTCACCACATGAAAAATAAGTATTTTTCCTTACATCAGTGTTTTTTAAAGAACTTAGAAAGACAAGACAATCAATACACATGACACAACATAAGCATCTGTTTGGAAAAGACTAAGATTCCAACATCACATGTAGTATTGTAACTGCATAAAATTATTACTGCTTATATCATACAAAACTATAGGATTGAATTTAAAAAATCCATGAAGAGCAATTACAAATTGCATATACACACAGGTCATTTTATTCTACTGTGCATGATATAGATTTTAGTGAGAATGGTGTCATTCCTCTGCAATTCCACTTACAAGAAAACTATGGAAATTTAAATTTACACCTCAGATAAAAAACTAAACAGTTGATAAATCAAAAACGTTCTTAAAGTGCATAGTAATTAATTGTTGAATCTATTCTACTTATGGTGGGGTTATCACCCACTGGACCACATCCTCTCAGAGGAACAGGCACTGAGATGACTTGCAAGTGACCACTTCATTCCAAAAAATAAGAAAAAAGAACAGAAAGCTGAGTGGGAACTTTAAAATGAATACCCAAAGGAAACACAGAACTACACTGTCCTGAAAGTTCAAACTAACAAGAAATAATATAAGCTTATCTTAAAAAAAGCATCCCCTTCAGCAGTAGAAATATCTGAGGCTAAGCAGGCAAAACTTCAACTAGTTTTAATTACTAAAGGAAAAAAGAACTTGTTACAATCACAGCAACAACTGGATCTTGAAGCTTGATCTCTTCATGTTCTGCTATATCCCATCTACACCAGTCTAGAACTGCAGAGCTCCCTTCTGCCATCTGGCAGATGGAGAAAAACAACTGGAAAGATGATGACTTATTTTGACACACAAAATATACTGATAGAAGCTTCTTAATCAAGTCCTGTTACACATTCACCATCATGTCTAAATGTAAAGGTGAAGTTTACTGAATTAAGTTAGGCAAAGAAAGCTTTCAAACTGCATATTCTAGTAAAACTGAAAATTAAATGAAAAATATTTTACTGCCTGCTCACCTATCCAGTTGATTCAGAGACAATAGCATGAAAAATTCTCATAAACAGTAATGGAAATATCACAATTTTTTATTTCTAGAGCATGGATTGGTATAGAGGGAAATAGCAGAAAGATAAATTTGTCCTTGTCTGTGAAAATATTGGTTCTGCTAGTTCTCCTACACCAATCCATATGGCTCAGCCTTTAGAAGGGAGCCATCCTGTGCAGCATCACTAATAAAGTGCCAATTAACACTCCCTGAAGAGATGGTTTATTGTATATCTTGTATACTGCACCATCTTTTCCTTTGTCACTCATGAACATTAAGGGAGGAAGACTGGATAAACCAGGCTGTAACAGCCACCTTCTTCCTTCACCTCTTCTCTGACTTCAGCATTTGCACAGTGCTTTGGAAAGGCTCAGAAAAGCACTATATAAAAAATGTTTAATCTTAATCACCTGCTGGCTGGGAAGGTAACTCAAGTCTGGATTGGCATAATGTGAACTAGCAGAACCATCATTTACAGGTAAGAACAAATTTACCTTTCACACTCGTGATGAAGAGATCCACTTCACTCCAAAACAAGGCTCATCCCTTTCCTGATCCAGGAGATGACTTGGGAAGGGTTATTTGAGAGCAGCAGCTGCCTTCTCTGCAAGGTAAGGTGCAATCAGGAAGGTCCTGTTTAGCCCAAGGCTAAGTATCCCCACCTCTGGTGAACAAAGAGCTCCTGAGCTAATTAACTGATTTATAAAAGGTCTGGGATGGCACTGACCCTACCGTGATTTCAGACTTTAAAACGAATCATGATTTTAATCCAAAATGATGCTCCTAAAGCATAAGGGAATTGTGGTGAAAGCTGACGTGTGAATTATCACCACAAAGCCAGAGAAGAAAAAAATGGTTTTAAAATAACAAGTTCAAAGCAAAGCACTGCCACCTACAGTAAAATCCTGGGAATGCTCCCTGAGAGAAAAATATTTATTTATTTTAACAACAAAAGAAATCAAGAAAACGAGGGACTGAGGAGGCATCTACAACCTCTCCAAGAAACCTTTTCCAGTGTCTCACCACCTTCACAGGAAAGAATTTCTTCTCTCCAGCCTAAATCTCCCCTCTTCCATTACTCCTTGTCCTGCCATCACATATCCTATTAAAACCAAGTGTTTTAATTTATGCATTTACTTCAATAAAGCAAATTCAATACTTAAATGCTTTATTTCCAAAATATAATAAGTTTAAATTAATGAAGAACTAATTTCCCAATCAAAACCCCCAACCTAATGAGAGAAAACTACATCAGAACTGAAATAGTGAAGTGCATCTGATTATAAAAACAATCAATAAGCCAAATCCCATTGTTTATGATATCAAATCTCCATCAAGGTACACCCAGTATAACCAGGTAGATGTTTTATCTAAGAATAAAATTGAAGGGTATTTTAACAATAGGTTTTAATCCATACTTGTGAAATTAATTATTGCAGCACATACATAACAGGGAAGCACAAACACGCTTACTTAAGCACGTGGAATTTGATACAAACTGTGTTCTGGGCAATAGTTTGAGGCCTCAGAGCATAAAGGCTGCTATTCACAAAGTGCCAACTGCCAAAAGCCCTCAACTCCTGCTGATTTATGAGTTGACAGGGCTCAGCATGGATCCTAGCACTGGATAGAAAAAAAAATGTGGCTCTTCTCCTTATGGAGAACTTCCAAAGAATCAAAACCAAGTGTTTTGATTGCAATTTTCATCAGATCATATGGAGGCAAAGCAAAACTTTCTGCAAGATAACTTCACAAATAAAAACTGGCTGAGAAAACACTCTCAAAAAGTTTATTCTGAAGAGATAAAGTACTATTTAAAATCAGATCTAAAAATCAAAATTTAACAACCACATCAAACAGATGCTGCTCAACTCTATCACACACATAATTACATTCTGTAAGGACTGAGGGCTTCTAGAGTTTTTATAATTCTAATGCCAAGAAAATTAACCTCTTTCAGATTTGTTTTATTTTTCCTCTACTCCTGCCCTACTTGGCAACATCACAGACAGGGAGAATCTGACTAAAAACTAAGAAAAAAATACAAATGTGTAAGCAAAATAGAAGTTCAGCATAACAGAACAAGTCTGACCTAAATCTAAGAGGTCTTGTGTAACTTCTAATACTGCATGACCTGCTTAGTTGGATTTTCTGTACTTCATTAGGTAATTTTATGCCTTTTATGTAAAAAAAAAGGTAACTACAAGTGTTTAAGTGTTCTCCTTTTATGCTTTATGAAATCATCTATGGTGTGAGAGTAGCTGATAGTGTTCAGAAATGGTTTGAAAGGACAGATAAAATCAATCATAGTCACCTTAAAAGTAGTCACACTATAAGTTTACAGCTTAAGTTTCAGAGCCTAAGGGCATGACACATTTTAACATGAATTTTTCTCAAAAATGAATTAAAGAATTAAAACAGACTCTCTATCACACACACACAAAAGTATAGCACATGTAGAAAAATACTTACATGCTTAAAACAGGTAACAGGAGCTGCTGTAAAGCTATTGCTATTGATGTAGTTACCCCAGCTGAAACCTTCCACGGGGACAGCTGCTAAAAAGAAAGTGATTTTATTTAGGAAGTTACTAATGAGCCACAAATCTTGTGCTACCAACAATTAGTTCCAGCCCTGTTTAGTCACAGTTACCTGTTTTAGTCTTTGCCTGGTTTTGTAAGGTTGCTTGGTACTGAGCATAAGCTGCTAATTTAGCCACTAAGGGTTGTTTTTGTAGAACTTTAGCTTTTTTTGTTGGAGGTTTACCCTAAAATAAGAAAAAAAAAATTAAAAGTAAATAAAGTTTTTTTATACCAGTAAGTTCCATAGATCTGTAGAATTTCTCTGGTTTATTTAACATTAGAACAACACAGAATGGGAGTTGACTAAGGACCACAAAACTACATGAAAAATGAAATAAATTTAAAAACCAGTAGCAAAGAATGTCCAACAGATGGCTTTTGCACTAGCATTCCAACTGGGTCATTATAAATTCACTGTAGTTTACCTGAAAAAAAGATAGCTTTTAAAAAAATCAGGTAAAAAGGAAGCACTTTTTATTTCATTTAAACCCATGCAATTTCTCAGTCTTTATTACAATGCTTTTGAGAGTGGATATAATGATATTTCCTGGCATTTATCTCTTTTTTTTTAAGAGTTACAAATAGAGCTTCAGGATTATTTGATTTATATTTTAAGAAAGCAGAAAAAAACCTACTTTGCCAATCTTTGTAGTTAAGATTGGGGTGAAACCACAACACAACAATGCTAAATAAACTTTCCATGTTCTCCTAAATCAGAAAATATCTGGGGTGTGAGACACATGGAATTTCATGTCCCTATATATGTGGACTGAAGAATTTTTAGGATTTTTTTCCTTGCAGAAGGGCCACTGCAGCAGAAATGGAAGAGGATGCCAATACCCTGTGTAATTTGCTCTGCTGAGCAAAGTGATTTGCTCACAACTACTATTTCCTCAATTTTAGCTTACAAACTTATTTTAAAGCATCATGCAGGTTTCACAAAGACAGACAATAATAAATATAGAAAGAAAATGGTGTCTGTACCGCTACCTGAAGTCTGGCCAGAATGCTGGCCTTCTTGGAGTTTGAGGAGTAGCTTCTAGAGCATGAAACACTGCAGAAGCGTTTTGTTTTAGAGTAAAAAGCATCCCGGACTCCAACCATTCCACACATCTCACATGTAGCTAAATAGAGAGAGAAAAAAAGAGAAAAAAATCAGAAAAATATAGAACAAAGAAATACATGGAAGGTCCTGAAGGTAGAACCATCAGAAAGTGTCTCAGGGTTGAGCCCTGAAGAGAACTGCACAGAAAACTAACTTAAGACCACAAATATCAGTGAAGTTAGAGTACCCAAAAGTATCCTAGCCCACCTAGATTCTTTTCTAGTTGAAGCCAGATGCTTCAGAGGTAGACAGCATCATCCACTGGGCTATTGGGGTGATGAGTAAGGGTTCTGACCAACTTATGCCAAGGAGACAACATCAAGATCCTACTAGAGAAATTTCTGCACACTCAACTCACAGCACAGGCTGAAATACAGAGAACCATAGAATGGTTTGGGTTGGAAGGGACCTGAAAGATCATCTAGTTCCAACCCCCTGCTGTGGGCAGGGACACCTCCAACTAGACCAGGTTGCTCAATGCCTCATCCAGCCTGGCCTTAAACACCTCCAGGGATTGAGGGGGTATCCACAACCTCTTCCACTGTCTCACCAAAGAATTTCTTCCTTATCTACAGCCTAAATCTCCCCTCTTCCAATTTATATCCATTATTCCTAGTCCTTCCACCCCATATCCTATTAAAAAGTCCTACCCCAGCCTTTCTGTAGCCCCCTTCAGTTATTGAGAAGCTCCTCAGAGGTCCTCTCTGAGCCTTCTCTTCTCCAGGCTGAACAACCCCAACTCCTTCAGCCTGTCCTGATAAATATCAAACTTTGTCCTCATACACCACATACTTACCCATGCCAGATTTGCCATCGGGGTAAGTATAGACCTGTCCATTGTTCTTTATAATTGGGAGGCTGGAGGGCAAAGGAGAAACCTCCTCCTCACTCTCTTCTGAGCTGGAGCTGCTGCTCGTGTCCTCACTACAACTATCATAACCGTCAAACATCCCGAATGAATCACGTCTTTTCCTTTCTTCTCGGGAAGAATGTTCTGTCTATAAAATTAAAAAACAAATAACAAACAAAAATCCCAAATAACAGCAACAAAAAAAACCTACCCCCCCCAACATCCTGAACACAAAGATTTCCAGGAAAGGCTTTAAAGTTTCCAAGTCAACCTTCAAAAGATGTACTAATAAAATATCAGCACGGAGATATGAGCCATGTATCAATGATATTAGTATTAGCAAAGGTAAATCAAGCCAATTTTTGGTACTGGGATATAGAGGAAGAAAAAAAAAATCTATCTCACAATATGCTGATAATAGACAGTAGAAGTTCATACATTTCTTTTTCTTGCTATCTTCAGAGTTCATTAATCCTGATGGGCTGAATAATGACAGCCATGCAGAGCATGTATTCAAATTAGCACATTACAGATGGCTGCAGCCAATTTCACTGAAATTCATTCATTTAAGAAAGCTGGGCAGAAAAAATGAAAAAAAAAAAAAAAAAAAGCCAGTTCAACCAAGGCAGCACTATTTCCTAGGAACAAAAATGAACCTCTCTCTGCTCTCACAGCCTTATGAGGTCATTGAGAAATCACTTGGTTTCTCTCTGCTTCAGCTTCTCACGTGTGAACTACAAGTACCTCTTTACCTCATAAGGATGTTCTGAAGATTAATACATTAACAATTATGAAGAGCTCAGTTACTATGGCAATAGGGTCTGTATAAATGCAAAAAGACAGAAAGGTGACTAATGTGCCACTGCCATACAGGAAAACTTGTTATATAACACCAAAAAAAAAATCTAAGGTCAAATAAAACCCCCTAAAGTTTTCCAAAATATCTAACAGTTCAGCAAAGATATTAAAGAATTATAAACAGCAGATTAGTTTTCTATTGCAAATCAAATATAAGCATTTTAATACAGTGATAATTTTAGCTTTATTAATATTTCACACAGCTCTACTGAAATGAGGCTGCTGTTACCTGAACTGCCCTCATTGAGCTAAATAGAACAATTATTTCCCAAGTATTCCCATTATCCTTAGCAGTATCTACTCATTTTGAGAGGAAATCACAAACAAAGCAAAGATAAATTCTACAATAGAAGCAGAAGTTAGAATAATGAAGTACAGCCAAGAAAACAAGGGGAAAAAAAGTATTAAGAAAGCCTTTGCCTTTACTTTTTTTTCCAAGAGCTAATTTTATTTAAAAGTCACTCTGGACAGAAAAATCACATTTAATCCAACTTTTCCTTCTCAAATTGCATTTAGATTTGTAGCTTTAAGATTTCATCACAGCAATTCCCCAAATCCCTTTCCTAGAGAGTATTTTTATTGTTGGATCTCATCTGAGCCTTTTTCTGCCATGTTATCCCTTTATTATTGTATTGTCTCTTTCCCCTTTGCAATCTGATTCAATCCCATTATGGAATCATTCTCTCATAGTTAAAAGGGAAAACTAATTTTCACACTGACCCAGCCCTAGTGATCCAATTAAAAAAAATTTAAAAATACAAAAAGCAGTAAGCACAAAAGGTTATTGAATAAGGTAAACAAATTGAAATCCTTAAAGCTGCTCTGCAACCAAAATAAATTGAGTGTTAATTATGCATTCCTCAGCCAACCATTCAAAATTATACTAAAATAAATCCAAGTTTAGGGTAGATAGGGCAAAACTTAACTAGTCCTTTAAGGAAGAGCCTGAAGTAGCAGGGTAAGAACCACAATCTTTGGAGGAATCACTGAGCAACAGCAGAAGAATATTTAGTCCTGGCCTGTGCTGGTAACCAGTCAGTGGAACATTATTTATTACCCATGCTCTTAGCCAACAAGAAATAAGATCAGTTCTTTGTGTGTGCACATGTGTGTAGATGAAGGCAGGAGTTGAGCACAACGTTGCCATAGATACAGTGTTCTGTGAGCAGTGCCAGTAATTCACAGATCAGAACACCAAGACTAGTCATCCTCCTCAAGCTTTCATGACCTCCTTAATGCCTCAATGTTTAACTCTCCTTAACCACAGCCTCCAACCAAGAAATAAAGGGCAACACCATATTAACCACTCAGAGCAGCAATAGCAGAACACTTTTAGGATCAGGGATAGTGGTGCTTTGGAGGAAGGAT
>VZTY01025321.1:0-26664 GCA_013400935.1 Turnix velox
TTATGCCAGTCCTCTTCCTGTTTCTTCTCACTTGGGGAGTGAACCCTCGCTCTAACCTTCTTCTTTCTCTCCCTGTTGCTCCTCAGCCACAAGGCTGAGCAGGTCGTTCACCTGCTCATATCTGATACAGGTGCTGTCTCCAATCCCCTCCATTGCAAGTACCAGGCTCTGGCACTCAGCGCAGCCAGTGGCCTGGACACCCACAATTGCTTGGGGCTACTGTTCAAGTGCCCATACTTTTTCTACCAGTAGGCTTCCATCGTGTAGAATCCATGCCTACTGAAGCCAATCGAACCTTCCTTGTGCGCTGGTTGCCCTGTGCCCGCGTGCTGCTTGGTGCAGTTTTTATTTTCTTTTGGAGCGGCAGAGGTAGTCCCGTTGGTGGTCCCTACCTCCACCCCCCACTGCTCAGCCCACAACACCCCCACTGGTGCTGGGAACCGGTGCTCTCTTTTCCCGGCTCTAGAAAGCCTTAGAAAAGAGCTTCTTGCGGTTTTCTGCTGAGGTTTTCTGACAGTGAAGACTCTCCCGCTGGAGCTCATCTGCTCAGCGATTGAGCGTTGATGAGTTAGCAGCTCGTTTAAATCTCCCGCCGCGTGACCTGGCTCTGCCCCCTATTGATCAGCCAGTACAGTCAATGGAATAATCTCCCAGGGAAGTGGTGGATTCCCCAACATCTGACACTTGTAAAATTCAGCTGGGTGCTATGCCTTCTTGTCTAGACTCTGCTTCAGTCAAGAAATGTTGGACCAAATGATCCTTGAGGTCCATTCCAACTTTGAGGTCCTTTCCAACCTTTCTACAAAGTAAACAAAAGCCCAAGGACATTAGAATACTGAATTATCACCACACTTGGAATCCATAAAGGACACATTTCCATAGTTTATTTTTGTGAAATACCACATAATTTGTTTCCTTCCCACCCATTCTACATTAAAGCCACTACCTCTATGAAAATACCATTCACAAAATTGGCACAAAACTCTTTTGTTGGTCTACTTTTTAATGAAGTTATTTCATTATTTCCATTAATGCTTATATTCTACAGTTCAAAAAACAATTTTTATACCCAACAATTTAATGGGAAATGTCAAGTGTCCTTTTCAGACAGAAAGTTCTCAGAAAAAGCCATCTGCTTTCACTCAGCTTACAGCAGATTGAAATAGTTGCTAGTCAGAAATTTTTCCTGAAAGTAAAGAGTAGAAGAAATCAAACAAGTAGATATTCTGAAATATAGATTATCTGACAAGTATCCATTTAAGTGTATACATACTACATTTATCTGCTTTCCTTCCTAAACCCTTCTGGAGTTCTGAATCTTGCAGAAAGTGAAATAATGCAAAACTGGTGAAACAGAAAGGATAGATCTTCTATCATCACCAAAACATACAAAGCATTAAACGTATGCATGATAATGTAGCTTAAAATGGAAGATATAGTAGATAAAGACATCTTTTGAATAAAAATTACTAACCAGTAATCTTTGGGGACTTCTTATAGGAAAAGACACAGCTTGGCCATCATATTTCAGATAAGAGTCCAGACTGGTGTTTTTGAAATTGTCCAAAAAAGCCAAAATCTGTATTGAATTGAATGAGCTCACAGCAAAGAATACTGAAAAACTATGGTATTTGAAAATATCATTATATGATTCAAGCATTTCTTTTTAGACACTCAGTTTAGAAAGAATGAATTTTAACAGACACTAGCAATGACAAGAAATATTGGAAAGATTTTTTGAAGCTGTTCAAAATGAGAGGGGACCCAACAGGGAAGTTATAAAATCTTTGTTTGATTCATACTACAGTCTGAGCTTAGAAAGGAACTGCAAGTAGGATGAAAACAAGTTGACAGGATGCTTGATTGACCACTACAGAAACCAAAACTATCAAAAAATCAACCGCCATCATACCACAAGCAGCAAAGCCAACAAACCTATCCTTCCCATTTCTTTCCTCAACTTCTTAGTTGAGGTAAGAGAACTGTTTGGCTTACTAAAGATTTCCAATGCTATATTATATTGCTTGTTAAGGAAATAAGACAGGCTTACACTAAAATCCCAGCAAATTTGCTTCCTTGGAAAGCCTGTCTGAAACCTTCAATAGAAAATGAAGGCAGGCTAGAGCACATTCACAGGGGAAGATACTTGTATATCTGGTTTGTAAACATACCAGCCTCATCAATGTGGTTATTTCACTCTTCTTAACAATTCTTTTCTAATTTTACTACTGGAATTTAAATAAATTCTGTTATTATTGAAATACAAAAGCCAATAATAATTTAAATTTAATAGTAAAATGTATTTGAATTCCAATAGTAACAGAACTTAATTAATCCAATTACTATTGGAATGGAAATAAATTTTGCTATAGAATTTAAATAAATTCTGTCTTTTCAGCTTATTACAGACTTCAAGAATGGTTTCCCTTTGTCTTAGCTGAAGCTTTTTATACACTTGAAGATTACATTTCTGGTTTCTCTCTCAATTGAACAGATCCTGTTCATTCATTCTTTCCCTGTGTCCTGAGAGTTTGTGATTCACCATAAACCCAGAGATCACCTCCATCACATCTTTCCCTAGACTCTCCTACTCTGTTGTTCGGTGTTTTTACCTGGAAGCAGAAATGAACTTCCAAGGTTCAGATCCAGAAGAAAAAGTCCAAAGTCTTTGCTGTCTAAATAGTGAGCCTCTCTTCAGGGCAGGAGAGATCTGAACAAACAATAAAGTCCAGAAACTACAACCTACCCTGCTGCACATGAGAAGATAGCTACATTTTTTGACAGATCCAAAGATTTCCAGAACTCTATGCAAAAAAAAAAAACAACAACAAAAACCCTAAAAACCTGCTGCTTAATGATCACGTGTTGTCCTGGTTTATCTGTAAACTGCAGTGAACCAAGGAGCATTGTTCTGTAAAGAAGGAAGTTTTGTAGTGAGGTACAATATCTCAGGGAAACTAATTTTTTCTCCCTGCTATTTGAAAAGAGAGTTTTCTAAGAGTCTGACCAAATCTAAAATCAACATGTACCACAAATTTCTTCCTAAAGCATTTTGTAACTCATGCCTTCTTTTCCAACTCTATACACAGTGGCAGGTTCAGTAGCAATTTTTAACCTAAGCAGTAAAATAAGTGGATTCATATGGCTATCTTGTTCTACTCCATTCACATTACAAATACCAAACATAGACCAAACTAATTTCATTCTGTATGTGTTGTTTTAAATATAGATGCCGTAGGAATAGGATGGACAGAGTATAATAATAAAATTTATTACTTCAGCGTCTTGCTTTACTACAAAAATTCATTAAATTTTCTTTATATTCCTCTTCATTGAGAGCAAAACTCTCTTCACTCAGTTATCTAAGTTTTATAAGATATCAACCTTTGAGACATATAATGTACTGAAATGCTACTAAATTTGGACAACACTCTGTATCTACACAATTCCTGAGACAGCAATCAATTACACTCCACATTCATGAATCTGCAGATGGACTTTCCATATATTTGGGTCAACTTCAGACTTACGTCTTTTGGAGTTACAGGTCTTGATGCACTCAGAGTGAAGGGTAGTTGCTAAGAAAATAATTTCAAAGCAGTTTCAAGAAACATATTTCTCGAATAGGGAGGAGAATGATTCTGTATCATGACTAACAAAACAACAGCAAGTATGTATCAATCAAAAATGCTTTACAAGCATTAGTAGTTATTAGTGGGTGTTTCAGAAGTGTTTCATAACACTGATTAGCAAACACTTGTATGCCATCCTTTCAGTGCAATTGAAGAATAAGATTGAGTGACAAATGAAACATGAAAGGGAAATGGCCAAAAACAGATTAGCCCTGATTTCCAGAATACCTGTTTGCAAACCAGATTGCTAGAAAGAGATCAATCTTGTTCAACAAGCTAGGCTAATCTTTGCCTTTTGGAAGACAGGGTACCAAGCTTTACATTAAGTATTATGGAAAAACCCCTGACCAAGTATTATTTCTGATCAAATTTTAAAAATTAGGACAGTTACATAAAATTTAAAAAAAAAAAGCATATATTTTTCTTTGGGTAAAACAGCAGTGTTTTGTAACATTTGGAAGGGAAGTCTTTTCTTGTAAAGTGAAAGGCTTGTATGCAGGAAAGTTTGCATATTCTTAATTATGTCAGCCAGCCTGGTGGAAGATCCTGCTGGCTTTTTTTACAAATCACAGAATCACAGATTATCAGGGATTGGAAGGGACCTCAAAGGATCATCTAGTCCAATCTCCCTGCCAAAGCAGAAACACCCAGATCAGGGCACACAGGAACGGGGTTTGAATGTCTCCAGAGAAGCATAGTACTACAGCCTCATGGAAAACCAAAGATGTGTCCTATTAAAGCAAAAGCTACTTTGAAATCTTGTTTTTCACTATATTTCTGCTCGGAATTCTTTTGTATGATGAAATAGCACTAAATGTTACTTTAAATAATGACGCTTGCAGCAACCTATGCAAATACTGCCTCCTGGCGACTTCTTGTATAGCTACAGGACGGGGGAAAGTGGAACCTCAGATGGCTCCTCGGGTTTGTATGAATAGACAGAAATCAGAAGAGCAATCCGTTTCTATTTAGTTTCCAAACACCTGAGCGTATTACAAGGCATCCTTAACCCTGCCTAATTCAGTGTTTGTCCTACACAGTGGGTAACAGAGAGACAAAAAGACTCTGTGTGTAATATTAAATGTTGTACAACATTGCATCTACCACAACACAGGCCAGAATTCAGCTGGTGTGAGAGGCATGCAGTGCTGCGCCCACTGTAGCCACTGCTTCCTGTAGTGCTGGACCTTGCCAGGTTTCTCTTTGCAGTCCTTGGCAAGACTGCCACTTAACTGAACAGCAAATTAAGGCCATTTTCTTTCTGCTTTTCATGATGTTTGATTCATATTTATTCTTGTCTCAGACAAATCATTGTTATTCCACCCTATGTTGATACTGCTACACCTGTGTCTGATGTGACTGGTTCTGCTGGTTCTGCTAGGCAGAAAGGACTCTTAAAGATAATTATTATTTGCACCATTGACCTGAAAGACAATTTACTTTTCTTTTTTTTGGACCTGTAACTGTATGTGCTGCATTCTATTCACATGGATACATCAGCATAAAGGGACAGAAACCAGATTAGCTGTGTTTGCTGCAAAATGAAGCACTCCTTGTGTGACATAAAGTTGATACGTCAGACATCTATACACCAGCATCTTACCATATGTGGCAATATGGTACATGGAAAGGGTGTAATAGTATGACTAAGCCAGCTCACATTCCAATTACCTTTGCCTAGAAAATTAAAATAGTTCATCCATTTTGTCATGTAAGCCTCTGTAAGGAAGGATGTATAGGAATACAAAAGTAAGGAATTGTGATCCATTCATGGTTTGCCTTTATGCTAGATAGAATTGTTATGAACTGCCCATGGTCTAATAGTGTAGCAACTCAGACATTTGATTTTTACACAAGATTATTTTCAGAATATTTAGCTTAAAATACCCTGAAGTGTTACTGAAAAGTTGTAACAGGAAACAGTGCTCAGCAGAAGATAGAAAGGAGACAGGAGTGTATCCAAATGGTAACTGTGAGCACTTTTCAAATTGTACATCAAAGATTGTTTGGCCAACACAGATATGGTCCTTGGTTCAATGCTTCATGAAAAAAACATGCAGAAATCCTCTGCAAACCTGCATCACTATTCTCTTCTCACTAGTATATGCAGAAAATCCTGGGTACAAGTTGGTATTCCCTTGGAATACTGATACTTAGGAATATCACACAGGTGAGCATCCAATGCTGACAGAATAAAGAGCTTCACTTCAGACTCCTGGGCCATTGTGCTTCCCTGCTGTGTAAATGAGTAGTCAGGACCAAGGCAAACATACAGACACACAGTGCCACAGAGACACTGTAAGTAAGGATAAGCTAAGTTTATTGTGAGGTACATCTTCACTGTTCATGGCCCATTTTAAGACTCTGTGTAGAACATAAGGGATTGGAAGAGACCTCATCTAGTCTGATGCCCCTGACAGAGCAGGAACACCTAGATAGGTTTCAATATAGTGTCTGGTTAGCAAACATTTATCAGAAGAATAGATTACTGAGTAGCACAGCCTATTCTATTACTCAGCCAGCTAGTTGTAGCTGATAAATCAAAGTGCATCTCACCATTTTGGTCGAGAGAGGTTCTCCTCCCCTTCTACCCTGCCCTGGTGAGATCACATCTGGAGTACTGTGTCCAGTTCTGGGGCCCTCAATTCAAGAATGACAGGAAACTACTTTTGAGAGTCCAGCACAGAGCAACAAAGATGATGAAGGAATTGGAGCATCTCCTTTATGAGGAATGGCTGACAGAGCTGGATCTCTTTAGCTCGGAGGAGACTGAGGGGTGATCTTATTGATGTCTATTAATATGTAAAGGGTGAGTGTCAGGAGGATGGAGTCAGGCTTTTCTCAGTGACCTCCAATGATAGGACTCAGGGCAATGGGTGCAAACCCGAATACAGGAGGTTCCACAGAAATATGAGAAAAAACCTTTTCATAGTGAAGGTGACAGAACACTGGAACTGCCTGCCCAGATTGGTTGTGGAGCCTCCTTCTCAGGAGACATTCAAAACCTGTCTGGATGCATTCCTGTGTGACCTGGTCTAGGTGTTCCTGCTCTGTCAGGGGCATCGGACTAGATGATCTCTTGAGGTCTCTTCCAATCCCTGATATTCTGTGATTCTGTGATTTTGTGATTTTGTCCTAATATCCTGGCCTCGTTTCTAAAAGTAGTGCCTAAATGTGTGTTGTGTATGTAATACTTATGAATCCAATTGTATGAGTGCCTTACAGCAATAAAAGGTTCTTTGCAAACACATCTGGTGGGACATCCTTTTGAACTCATGAAGAACACATGCATCAAATGCAAAAATTGCATTCCTTTATAGGAGCACACAGTGATATTTTTGTTTCCATTTTCAGTGACCCATCACATGGAGTTCATTAAAATAATAAAATGTTACGATACTCACAGCTGAAGCTTTCCTTACAAATGAAAGACAGTAATATTTTCTATTTGAAAACTTGTTACTTATTTAGTTAATAATTTGGTTAATAATATTTAGCTTGTAGTTTGCAAACAGTGAACTGATGATGATGACAAGTTGCTCTGCTTATTTCCTGAGCCTACTACATGAATATCCTTCTGTACAAGCAGTGTAGGGTCACAGGAAACCTTGAGTTAGACAGGTGGGTAAAGGTCACAGTGGATCCTGGAAATGTCAAGGACAGAGATATTATAGAAAAGAAACTACCAAATTCTTTGATAAATCATCCCTGATTGTCAAAAGCATCCAGTCTTTGCAGCTACGGAAGGAGTCAAAATGACCTGCAAATAGTCTGCATAACCAAACAAAATTCTTCATTGAATAAGGAGAATAAGACTAGGATTCCACATCTGCAATAGGACCTAGTCTCTGCAACCACTGATAGCATGAATAAACAATGAGGAAGTAGCAGAAGGTTGTGGTAATGAAAGTACAATTCATCTCAAGAAGCTTATATAAAGGGATTACATTTATGTAACTACCCTTCTTGCAATATCTCAGAATTTCATAGTCCTTTGAAATGTTTAATTTTATAGGAACACAGTAAGGTAAATAACCACTGACCAACTGCTTTGGGACTACAAAATAGGGACTACAGTCAGATCCATTCAAGTGAACTTTACTATCATAAATACTTCCTTCTTTGGTGCCATAGCAAAGTCAGGTCTTCCATTCTTGTACAAATAGTGCTCTGAATTGGCCACACTCTTGAACCCAGATGCTGTACTTTTTGTGGTGAAACTACAAGTTCATACTGATAGTGAGTGGCCTGTATACAGCCCTAAAGAATTTGTGTGCAGCCATGCTGAGTTTGAAGAAGAACAGAAAGTTGATGTTGGATGCTTCCCAAGTCACACAGGTCAGGCAGAAAAAATCTGGGGAGGATTACAGAAAGTAATCCTTTGATGTAGTGTCATTTTCTGGTGATCCAATAAAAACACAGAACCATTACCTAGCTTCATAAGGTCACATGGGAGCTTCTGGCAGATGTTCACAAACCGATTTTGCCCTGGGATTCCAAGAGACAGGTCCTTCTGCTCTCGGTGACATTTTTTTTCCATAAAAGAGATCAAGAGACTCATTTCCCATTCAACTGAAGACAATTATAGTTGAAGTGACTTATGCAAAGCCTTTTGTTGCCTTTTTCATTCTGGTTTGTTCAAAGCCCTGCATCTGACCCCCCTACTCTTTACTGCTGTTCCAGGACTGAATCTGTAGAGCAATCCCATTTCTAGCTTCAGAAATCTTTGGCTGGGTGATCATTTTAGGAAATTACGATTTGTATGAACAGAAGTCACTGCATTTACATTTGAGTTAGTGGACACATACCATCATATTAAACTGTCCTTTAGTAAGTCCTTTGCAATTCATAAATAACTCCACTGAGAGCATAACAATGGCCCTTTGTGTTATTGCACGTTGGAGCCAAAAATGTTCCCTAAGCAAAGTTTGTTTTCAACATAATGACATGCAGCTCATACATAAAACAGCTTGTTGTGCTGTAGCCAAAAATATAGTCCTTTGAATTCCATTAACATCTTCATCTATCTATATTAATAACAGAAACAAAAGTATGGTAACACTATTTATATTTCCCTGGTTCTTTCCTTTACTCCATGTGATGTATTACTTCTTGTCCAAGGACACAGTTCTGCAAGAATCTTACTGTTGGCACAAACGTCTGCCTGTACAAATGGTCTTGCAGCACTGGGAGTTCAGTGAGTGAGTTCAGAGCTGTTTCAATATCTTTTGGGACAGTGTCTGTTATGGATTCTGACTGGGGGCTTAAAAATCTGTAGAAGAATGTAGTAAATATATTTTCAAATACTCCAGAAAAGACTGAAAATAAGATCTTCTTTCAATTTTTTTATGCTTTGTTTTTATATTGGATGTTCTAAGTACACGAGGATGTATTCAGACTTTCCAGTGAAAGCCTGGAAGCCTAAGATTTTATTTTAGGAAACTGAATATATCTCTATCAATTGGAGCATCAAGATCATCTGCTTGGAGTGTTCTCAGCAATTAAATAATCATTTTGCACTTGAAATGATGGAAAAAATTTGTGAACCCACAATGTTGGTAGGAGAACCAAATCAAAATCCCTACAAGAAAGCACAGTAATTCAGCTGTAAGATCTTGTTTTTTCACATTCTTGCACCCTCCTATTCCTCAGTATAATGACTGTAGAATCAGATACTGATAGTATCCTAATCCTCTATTGTGTTCTCTTGTATTTCAGCATTTAATTTTTGAGAGCACTAGTGAGAGAGCATATGATGATAATCTTCAGTGCCATCTTATTTCTCATTACTGTATGTTTCTTTGCCACTCCAACATTGAGGTTTGCATGGTTCCAGGAAGAATCACCTTTTATAGTAATAACTTTCCCTGCTCAGAAATCTATGGTCTGTAAAGTGACCTGTCTTACCCTCATCCTTACTCCTATTCCAAGCACAAAACAGATGTAATGTCTATGCCACAGTGAGAGGTGAAATAGACCCAACAACAGCTGGTAGCTGTAATTCTTCAGATATATATTAATGGTGCCCTTCTGTGTTGGGGGTGGGTCAAATCCCTGGAGGCCTCCAACTAAAATAGCCAAGATTTGTGCAGATCGCAACCTACTTTATTAAGAAAGCATGAATCAAATTGGAAAACTTTTGTTGTTGTTGGGAAAAGTCCCTTTTCATTTCAGCTTCTAATTATTTTTTTTCCAAGAAGTGAAAGACAGTTTTCACCCTGACACAGCCTACACAATTGGAACAGTATGTGTAGCTATTATCTGCACCAACAGGCTGGGAAACACATTATCTCCTCTGATTCCTCCCTTTCACTACTCTCAGAAATAAAAAGTATTCTTGCAAGTATGCCACTTTACTGCTACATAGCCTGGCACATAACCAGGACAGAGATAAAACTAGAGCGGCCCCTGAACCAGCTCCATCAGGGGAAAAGCAGCTGGTACTAGAAATCAGTGACTGCAGTAGGTCATGGTAGTAGTTTTATCTCCTGCACTGCTATCATCTGCATCTGCTTAGGCTCCATGCTCTACTCACTTGGCTGATAGCAACAACTGGAAACAAGGAATACATTAAAAACCTTTTTGAATTTCCCATAGACAGAAGCAGGCCAGACCAATTGTGTCCTAAACCAAAATCTGTATAAGGACAGCCTGGAAATCATGGAATTATTTAGGTTGGAAGATTTAAGATGATTGAGTTGAACTGCAAACCCAATGCTACCAAGTCCACCACTGAACCATGTCTCTAAGGCCCACTTCTACATATCTCTTAAATACTCCCAGGGATGATGACTCTGCCACTTCCCTGGCCAGCCATTCCAATTCTTGACAACCCTTTCGATGATGATGTTTTTCCTAATAGCAAATATAAAGATAATTTTGTTTTTATATTAATAATGACAAAATAATATTGTGACACAGAGAATTAAATAAATTCAAAGGCTGTTGACTCTGACAGCAACAAGCAAAACTTGTTTTATGTGTCATTCAAAGAATTCAGATAGAATCAAGGTGAAAGAACATGTACTACAAAGGCACACACAATGCATAATGTAAAAATTGCCTGGTTCTTAATCTTCAGAAAGTTAAAACGTAAATTCTATTGAAAGAAGTGAATAAGTACATAACACAAAGTCCCAAATCATGATAGTAATTTCATCGCACAGAAAGTATAATTTTGCCTTGTCCATGGTAACAAATATCAAAACAAAGCAGATGATTTTGCTGGTACATATTAGACATTCATCAAAAAGAGGACCGTCTCCAATGATCAACATGCATTTTACATTTATTGCTGACTCTCTGGAAGTAGAATTGTTCTAATGACTGCTTGTCTAAGCAGTTTCAAGTGAGCTGGCAAGTTGCACTGATAAAAATACATCTGAGAGAGAGGAAAATGTAAACTCACCCATGAGGAATATTCTGTGCCAGGGAAGAAAAATTCTACATACATTTCAGAAGTGTGTCACAAATAAAGGAGAACAGATATGGCATCCATCAGAGAAGAACATATAAGACATACCTTTAAATTAAGAACACTATGAGAAATCAGTATTTTAAAGTATATTTTCTACTCTACAAACTTTAAACAAGGGGAATAGTCTGCCAAAGTAGGACTACCTGTAGTAATCTTCAAGGGTAATGCTGCACCTGAGTTTCAACATACCATAACCATCTGTAGAACTCTGAAAACTAGTAATACACTGGAAGTCTGGCTCTTAAAATCTATCTTAAGGCACCATCTTCCTGCACTTCAACATAAACTCCGGTCTTAAATAATAAAAAGTAATGATGAAATTCACTAGACACTCAGTGGAAAAGTAAAACAAGAAAAGTTAACCAGAAAATTATAGTAAAAATTGTCATTACAACAACTCAGTGCTTGCTGAAGAGCAATTCCAGGAGGAGAACTACACTCCAGTCTTTTATACAGTTCCCCACAATGCAGGCATAAAGAATATTCTGTGGTTCTCTAACACCTCAGTTCCTAGTGAATGAATCTGTCTCTGATCTATGAGCAATGGCAACACCTCACTGACGTTGCTGGCATAATAATGATCTTCCACTCAGTTTGTTTCAGGAAACAATTTTGAGTGACCCTTTGTTCTGTGATGACTAAAATTGCAGCAAATCAGTCACTCAAGGAGTAAGGCACACTGAAGGTAGGGAAACAGCTGAGCTGTGGGGTACCACGGATTCTCCTACAGAGTGGGGAATAGTACAGGCAGCTGGGAATGATCTGAATGCAGAACAGAGTGTGCATGTGTGCATTCCTTTTATTTTTAACAAAACAGAGCAGTGAAGCTTTGCAGATGCAGACAAACAAGTCAGCCAAAAAAGCAAGAAACAACCTGCAAAACAGCAGCAGGAACATGACCATGAACAAAACTGAAGCAGCTTTTGGGCTGTTGGTTCTGAAAATAGCTTGGAACTGAGTACATAGAAAATTGTTCCTGTTAGTCAAAGAAATATGATCAGCCTCTAAAATGCCTGCATCCCATTCTAAAATACCTAGATGCATCCTCATTTTCTTCTTTTACTGGAAATACCCTGCAATTCTCTTCAGATTCATGCCAAAACGCAGACACAACAGTAAGGTAGAAAATTTGGGAACCTGTATAGGAAATGGAACTATAATCCAAAATCAGAAGATTAAATAGAATTCATCTGCAACTAGCTTAATTGCTGGGGTTTATGTGTATACTTTTGAAATTGAAATAAGCAATGTCTTCAACTACTTGATTTACAAAAAGTTGGAAAATAGTACCTCTGTACTTCATGTTTATATAACTGTTGACAAAAAAGAAAGCTGCGCTATAATTCAATTCTTATGCAAATATATCTCCTTAGTGCCTTTTCTAGTGGCCAAATGGCTACTTCCAGAATGCAGACTGCTACCCGAGTCGAGTCTTGTGTTTTCCTTCAAAGTCCCATCCATCAAGCAGGAAGCAAACTGGATGCACACACTAACAGGGCCAGTGAGATCAGCAGATATTATTATCTTGGAAAAGAAGTCACACATATGACAAATTAATTACACAATTTGTTTGATTTCCTTTATATCCCACCAAAAAGAAACAAAACAAAGTAACAACAACAAAAACCCCAAACCCAAAAGAAGAAAAGAAGAAACAATGCAGTTATATTATACTCTATTTCAGGGTATCTGTGTTGCTCCAGACACTCCTTTGACTGAGGTACAGAAGTATGTATTCAATGAACTCTGGAATATTCTCAGACTATTATTTTCCTCCTTGTTACTGTAAGAGATTATAAGAGGTTGTAACTGACATCTCATTCATAGAGAAAAAATATGCTGGAATCAATAGGCTACAAAATGTCTCACAGGAACTTAAGAGTTATAACTAGAAATCAAAAATTGGCAGTGCCAATTACAAAATGAAGGAAAATGGAATTAAAAAGTATGCAGAGCTTTTCAAAGAAGAAGGCACAAAGACTATTCATTTCATTTAATCTTAGTGAGTTTTAAAGGAATAATACAAGAAAATAAAATAACTTATCCTGATAATGTACATGCTCATGGGCAATGAAGAAAACAACATGAATTTTAAGAAATGTTATGGGTTAAAAATTCAATCCAAATTTGTCATACATCGACACAATTTTAAGTCAAATTTTCTAAGGAAATGGAGAGAGGAAAACCCTTCTTTAATCAAAAAATGTTAGATTTTAATTGGGTCACTCACAGAAGTCCAAGCAATGGAATACAATGATGAAACTAGAGAGGAAAGAGACAAACAACAGCCAAATTAGGGAAAAAAAACCCAAAAAGCAAGGAAAGTAGAACAGGAGGAAAGAGTTAAATGAATGGCTTACTTCTTGATGCAGTGCTCTGATAGTTCTTCTGGTTCATGTCTCTCACACTCAAGGTACCCTTCCCAAGGATCTCAGCATTTCACAACTGTAGAGATGTATCATCATGACAAAACACTTGCACCACATCCTGTAGCTTCTCAACCTCCCTTATTCTTGACTTGTTTCACATCAGTGTCAATGACTACAGACAATTAAAATTACTTTCAAGTATATTTCTGAGCCATGAGCCTGTCTCCAACAAACTCAACATGGCAGATTTCCACACAGTGGTTCTCAACCACTCAACGGGCACATCTTTCACTTCCCCACAGGCTGCAGCTCCTCTAGTTGGCAGAGTTCTTAGGTGGTATTCATGCATCTAAATTGGAGAAATTACTTCCTTCAGGCTCTTGGCCCTTATTTTGGCACCAATTAATTCCGCTTGGGCCCCAAATCCCTTTTGTCTTGTAGAATAAAGGCACAATAGGTCCTGTTGCTTCTTTGCCCTTTACAAGCCACAGTATTGCATCAAAATAAATTTGAATTTGCTCAGTATTTCAAGAAGAAAATGCTCATATTATTTAAAAGATTCCTGAAGTTTCAATTATTCAAGCAAGGAAGCTTCTAGAGGGCCTCAATGGTAACTTCCTGAGGCAAAAAATTGACAGCCCTACATGAGGAGGTGCCATACTGGATCTGATAATATAAAATGCCAGTCAACTTGTTGTGGATGTGAAGATTGGAGATAACCAGGGATGTAGTGACTACGTGGTGGTGAAATTCACAATCCTGAGGAAAGCACATTGAGCACAGCCAGGACCCTGAATTTTGGGAAAGAAAAACTCCAGCTCTTCAAGGAGTTACTCAGTAGGACTCCCTGGGAAACAGTTCTTGGGGACAAAGGGAAACAGCAGAGCTCGCATATCCTCAAGGATGCTTTCCATAGAGCACAAGAGCTCTCCATACTTGGGTGCAAGAAATCCAGAAGGAAAGGGAAGAGACCAGGAAAGAGTCAGGACCTGCAGGACAAATAAAAAAGCAAAAAGGAACTGCACAGGCAATTCAAGCAGGGACAGGTTTCCTGGGATGAGTACAGAAACTCTGCCTGCTCATGTAGGGAGGAGGACAGGAAGGCCAAGGCGTGCCTGGAGCTCAATGTGGCAAAGGATGCCAAAAATAACAAGAAAAAATAGAGCAGAAAAATAAGCTTAAAGAAAGTGTACTCCCACTGATGAGTAAGAAGGGTGTACTTGCAAGAACAAACAAGAAGGCTGAGGTATGCAATGATTTCTTTGCCTTGGTCTTCAATGGCAAGCCCTCTCTTCAGGCTTTCCAAGTAGAATGACCAAAGGATGGAGATCAGAGGGAGAAAGTTCCTCCTGCTGCCAGTGAAGACAAGATTTGGCTCCACCTGGGAATCCTGAATGTGCAAAAGTCCATGGGACCTGATGAGATGCATCCCAGACTCCTGAGGGAATTGGCTGATGTAGTTGCCAAGCCCCTCTCCATGTTATTTGAAAACTCACAGCAGTCAGAAAGGAGGATGCTGGGAACTGACAACCTGTTGGCCTCACCTTTGTGCTTATGAATCAGATTGTCCTGGAGGCTATGCGATGGCACACTCAGGACAGGGAGGTGATTTGAGACAATCAGCGTGGCTTCACCAAGGGCAAGTCTTGCCTGACCACCCTAGTGGCTTTCTACAATGGAGTGACTACATCACTGGACATAGGAAGATGAAAGGATATCATCTATCTAGAATTCTCCAAGGCCTTTGACACAGTCCCCCACAACATATTTCTCTCTAAGTTGAAGAGATATAGATTTGATGGGTGGATTCTTCAGTGAATAAAGAACTGGCTGGATGGTCGCATCCAGTAGGTGTAGCTGCCAATGGCTCCATGTCTGTGTGGAGAGGAGTGACAAGTGGTATCCCTCAGGGATATGTGCTGGGACCAATGCTGCTTAGTATCTTCATAGACGATACAGACAGTGGAGTCAAGTGAACCCTCATCAAGTTTATGGATGACACCAAGGTGAGTGGTGCAGCTGAAAAGCCCAGAGGGATGGGATGTCAGAGGGATCTGGACAGGCTAGGGAGGTAGGTCCATGCAAACCTCATGAAGTTCAATAAGGACAAATGCAGAGTGCTGTACTTGGGCCAGACAATACCATAGTATAGTGGGACATGTAAATGAATACCTTTGATTCCCCTGACTCATTTGCCCCAGTAAAACAGGATTTAAGCTTTTAATTAATACAGGATGCCACAGAATGCAGGAGGGTTAGAGTGGATAGCCTTTGAAGGTCTCTTCCAACCCTATGATTCTATGATTCTGTCTCTCCATTCCCCACAGACAACTCTATAAACACTTTGTCATTGTTTCTTCTGCATTTTCTTCTTCCTGGCGTTTCTGCTCTCACTGCTTAGCTGTCATTATGCCTTACTGACTTAGAAGTTCTAACTCTCTCTACTCTCCAGAGGAAAGAGTTGTTCTTACTCTGTAGTGAGGTGAAAGGTAGTTACCCCACTGCAGCTTATCCCTTTTTTCTGGCCTTGGCAGAAACTGAAGCATCTCCATTTCTTCCGATAGCATCATTCTGAACTATCCTCTATGTATCCATATCAGGCTCTTAAACACCCATCCTCACCCTATTTATTATGCCCTGCTAATGTCATAGATTCTTAGCAAGATAGAGCCAAAGGGCTTCAGTAATATTGAATCTGCATAAGGCAAGTAAGCTGGACACAAGAAAACATCTTCCTATCACAAATAAGAATAGAAAACTTAGGGGATCTAATTGCTTGCATAGCAAGACTGAGGAATCTCTGTTGTTGGACTCAACAGAAAAGGTATGGCACAGACATCTGGCAGGAATGTTTACCTGCAATAGATCACATTCTGGTAGAATGGATGTTCTACCTGATCTGCTGAGATCTTCCCGTTGTGGTTCCTGATTTTGTAATGAAAGCAAGCCAGGTAAGACTACTCTGAATTCCAGACAAGCAGATACTTAAAAGCTGCAGTCAAATTACACTGAAGCCAGACTCCTGGTAATGGTTTAACAAAAGAAATCCATTAGCACCAACTATGGCCCTGTTGCAGGCTGCCCTTTTTATACCAGCTTTTTCCCAGATCCCTCTCTTGCTTCTTTATGCCTGCTCTGACTGTATACATCTCAGGAGAAACAGCATATGTGAAATATTTGCTGTACTACATGGAATGGAAGATGTTCCTTTCAAGTCAGTGACACAGCTCAAGGTAGTAAAATTAAGTACACACACATCTATAAAATATTGGTTTAATTACAGTGCAGATTTGAGGGACTGTAGAGAGCCACATTTAGAGAGCTGTAATATGAAATTACAAATCAACTACACTTGAAGTTATACTTTTGATGACTGAAATTGAAGTCACAAATTAAAAATAGGATTCCACAGTGAAAAAAAACATTTGCCATCACTCAGAAACCTCAAAGAAATTTAAAATGCAATTTGTGGAATTAAAATTAGAATTTAATGGAAGGGACGCTAAACAAAGGCATCAGATGGAGAGTTTTGTTATTAACAAGGTCACCAATGAAATATCAGTTCCCAGAAGGGCATGATCAGTACCTCACCGGAGCAAAGGTTAGTAAAGGATGAGATGATAGAAATTTTTGCTTCAAGACATTGAACTCCTCTGATCTATCTAACAAAATCAAAATGCAATAAGCTGACTTCAATTAATTGCAACAGGTAAAGATCTTCAATGGATCTTTTTCAGTCAGCATAATCATTCAAAGATTTGTCTGAAAATGATCAAAAGACAGAGCAGGTTAAAGTTCATCAAACCTTACAGAAAACAGGAAGCCACTAAAAAGAATGAAGTTTTAAATTGGAGAACTGGTGATATTTTGAATAGGAAGAAATTGATTAATGCATTAATGAAGGTTTTTTGTTGGTAAACAAACAAGAAATTGCCAAGCAGAACAAACAGGGCTATCTTTTAGTGTTCAACAAATAGAAAATAAAATAACCATTAAGAAAACAAACTTTACACTACCAAAAATAATTCTGTAAAGGAAAAACAATAGAATTTAACACCTAGACATAGTATCAATTAATAATATTTTTAAAGCCCATTATCTCCCAACTACATTTGTCTGACAAAAGACACCTCTGTGATTTTAGTTGTTAGTCTTATTAGGGTTTTAATAGCCTGAATATCTCCAAAAGAAGTAAATATACATAATATAGCTTTGAAAAAATTAAACGGAAAGAATTTGCCGTAGTATGATGACCAGAAATTACCAACAGGAACTGTAATAACAACTCAGAATTCTTTAGATCTTGCATCAACAGCAAAGGATGTTAAGATGTGTTTGTCATATGATGCAGTTCTAGGAATAAACACTTGCTGGAAAAGGTGTCAACTAGTAACTAATAAGCACATGATAAATCATTAATAAAATCCTATTTCTATGGATTATCAGCTTCTCTACAAAGGAAAAAAAGACTGGAGCCTTAAAGCAAACACAATGCCATAATAAAAATTTATTTGTCTCATTTATGCTACATTATGCTCAAACCAAATAGTCGATTGTTAAAATATACAATAAATAGCACATAGTGACATCAGTTTCCATTCGAGTTATGCCAGGTGCAGAGCAAATGTGTTGAACAGATGCTGAAAGTGAACTTTGGTAATACGAGACACGGAGCTGGAGTTAGCAACACTGAAGTGCCAGCCTCAGAGACCATTGCTGGCCATGCTACGCCAGCCTGACCTTCTGAGAAAACAAGGCTTACACAATCGTCACCAGTAAGTCTGTGTCCCTGCCACTCCACACCGAATGATATTTGAATGTGATAGCCTTTTTTTTTCCACTGAATTGGAAAATAATTCAGGCTGGGTGAGTCCAGCTTCTGAAGTATCCAAAGCTAAATTAATTATAACAATGTTGAATCACAAGATGATTCAGATTGGATGACACCTGAAAAGGTCAGGTGGTGAAGTGTTGATTGCTAAATGATTTATTAACAAGTTTCAAAAAAACCTGCCATTAACAGCTTATGCTTTGTCTCAGCTGACTGACCAACTGAGACATACATAACTCTATTAACATAGCTTTAGATGAGTCATACCACATACTGGGGTGGTACCTTGAGGGGAGCAAGGTGAGTTTAGGATATTGAATTGAGGTTACAGGACATAAATATGTAAGGAAATAGTTTTGAATATTCTGTTGCTCATAGAATAAATACTTTGCCTGATGCATAAATGAAAAGTAAGACTCATTAAATGAGCTAGCAAATAAAATACTATACAGGTAATCTTCTAAATTAAGTTTAAAAGGCTATGCTGCATTTCTGCTCACAAACAACTTCATAAAGTAATGATATGAATAATGTTAGATTCTATAGCACCTGCAATCAGAAGGTGAATTTTTGTGCAAAAGGTTTGAGATCCTGCTTGAGAGGAAAAATATTTATTTCTAAAAATAAAAGGTGCTCTTTTTCACAAGTCTGTTTCTTCTTACAGCTCAGTTATTCATCACCAATGACATAACAGTAATGAAAAAATCAGATAAACAACCACTTCACACAAATACTAAACACTACTTGGATACAAAAACATGCATTATTTCTAACACTATGTACTCTCCCATTTCATGTTCTTGAACTTCACTGTCTCACTGTAGAATGCCAACTTAGAGGCTCCTCAACAGAGGATTTGACTTCTTTTTATCAGGACTGTTTCCCTTTCTTGGTGCTGGCAGAGGGATCACATGGTGATTCAGCTGAGGAAGATTCACTAGAAGATACCTGGTTTTCCTGTACTGGGTAACTGGATCAGACTCAAGTACATGGCAACTTCAGGTACAGCTGTAACTACAGACAGCAGCTGACGCTATGTGGTATTTCTCCAGAACAGTTTAATCAGGATGAGAACCTATTGCATAAGAGAAGCTAAATGTCAGGTGCTGTAGTGATGTGTAGAGGAGAAAACTTCAGATGTCCCAGATGCAGAGATCTCATCCTGACATACTTTGATACTAAAGCTCAGGGTGAAGGTTTGCCTGTACCACCAGTAGTATTATTGTGGCCTTTCACAATGTAAGCTGAGTTTACACTGTTGTGTGGAGAGCTCTGGAGAATTTTGTTGCAAGTCTTTTTCGCTAGTGTGCGTTTCTTTACCCAGCAGGCTGTCCTCCATCTTGAACAGTCTCCAACCTCACTGGATTCCAAAACGCTGGAACATGTATCTGTCAAACCATTGCTGCTATCAGTAGTTACTGCTGCTCAACAGCTGGTAAGACTTAAACTTTGCTCCAGCTTTCTGGCTTGTGCTTCGTTAGGAGCCAGAATTTCAAAATGCCTAGGAAAATATCCATGTTTAGTAAATGACATACAAGTCTAATATTCCTTATGATCCAAAGTCTGTTGATACTGTTGTTAGTCTGTCTTGAGTTTTAGCTACTGCACCAACTCTGACTCTGTCTTAGCATACTCAGTTGCTATTATGCCAACCAAAAATTAGTTTTCTAGGTTGTTGCTCTTCAAGGGATTTAAGAACGCAGCAAGAGCTGTGACTGAATCTGGCAAAAATGTAGCTAAGGCAGCTTTAACATAAGCAGGTTGGGTATTAAGAGGAGTAAAGCTTAAATAGTAAGACTACTCATAAGCTGGAGATACACTAGTTTCTGTGGTGAGGCTATGAAGCAACTCAAAATGCACTGGACATCCTTGAGACAAGAGGGAAAATAATAAAGAAAACAAGTAAGCATGCATGGGCTTGCATGAATGGGGGACACTGGAATTTTCTAGTTTAAAAAAAATCACGCCAGTGTTCTTACATTCACAAATGCTTAATTTGATTTGATCATACTCAGCATTTTAAGTACAAGAGAGAAAGCACATTTAAAGAATGGCTTTGAAAGCCAGAAACAATGCAAAGAAATCCTGATGCTTTCCTGGCTGAATGCAGATTTGTTACCTTGATAGGTTAAGTTTATCAGATTCAAGCTAAGACCTCTTGAGTATTGTCACACTAACCTTTTAATCACATAATTGAGCAACATAGGACCATTACTCAATCTATTCTTAGCCTTCTAGAAAAAGCATTTAGAAATTTTGCCATCCAAATTGTGACCAAAGGACAGTGTTGGCCGTGGTCACACTAGTCTGTTGTGCTCAGACAGCATATAATACAGTAACACAAACCCTGCAGAGTCTTGCAGATGGCCTGGGAATGTACTGGAAATATAAATGACTCAGCCAAAGTTCAAAGTTTTCATCCCTTGGACCAAAGGAACAACATCTTTGTATGTTTACGGGGGATGCCAGGATCACACTCTAAAAAGACAAGTTGTTGCTGTGGTATGATCTTGGCTGCTGGTTGCTTGCCAAGGTGCTCTATCTCCTCCCCTCCTCAGCTGGACAAGAAGAAAATATGACAAAAGGCTCATGGGTTAGGATAAGGCCAAGGTATTATTACTGCATGCAAAGAGACCTGCCTTGGTTAAATTAAATAAATTTATTGCTAAACAAATCACAGTAGGACAGTGAGAAATAAGAAGAAGTCTAAAGGCACCTTGCACCCAAGCTTCCCTTATTCTCAGGCTCGACTTCACTCTCAATTTTTCTGTCTCTTTTTCCCCTTAGTGGTGCAAAGGGATAGAGAACAGCAGTTGAGATCAGTTTGTCAGACTCTGCCTCCTCCTTACACTTTTCACTTGCTCCTGCATAAGGTTTCTCACACAGAAGAGTTTTCCACAAGCTTCTTTGACATGGATCCTTCCCACAGGCAGGAGTTCTTAACAAACAGCTCAGGTTATGGGTTCTTTCAGGTGCACTCCTGCAGGAAAAAACTTCTCCAGTGACCATTTCCTAAGGGGTCAACAAGTCCTGCCAGCAAACCTGATCCAGTGTGAGCTCCACTCTCCATGGGTTTACAGGTCCTGGCAGGAGCCTGTTCTACCACAGGTACTCCATGGAGTCACAGATTCTTTTGGGTACATCAGCTACCCGTGTGGGATCATCCATGGATTGCAGGTATGTATCTTCTCCACCATGGGTTCTTCACTATGGGCTGCAAGGCAATTGCTGCTCTTGCACCTGGAGTAACTCCTCCCCTTCCTTCTTCACTGCTTGGTGTCTTCAGAGTTCATCTCCTTCAGATAAAACTTCCATATATTCTGATTTTTTTTCTAGTATAGGCCTATTGGGATCTTGCAGACAGAGAGACATCAGAAACAGAGTCCTCCAAGGCTACTTAGAAACATCTAAGCTGTTTTCTTTTTACATTGATCGAGCAGAAGGCAGGCTGTGTTCACTAATACAGGAACCATAATTTCCTCTTTTTGGATTCACACAGGTTGTTCAAATGTTGTAACTCATTGCTTATTCTGTGGTTTGTGGCTTCCCTGCCTAGTTACAAATATTCTTGATTGAGCTCAGCTGTGGATGTGGCTAAACTTACTGCTTCCTCTTTCCTTGAATAACAGCATACAGTACTTCATACAGATATGCTGCAGAGCTCAGTAATTATAATCAGACAAAAGCAAGCATTTTCTTTATAGGTCAGTATTTTGAGGAATCACAAAATAATATGACTGGAGTTTTTTACTCTCCTCCTCAAATAAAATATGAGTTTTATGTAACTGTTTCAGAAAATTATCTATGTTTCATTATGAGATATTAAGCATGACAAAAAGGATTTTTTTACATTAGAAATATTCATTGTATTTTTGCAACTTCGACAAAAATAAAGAAGTTTTAAAAGCCTTTGTATTTTTCAAAGCTATAAATTGTCCTTTCCATTGTCAGGATCATTTTCCCTGTCCCCATGGATTTGAGTGGAGCACATAAGAACATTGTTTCTGTAAACAAAAAGTTGACCAATCTTTGTTATCCACAAAACAGAGCTGCAAGTACCATCACTCCCAACTCATCCAGCCTGCAAGACAGGATTGCTCCAATTATCTCTCTTTTTGCAAAATTTTTTTTACCTACCAGAGAGACCAGCAGGAACTTTCATGCAATTTAGTAAAATTCTTGTTAGTTAAGCTTATAATTTTCCTACTGCAATGGCAAGTTTCAGTTGGAAACACATCTGAGCTTTCAAAGAGAGATCTTGAATATTGTCAACATACTTTTTACTGCATTAAGTTTACTCTACCTTTCACTTAAACTAGATTTTCCAGTATATTTGGGTAGCTAAAAGGAACAACATGAACAACACCATTCACGGATAGACCGATTTACACTTAAACTACTGGGTCTTCTCATACGTAAGCAAGAGATTATATGTTCAGTTTATCATGCATTTGTAAAACTTACCATGCAGTAATAATACTTGACATTCTACAGTGCAATAATACTTTGTTGCAGAAAATTCTTCAGTTTAGAGCCAGCATAAATATCCAAAGTATACAGTTTTCCTCCATAAAATGGATGGGCTATCATAGTGCACTGCAGTTATACTGGTTCAGCAGCACAATCCAATTCCTTGCCCTAGGAAACTGCTGTTAATCTCTCACATCAGAGCTGCTATGGCCAGCATTCTGGCATTTCCAAAATTTCAAGTGGAGATAAAACTATTATTAGAAAGTATGCTTTTGGGTGGATGTTTCACTGCTACTAAGCCCTCACAAAGTCAACAGTGCTTTTACTCAGCCAGTTTCTTGTCTCACTTCAGATAGACATACCCCTAGAAACACTCCTAAAACTTTTGCCAGATAGAAGACTCCTCTAGCAACAAAGGGATGCTGCTATTTGGCTTGCTCACATTAAAATCTGAATAATTCTATCAGCTAGAAACCTGTTTACAATGCTTGTCTGGCATGGTATTGTTAAGCACAATGCTCAATAGCAATTTTAGGGCACCTAAAAACATACCAATGCTACAGTACTTTGAGGCATGTTATTTGTCATGCTGCCTCCCTCATCTTGACTACTGTGAGGAATAGGTTAACTGAGAATATCATAGCCTTTGGACATAAAAAAATCTTCCAACAGCAGTCACCAGGAATGAACCAAACTTTAAATCAGACTTCCCAGGTAAGACATGGTTTTCTCAAAAATGCTTTGTACTAAAGCAACTTTATCCCATGCAATCAAAGTTTCAGATCCAGAAGGGCATAATCTCAGACCTGCCTCCAGTACACTGTAGGAGACACATACCAGATAACAGAATGTTTGTACAAACACTTAAAGAGCATGCATTGAGTGAGATCACTTTGCTGGCACAACTTTTCTGCTGCACAAGAAGAGACTAGTCCAAAGCCAGCTCCCAAATGTTACATTCACTCAGTTTCTCATTTAAATCATACTGGTTTGCTTTTCGGCTGCCTGAGCACAGCTAGGCAAATACTGCTTCTAAGACCTACAGTAATTTATCTGAAAGACACATCACACTGCCTTTGGCCGATGAGAAATTTTGAATTTACGTTTAATTCTCTTAAGCCTGGAGATAAAAATAAACATACCCTGTTCCATCTTCATTATTTTAATTTTTCTTTTATGCATTACTAAACACAGCATTCATCTGTGGAAAATCTTCTTTTGAATACTCAACAGAGACTGTATTTCCTGTATTGCCTCCACCAATGTAGTCTTTGCTTTCTTCATGTGGAGTATAATCAGATAATTTCACAGGTGCTTTGATCTGGTGCCTAAATTTACACAAATACAAAATCCTGCTGCTCTTGGAGATGAACAGCACACATCACCCTTAGCATTAGAATGCAGACATGGTCCTTCCTCTGCCTGCTGAACCATAATTTCCTCCTTTTCTCTAACAGCTGCGACTTTGGGTATTTGAGACATAACCTTTGTTTTTCTACCTATACAAAATGGCTTTGTTAATAAGAGAATGGTTGGCCTGCCAGAGACCCTACTCAAATACTTCAAGACAGGATGCTAGTCAATATAGTAACTTTAGAAAATAGCCTCATTTTGGCTTCCCTGGTAAACTCAGCTGGGAATGTTTTATTCCCCAGTGCTTCTGCTAATTGGGAGCATGGCAACAGTATCACAGATGGGCCAACATAATATGTACTCATTTTTGATGCAAGTATTTTGGGATTGTTATAGTAGGAACTATTTTTTATTTCATTTACGAAGGGGAGAAACAGAATATCCCAAAGGGCACCAGGAAACTGGAGCCTGGCCTTGGAATCACAGGTGATCAATCATTCCTTTCAGACACACTTAGGAGTCTCTGCTGGCTTACTGCAACCCATGCGCTCTGCAATACACTTGGAAACATCAGAGAGCAGTGAAGGCATTGCCAATTCTTATGTAGGACTGGCTAACTTGAGCATAAAACAGTGTTTTAAAACTTCAGTTATAGCAGCACACAATCATCCATGACAGCTATTTCAAACGTGTGCCCTTTTCCTCCATGTCTCATTACAGATGCTGCATTCCCCTGTAGTCCAATCACAAGGGCAAAATTCTGCTGACTGGCAAGCTCTGGAGCACTCTCAAGAACATAACTTTGAGGCACTTTGGTTCAACCTCCAGAATTAAGGCATACAACTACAACAAGTGGCTTAAGTAGCACCTCTTTTCCCATAGCTGTCATTTCTCTGCAAGAGAAAAACAAATAAAACAAATTTTCTAGTTTGTAACTTCATTTTTCAGCTGGGCTTCTTCTGTCTGACTTAACTCTGAAATTAACAGCACTTTGTACAGCAACTGTCCACTCTCAGTCTGAGAGGACTTGATGATACCAAGAAATGGTATGCAAGAAGTTCTTACTTTCATTTATCACAATGGTAATCAAGGTCATAAAATTCATCATCTGCCCCACAGGGGGTTGGAAGTGGAAAAGATGTAGAGAAGTCCCACCTACAAGGAGGAGTGGACAGGGCAGGTGACCCAAACTGATCACCAGGAGTGTTCCATCCCATCTGCTCCATGCTCAGTATAAAAGCTGTGAGAGCAAAGGGTCAGCTTCAATGGCCAACGTCTAGAAAAGACTCGTTCATCTGTCTTTGATCCCAATCTGAGCACTGCTGACTCCAGACCTGGTACCCAGTTCCTGACCAAACTGACCCCAGTCTCGGACCTTCCCTGTGTCTGCTGGGGATGCAATCATCATTCTGGGAGCTCAATATGGTTTTGTATACATTGCATACCTTTTTCCTTTTCATTTTATTGATAATTTCATTATCTATTGAAGTAGTCCAGAATTTTTCTAAACTCATAAATCTCTTTATTCCTTCCTCTCCTTTCTTTTGAGAGAGAAAAGGGAGCCATCTGTCATTCAGAGCGTCCTTTTGGGCCTAACCCAGGACAGATAATTTTGGCAAGCCAAGCAGGAGAAAAATATTTGATAGATTCTTTGAGTAGTTTCAATTCTGGTTTGTCTATCAGTTAAAACAGAAAGCCATGGCATTAACAGACAGATTTCTGTAGTTTGCAACTATTAATGCTTAACTTGCCTGCTGTGTTGTATAATTTACTTGCACATTATCCCTTTCAGCAGTGGTTCAAATGTTCTTTCACATGGCTGGGTTTAATTGTGATCTATTTTATGCTTGAATGTATAATTTTTTTTGGCTACATACATGATCGAGTCCATTTATAGTTACACTAATCAGACTTTGAATGCTTTGACCTTGGGAATGTTTGCTTTTCTCTCTATTGCTTGTATNGGAATGTTTGCTTCTCTCTCTATTGCTTGTATCAACAAATCAGGACCAGATCTGGGGGATGAGTCCAGTGCAAAGTGTCTGAATGACTGTAGCTTTTTAAAAATCATGGTGGTAGTATCAGGTTTTGTGAATGGCTTGCTGGGATGGTTTTACTTGAAATCATGGTACTGGGACACTAAAACTCCAGTACAAGTTGCCCCTGTGACCCAAAGGAGAAAGAGGAGGTCAGCTACTTCCTCTGCCCCTTCTGATAAAGATCAGGTGAAGCCAGAGAGCAATGGGGAGGATTCTTCTGATGAAGATCAGGGAGAGGGTCCTGCTCCTGCTAAAGATAAGGGACAGGCTTCTGCGACAGCACAGGGCGACTCCGGAGGTGATTGTTAAATCCTTCTCTACCAAGGACTTACAGAATATAAGATAGGATTTTGGCCAGAATTATGGTAAGAGTATTGTCTCCTGGTTGCTCCAGTGCTGAGATAATGGAGCTGACAGCATGGATTTAGATAGTGGAGAGGCTAAGCAGGTGGGAAACCTGGCAAAAGGGGGTGGTAAAAGGTCTTGAGAAAAA
>VZTY01025321.1:26687-50938 GCA_013400935.1 Turnix velox
CCATGACAGCTATTTCAAACGTGTGCCCTTTTCCTCCATGTCTCATTACAGATGCTGCATTCCCCTGTAGTCCAATCACAAGGGCAAAATTCTGCTGACTGGCAAGCTCTGGAGCACTCTCAAGAACATAACTTTGAGGCACTTTGGTTCAACCTCCAGAATTAAGGCATACAACTACAACAAGTGGCTTAAGTAGCACCTCTTTTCCCATAGCTGTCATTTCTCTGCAAGAGAAAAACAAATAAAACAAATTTTCTAGTTTGTAACTTCATTTTTCAGCTGGGCTTCTTCTGTCTGACTTAACTCTGAAATTAACAGCACTTTGTACAGCAACTGTCCACTCTCAGTCTGAGAGGACTTGATGATACCAAGAAATGGTATGCAAGAAGTTCTTACTTTCATTTATCACAATGGTAATCAAGGTCATAAAATTCATCATCTGCCCCACAGGGGGTTGGAAGTGGAAAAGATGTAGAGAAGTCCCACCTACAAGGAGGAGTGGACAGGGCAGGTGACCCAAACTGATCACCAGGAGTGTTCCATCCCATCTGCTCCATGCTCAGTATAAAAGCTGTGAGAGCAAAGGGTCAGCTTCAATGGCCAACATCTAGAAAAGACTCGTTCATCTGTCTTTGATCCCAATCTGAGCACTCCTGACTCCAGACCTGGTACCCAGTTCCTGACCAAACTGATCCCAGTCTCGGACCTTCCCTGTGTCTGCTGGGGATGCAATCATCATTCTGGGAGCTCAATATGGTTTTGTATACATTGCATACCTTTTTCCTTTTCATTTTATTGATAATTTCATTATCTATTGAAGTAGTCCAGAATTTTTCTAAACTCATAAATCTCTTTATTCCTTCCTCTCCTTTCTTTTGAGAGAGGAAGGTTGGCCATCATTTGGAGTAGCATATCAGACCTAACCTTAGACATTTATTTACCAGAGATGGAAGGAACACAGGTATCCTTAACATCTGGCATGGCTTTCCAACACTAACACTTTCCTCAGTGGACAGGAAGACATTCAAGCAAGCATCAGGTGCTGATTCCTGGAAATGTATGANAAAGCCATGGCATTAACAGACAGATTTCTGTAGTTTGCAACTATTAATGCTTAACTTGCCTGCTGTGTTGTATAATTTACTTGCACATTATCCCTTTCAGCAGTGGTTCAAATGTTCTTTCACATGGCTGGGTTTAATTGTGATCTATTTTATGCTTGAATGTATAATTTTTTTTGGCTACATACATGATCGAGTCCATTTATAGTTACACTAATCAGACTTTGAATGCTTTGACCTTGGGAATGTTTGCTTCTCTCTCTATTGCTTGTATCAACAAATCAGGACCAGATCAGGACCAGATCTGGGGGATGAGTCATGGTTTAAGTGTCTGAATGACTGTAGCTTTTTAAAAATCATGGTGGTAGTATCAGGTTTTGTGAATGGCTTGCTGGGATGGTTTTACTTGAAATCATGGTACTGGGACACTAAAACTCCAGTACAAGTTGCCCCTGTGACCCAAAGGAGAAAGAGGAGGTCAGCTACTTCCTCTGCCCCTTCTGATAAAGATCAGGTGAAGCCAGAGAGCAATGGGGAGGATTCTTCTGATGAAGATCAGGGAGAGGGTCCTGCTCCTGCTAAAGATAAGGGACAGGCTTCTGCGACAGCACAGGGCGACTCCGGAGGTGATTGTTAAATCCTTCTCTACCAAGGACTTACAGAATATAAGATAGGATTTTGGCCAGAATTATGGTAAGAGTATTGTCTCCTGGTTGCTCCAGTGCTGAGATAATGGAGCTGACAGCATGGATTTAGATAGTGGAGAGGCTAAGCAGGTGGGAAACCTGGCAAAAGGGGGTGGTAAAAGGTCTTGAGAAAAAGTTACAGACTCAGAGTCTCCGGAAGCAGCTTATATCAGCTGGTATCCCTTCAAGGATGATATTGAGTGTTGCCCAACTAAGTGGAACAACATGGAGAAAGGCGTTAAATATCTGAGAGAGATGGCAGTGAAAGAGGTGATTCATGGTGACTGGAATGTTACTGTAGATCCTGATGACATGCCATGTGGATGACTGATGTTGTGGAAGTTTGTACAGAGTGCATCTCCAATGTTTTCCCATAATTTGTCAGTGCTGATCTGGGCAGCAGAGGATGAAGATTCATTAACTGTAAATTATATAGTTGAGAAAATATGACAGTATGAAGACAGTCTCTCTTGTCCCCTCACTGCAGTAGCTGTGGAAAAAATGACTGATAAACTGACTGAGAACAACAAGAAAATGTTTCAGAAAGTGGAAAAACTGCTTGATAAACCAACAAACTATACATGATGGTGGGACAGATCCTTTTCTTGCCCTGCATGACCCCATGTTGCAGCTATTTGGAGAAGACCCCCTCTCATGAGTTTCCTATGGTCAGGCCTCTGTGAGTATTGAGAGGACATGAGCTGGTGGGATCAAAGACCTGCCTCAACTCTACAAGCCTGTGTATGTGAATTGCAAGGTAAAGCAAAAAGAAAGAATTATTCCTGGAGGAATGCTGCTCCTGTCCACAGGAGGCGGTTCTTCAGCTCAGGTAGAAATTCATACTCCAGTTACAGATAGTAGACATGCACTGCCTCCAGCCATGAGAGGGGAGGGACAACCAAATTCATTGAACTGTTAATTCGGTGGCCTGGCACTTTAGAGCACTAGTGGACAATGAACTATAAAGGGACGGAACCTGTTACTATTTCTGGAGTGACTGGTGGGTCTCAAGAAGTAACTGTCTAGAGGCTGAACTGAGCCTAACTGGGAAAGAATGGGAGAAGCATCCTATTGTCACCATCCCAGATGCTCCGTGCATTCTTGGCATAGACTTTCTCAAGAGAGGGTATTTCAAAGAGCTGAAAGAGTATCAGCAGGCTTTTGGTACAGCAGCTGTAGAGACTGAGGGCAGCTATCTACTTTATCTGGCCTTTCAGATGGCCCTTCTGCTGTGGGATTGCTGAGGGTTAAAGAACATCAGGTGCCAACTGTTACTTCCATGGTGCATCAACAACAGTATTGCACTAACAGATTCTACCTGATTTCCATCCAGAAACTGGAGACTCAAGGAGTGACCAGCAAAACCTGCTCACCCTTAACATCCCTTCTTGGTCAGAGCAAAAGTCTGACGGAGATTGGCAGTTGACAGTCAACTATTCTAGCCTGAATGCAGTCACACCACCACTGAGTGCTGCTGTGCCTGATATGCTACAGCTGCAGTAATGAACTGGAATCAAAGGCAGCTAAATGGTATGCTACAACTGACATTGCTAATGCCTTTTTCTCTATTCCTTTAGCAGCAGAGTACAGGCCACAGTTCACTTTCACCTGGAGGGGTGTCCAATACACCTGGAATTGACTGCCCCGGGGATGGAAACACAGCCCTACTATTTGCCATGGAATAATCCAGACTGCACTAGAAAAAGGTAATGCTCCAGAACACCTGCAATACATTGATAACATCAGAGTGTGGGGTAAAACAATAAATGAAGTTTTCAAGAAAGGTAAGAGAATAATCAAGATTCTCCTGACATCAGGTTTTGCCATAAAAAGAAGTACAGTCAAAGACATCTAATTTTTAGGAATTAAATGGCAAGACAGTCATCACCAGATCCCCATTAATGTGATTAACAAAAGAACATCTATGCCCCCACCTATTAACAAAAAAAAAAAAGCATCAGCCTTCTTAGGTGTTGTTGGTTTCTAGAGCATGCATATCCCGGCTTACAGTCAGATTGTGAAACCTCTCTATGAAGTGACTCAGAAGAAAAATGACTTTGTGTAGGGTCCCAAGCAACGACAGACCTTTGAGCAAATCAAACATAAGATTGTGCATGCAGTAGCACTTGGAACAGTCCAAACACGACTGGACTTGGAAAATGTAGTTTATACTGCAGCTGGAGACAATGGCCCTAACTGGAGACTCTGGCAGAAAGCACCAGGGAAGACTTGAGGTCAAGCCTTAGGATCTGGGCGTCAGGGATGCAGAGGATCTGACGACAACTGCACTCCAAATGAGAAGAAAATTTTGTCAGAGCTGCTTCAGAGGTAACAGGTACTCAAGCACAGCTCCTCTTAGCACCTGTTTATAAATCTGCAGCTATCATTTCCCTGTGAGTGGACCGGTCAGCTGAACCGACCCTCCATACTTAAACTCCTATTGCCAGCCTGGGGAAGCAGGCCCTAGAAAGCTGCCCTGAAGCCCGGCCGTGAAGAGAGGGAACCATCAGCATCATAGCACGCTGAGCCCAAGCCCCTCATCTGCCGCTACACCCGTCCCGTCCCCACCCCCTAGAGGAGGCAGCCCAGCACGTGTCCTTCCCAGCATGCTGCGCGCGGCACCACAAAGGCGACGTGCGCTTGAGGGGAGAGGTGGAGCATTCTCCTGCCCCCGCCCACTACCGAGAGCGTGCCTGGCCGGTTGGGAGCTGTGACTCCTCGCCCCGCCCGCCTCCCTCCGTCTTCTGCAATGGGGAAGACAGCCGGGCGGGGAGGAGGGCGGGCCTTGGGAAAGTGGTGAAGGGGCGGAGCCGAATTGCCGCAGCGCCGTCGCGGCTGAGGCCGCTTGTAAACAGATCCCGCCCCACGTGACTCGGCGCGGGGAGACATCGGACGCTGCGGCGGTGAGTCCGTGAGCAGAGTCAGTGGAGGGAATCTCTCGGAAGTGGGCTCCCAGCAGACAGGTGATACCGCTCCGTTCTCCCTCCTCATCCCCTGCTACCTCCTTGGCCTCTCAGCTGGGAACTCGTCTCATCTCCCGGTCTCGGCGCTTTATCGGTTCCCACCGCGAAGATGGCCGGTGGTGGGCGGTGAGGCGTGGCTGCCGCGAAGCCGTCGCTAGCTGGCGTGGCGGGCGAGGGGCGGCTGACGGGACGGGAGCTGGGGGGAGCGGGGTGGGTGTCGGTGAGAGAATGAGTGAGTGGAGGAAGCCGCGCAGCGCCATGTCCGCCTTCGCCTTGGAGGAGACGCTGGAGGCCGACTGGGTGGCCGTAAGGCCTCACGCCTTCCAGGAGCGGGAGAAGCACAAGTTCGTCTTCATCGTGGCCTGGAACGAAATCGAGGGCAAGTTCGCCATCACCTGCCACAACCGCACGGCCCAGCGCCAGCGCAGCGGTTCCCGGGAGCTCCGCCGCGGCGGCCTGGCTGCCACCGAGGCCAGAGTCGCCACTAAGGCCGGCAGCACCACTGCGCGCAGGAGTCCGACTTGGGGTGCCGAGCCCGCCCCGCCGCGGGGCTCTCTGCATCCCCGCGCCGAGGCGCTGCCCAAGAGTCCGCTGCGTGTCAAGGGCAGCCCGGCTCGGAGGCCGCAGCGGAGCCCGGAGGCGGCGAGTGCCGCTGAAGAGATCGAAGTGTTGGAGCTGGGGAAGGAGGAGGCCTCGTCGCTGCAGGCTGCCGAGCCGGCCGTTCCCGACTCAGAGCCAGCGGGAGAAGAGTGCAGCTGGGCCGGCCTCTTCTCTTTCCAAGACTTGCGGGCTGTGCATCAGCAGCTGTGCTCTGTGAACTCTGAGTTGGAGCCCTACTTGCCTGCTTTCCCAGAGGAGCCTTCCGGCATGTGGACGGTACTGTTCGGGGCCCCGGAGCTATCCGAGCAGGAGATGGATGCCCTCTGCTACAAACTTCAGGTTTACTTGGTCCACAGCTTGGATACTTGTGGCTGGAGGATTCTTTCCCAGGTGCTTTTCACCGAGACTGATGACCCTGAAGAGTATTACGAGAGCCTGAGCGAGCTTCGACAGAAGGGATATGAGGAGGTCCTGCAGCGGGCCCGCAGACGAATCCAGGAGGTGAGGCGTGGTCCAGAAACCTCCACTTTACTGTTACATTTTCCTTATACTGTGACTTTTTCTTTAGCTGTTCTTACCGACTGCCCCTCTATCTTTGTTAAGTTGATTGAGCCATGGGACCAAAAAAGTGCAGAAAAACAACAACAACAAAAAAGCTTTGAGAATCGAAGTAAGAAAATGAAACCTAACCTTTCCGAGACCTCTATATTATAGAAAGTGCTCATTTCCCCAGTTGTCTAAGTGTGGTTCAGATCTTTTTTCTGTGCATTAGAACATAGATGCTTGTGAATAAGGATCTGATGGATCCTTGAAATCTTCCAGATTTTTGTTCTTGTGTTGCTTTGCACTAGGATGTGTTGAAAGATGAGTTTTTCTATTTAAGTAGTACAGAAGCACGTGGTAGTTGTTTTGACAGATCTGTTTGGGCACTTGAGGCCAAGAACTTTCAGATTCCTACAGGTTCAAGGTGCTGGAATCTGCTGTTGCATATGTGGTATTTTCTAGTGGAACTGCAGGACCTACAAATTTCATCCAGCTAGTAAATTGGGATTTTTAGAAAGGTAGCTGTCTGGTCCTAGTGAGTATTACTGCATTGTTGTTGCCAGGATCTGACAAGCCTTGGATGTTTCATGTTTCCATCTCTTTCTCATGCCATACTATTTAGATTTAAGTTGCTGAAGAGGTTCTACTAACACTGCTAAGCATGTGTGTGACAGTTTTTTTCACATCTGTGTGAACTGAGGTAATATGAGGATCACCATTTTTTCAGGGAAAAAGCATTACAATTTTATGTTTTTTTTCAGTGGACTTTATTCAGAACGCACCAGAACCTGTCTAGGTGCAAATGTATATATAAATAAGGGTATGGAATTTTTTGTTTTTCCAAACAAAAAATTGTGGTATGATAAAACAAGTTGGGCTGCTTCTGCAGCCCATCTACATAGAACACATGTCGTACTGATGATGTGTGTTCAGAAATATGTGGTGGTGAATGTTTCTTCCTTGATGGAGTGAAGCGTATGTGCTTGATGTCTGTTTAAATGGCATCGTTTTGAATCTTTGTAGGACTTAGGCTAAGATTTTCCTTAATGATTTGTGTTACAAACTGTGAGAAGATTGTCTCATCAGTGATGAGATCATGATAAGGACATCCAAATGTAATGTTGTCAAATACAAGATTATTTCTGAACTGCTGTATTAGAATATCTGTTGTATTTTTTTTTTTAATGGCTATTTAATCCTCATTAGTTTTGCTGTGCAACTGGTGATTGGCCTTACAGTCTTCCACAGTAGTTTTTGTTCCAGAGAATATGAATATTGTCTTCTCCTTTTCTCTTTTAGATTGCATGAATGCTGGGACTTTATGCTTAGATTCACTTAGCTTAGATTAATTTAGCTCAACAATTTTTGTAAGGAACTGATCAGGACAGGAGAAGTTCCTGTTACGTGTGGCCTCTGTGAACTGGGTGCTTAACTCAAAGGTGGTGTTTTTTGAGGAAACGATAAGTTGTAGTTACTGTACAAAACCTGTTTGTTTCTTAAGAATCTCAGGTTTTTATTTTGTTATCACGGGTACTGTCAGAAAAAATTAAAGTGGTTATAAATATGTAATTCAAACTTTCCCCATCAGGATCTCTAAAACATCTTACATTCTGTTAACATTTAGAACTTGGCGCGATGAAACAACATTGCCTTTGACAGTCTTCCTTTCCTGTGGTAACCATTCCCATAGTGTGACTAAAGTCAGTGCAGCTGTACTTCTGTCACTGTCAGTTGTATAAATTGATCCTCTTTAATTAAAGGTAGTTTAAGAAAAGAAACCAATAGAATGACCTACTCTTTCCCTTTGGCACTCAGGTGCCTTTTCCTGACCTGTTAGTGGTTGACCTCCTGGTCCATAGGAAATGCCTTCTCTTTTTTTTCTTTTTAGGCAAATATTGGTATTGTCATTGCAATTCTAGGCAAGTGAAGTAGTATTTCTGAAGTAAAGATATTTATACTTCTGAGTGAACGTACTGAATCAATGTTTCACCTTTACTGTATTTTCCACCTGTGCTTGAAATCTTCCTGTTGGTTGACTGACCATTGGGTTCCTAAAATTTCATATGATTTTATCACTTAAAAGATCTTCCTGGGAAAAGGATACGTGATTGAGTGGCATGGGCAATTGAAATATTATTAGGGAGTGTAATGAATGCAGAGGGTCTCCATTAATGGAAAATTACACCAAAAAAGTTTAGAACTCACAAGATTTTCACTTCATGTTTTAAAATCCACCTTTACATTTTATAATTATTTTGTAGATCTCTCTTTTTCCAGGACAAATTCTTGTGTCTAGTTAGGTATTACTTGAAAAATGCTTGTGCTTTGTATAGATTACATTCTTCAGAGTGGAGAAGCAAAGTAAGCAGCAGAACCTTTCATGTTCTTTTTTTCAGCATCCCCTACTCAGCTGTCTATTGCTTTCCGTAAGTCACACAGAGTCCAGTTTATTTTTGTATCATTTAGTAATTGAGGCTCTTTGTAATATACATTTTTATCTGTCTTAATTATAAAACCTTCAATAAACCAAAATGTTACAAGTCGAAACAGATCCAAAATAAGATTAAAAAAATAGTTGTAGAGAAACTATGTTACTTGGAATTAGTTTCTTTTGCATGGTTTGCAGTTTTGAAATATTGCATCTTTTATTTTGCCAAAACCATTAATTCTAGAATAGGTTTGGAATTACCTTATGTTAATTGATGTTGAAGTGCAGTGTAGTATTTAAAGGAGTAAATATTGTTTTACCTTATTTTTGAAAGCAAACACACACTTGCTCAGTGTCCCTGTTCACTGATTTTGTTCCTGTTTGAAACATTCAAGTGCTCAGCTACTGGTCTGATCTCCCAAATGGAGATCATATGGAATCAATCAATGACCTGATAAAAAGATGTTATTTGAAAATAGAGGGTAGCCCTGGGTACCATTTTGTGATTCTGGCTTCTTGGCCAGTATTTCAAAAATCTTACATTTTGCATCTAGCGAAAAGTTCTCTTGTGTACTCCTTTTTCATTCCAGTTTCCTGTCTGTGTTCTTCCCCATATAATATGGATGGGCTAAGTCAGAATTTGCGTGAGTGTAGTATGATGAAAGGTGGTGTCGTACCTCTTTGTCAGTAGGTTGAATGTAGTCATAGTTTGGTTGGATAAAATGTGATGTTAGTATAAACTATTATTAAAGGGTTTGGTCACTTACTCACACCAACAACCGTATTCCTCTGTATAGCTTAGCCGTTTTCCTGCGTGGCAGGTTGTGACTAAGCCTGTGTTTATGTGTCCACTTTAGCATCTTTAAATTTATGGTACCCATGAATACCTGTTCCTTATTGCTCTTAATCACTATGGCTGTCTGAAGTTGAGCAGATCTTGAAGTCCATGGGATCTTGAATGCCAGTTACAAAACTAGTCAGAATTAAAAATACATGCCTTTAAATGGTTTCTAGGAATCCTGTATTTAAAGGGCATTTTATGACATTACCATAGTATTTGCCTGTCCATTTAGTCTGTCTAAGACAAAGCAAAGTGACAATTTACTTTTCAGTAGAAAAATTTCATCTTTCATCCATCTTCCATTTGGTATCTTCTTGAGTAAATATTTAGTTCTTTTCTACTGTTCTTCCCTTCTGCTTTATATGAAGCAGCAGATTGTTTCAGAGATTTACAGATTTGTTATCATAGTCTTTTTTCTTGTATCTTTTCTAGTCTAGTAGGATTTTCTAGTCCAGATAGTTTTGTGTTTGAGTTTGATGTTTGGTTTTTTTTCCCTTCCTCTCTACAGTGCATTTATGGCATGTAAATACACAGAGAAAAGGCTATGTGCTTGAAGAACTAGATCTTCATGAGAAAATGATCAGTGTAGTTCAGTTGGGAGAGCATCACACTTCTGTTGTGAGGATCAAGGGTTTAAGTCCCTGTACAGATACGGGGCTTGTCAGAGTTAGGTTAATGATTGGACTTGATGATCTGAAAGATCCCTTCCAACCTAGATACTTATGATAACACAGCAATACTGTTCATCGTGACACTTAATTAGCAAGCTTAGGCTTAAATTTTAAAAACCAAAGGCAGCAGCTTGCCAGTCTCATAGTTCACTTCTTTTTCCAAGTATGTGTGAGGTAAAAAAGGAAATAAAATGCAGTATCTTTTTACCTGTCTGAAATGGAAATGGGGAACCATTTACTTTTTGTAGTTGGAGTTATGTTCTATTGATGAGGTCACTGTATTTGATATTTCCGTTTGAAATTTGTATTGTTTTGTTTCCTTAGATGTAGAAATAGACCACGCTCTGTGTTTTGTTTAAAGTTGTTCAGGTTGATATACAGTTTTTCTGTGCCAACCATTTTGAAACGTGTACTGCCTAGGTAATAAAACACTGTAATCCATTGTGCTCTTCAGTATTCACTCACCTAATATCTTAAATTTTAGAGTTGAGGATCTATGTATTTGTCTCCATCTTTGCCTTTGTCTTTTTGCATGCTTTTTCTCTGTTTTTCCAGCATTATTTCCTTCAGCTGAATATCCTGATTTCAAGTCAATGCCTTTTAAAAATTTTATACCCTGTGAGAAGCCTTAAAACTTTTAATTTTCCTCCTGATTTTTATTCTCCATACCAAGAGGTGGTATTACACAGTCTGATTTAGAATTTGAAAGCAGATTCTTTCTGATAATTTCATGGTTTATTTGTCTTTCTATGTAATGACAAAGACATTGCTTACAAGTGATCAGTGAGATTTTTCTTTACATACTACTGCATTACTATTGCTACCAAGGCAAGAAGAAGACACTGAAAATGAAATTTTTTCAGAAATTACTCCCTACTATTTTTGCTCTTTGAAGGGGTGCTTCCAAGGATCACTTTCTAATGTTAGTAGAAACATATCGGGAGATTGTTAGTAGTGACAGAAGTTTCAAGAAAAGTGAGAACTTGGTCAAAATGAAGATGCATCTGGAAGACTTTTTTTCAAGAGATGAAAACTTAGCCATAAGGAATGTGATAGGGAAAGAAGGAAGATCAGCTAGGAAGTGAGAGGAGGATGGTGTTTCTCTTAAGATTCACTGACTAACTCATGTTATGAAAAGACATCTGAATTGTTGCTTAGAGTGCGGTCTGCTAAATCAGAATTGGCAGTGGAATAGGAGCAGATTGTGGGATGTTGAGCCTGTTCCTTTACTCGTATAGTGTTTTCTAAATCCTTTGTCTGCTATTTTTTCTACAGAGAAGAATCAACTACTAATGTTGATACTAGTAATTTGATAGTAGGTAAGTTTTTTTGCAGTTTTTTTGTATCATATAAAAAGCAAGATAAGCAAATGGAACGTGGATTGAGCTCTATAGAGGACTCCACATAAAACATGTTACATGATTTTGGGCAACTGGAGTACTCAAGAGTTGCCAGTAGTATTGTTTCTTCTCTAAACAAGCAAAAACCCTCCAATTTAAAATAAATTCTCTTTCTTCAAAGAGTATGCCACAAGTTACTGTTCATTTACTCTGTGGTAAAAGCTTGTCGACAACAGTAAAATATCTTACTTACATTTTCCTTTGTTAAAAATCAAATTTTCAGAAGTTGAGCCCTGCTGCTGATAATCAACATGGTAGTGCACTTGGAAGGCACATGAGAGGCTAATAGCAGCTGCAAGTTTAATGTTAAAGTTCAGTTTAGTGTATACAAATCTAGACAAGAAGACTGAGAAGTGATGGTATGAGCTTATCAGAAACCTGGTGGTACTGTTTGCTACAATAGAGGTTAGACTTTATTGTTGAAGCCCTTACAAAACTTGAAACAGGATTTTTTTAAAAAGAAGTTGAATAGTCTGGATTTGTTGGTCAGGAGGTTGGAAGGTCTCATAGTATTTTCTAGTCATGAGCTGTACAAATTAAGAAAGGAAATGTGTTTTTGCTTTAATTGGTTTACAGCTTGCCCATTTCCCATTTTCTGAGGAATTTTAACCTGAAATATAAACTGAACCATTATTGGTTTGGATTTTGATTAGGGTTTTTAATGTGTAATTTCACTTAAATAGCATGTAAATTCCACTTGGTATCTATTCCACTTTATATCTATTTTAAGGAAATTTTAAATAGAAGAAAAGTGTTAATCCAGTTTTGAAACTCTTGAGGGAAAAAATGTGTTGATCAATTTCAGAAGTTTGTGAAAGTTTATAATTATATTTAGGGCTGTTACCTAGGAGTCCAAATTTTTCAGCCCTCAGTAATGATGTATTTGCTTATAATCATGTTGGAATTTTACATTATACTACTCTTGAGTGACAAAATAATGCAAGTAATCAAAAAGTCCACATATGAAATAGATCTTAAATGCATTATTTTCTTTCCATCCAATTTTCACTTTTGTTTTCATAAAAGAACATTTGCTTCTTAGTAGGGTGGGTATTTGACAGGGCCTGTATCCTGGTATTTACAAACCTTATACAAAAAATTGTTTTAAGAGTAGCATTGTAATAACTGCTAAGTAAATATATTCATTGTATGCAAATATTACTTAGTTTCAGTAGTTGTCAGTTTGAGGTTCTTAAATATGTTTTCCTGACTGACAGCATAGTTCAGATATACACAGGGCCTGTGGACCAAAAGTTTATGTATTTCATGGCACAGCACAAGCACGTAATGTATGTTCTCAGTCTTCTGGCTTTAGGGCTTTTATCAAACTTCTGCAGAAAAAGAAATGGTTAGATCTCTGTGTAAGATAGCCTTCAGGGTGAGGTGTTGCCTAGAAGTCTTTTTGTTCAGCGCTATTGTGTTCCAACTGATCAGTGATTCATTAGTGACTTTACTGTTGAGTTATTTTGCCAGTTTCCAAATCAAATGAGCCCCAGGATGCTATGATAATTTTAAAATACACTGAATATTTTAATAATCATTTTGCATTACAATGTAAATACTTATTTCTGGTACTAACAGCAGCAAAAAGCCCAACATTCCTTACAACGCACTCCTGTGCAATTAGTCCTTGTTTGTTATGATTTTTGTTGCAAATTTGTGCCTGTGCTTTTTTAAGCAATAGGCTGAATTCAAACAAATAGCTGGTTTTTATAGGCACTGATTTAGCATGAGAGTATAACTCAAGGATTGCCCAGTAACATATTATGATGAGGCAAGTAGGATCTAAAACCAGCTTTATGGTGGTGTTACACCTTTCTTTTGTTTACAGAAGAGGAAATGCATATGTCAGTTGTTGACATCTCTTGAGCTTTCTGAAGAGATCTGATGTTCCACGTGTTGTTGTCAGAATTGGCAGCTTAAAGCCTGAGCCATGTAGTATTCCACAAAGTTAAGTATATGTGCATACAAATCTGCTGAAGTTTGTATTAGAATTTTGGGTGTGAGAAGTTGCAGTATTCAGTAGTGATGTATACATGGAAATAATGTTTTGGCTTGCCTGGCTGCATTAAAATACTACTTCAGTTTTTCTTAGGCTGTTGAGTTCTTTTAATACAGACTTGTATTGCAGGCTGTGTAATACAGTGAGTGAAATGAGATGCATTTTTGTGGACAGTATAAATGAACTTGACAAGAATAATTGGTACTGTCTTACAAGCAAATGACATGTAAATTAAGATAACTAACATGAGTGGAAACATGCCGGATGATCTGAAGTCTGCTGATGCTAGCCTTCTGGTGTGCTGTCACGTAGTGAGGTGCCCACCAAGCTGCTCTACCACTCAGCTATCTCAGTTAGGAAGGAGTGAGAAAGTATGAGAAGGATCGTAGGTTGAAGTAAGTTAATTTGTTTCCATTCAAGGCAAAGCAGGATGATAAGAAATAAACCCAAATCTTAAATCAATTTTCTTTTAGTGCAGTTTTCATACACTTGACGCTCCTCCTTTCGGACATGTGGGAGTATATTCTAACAAGAATTTTGTTTGTTTGGTGTTAGCTTAAAAAGAGTGACTAGAAACGTGTTCTGATGAAAGAAACTGCATTAATTTCAGTTGCTATAATTTTGTGTCCAAAATTTTAATGTTCTGTGGAGCTTTATTTGTTTTGAACTCATTATCTAGAGCTAATTGCAGACTATCAGCAGGAGGGTTTGGATGGAGTATTTAAAAACTACTTTGCAGAACTTTACCCTCTGCAAACAGCTATCTGTATTTTTACCTGTGATCTTAATTATGCTGCTTCCATTACAAATCTTTAAGATTTGTCCTGGAAATGGCAAGTAGTACTACAAACTACTAAGAACCTAAATTCCTAGGAAAATAGGGAATTCAGGAATTACTATTACTCTAAAAATACAAAGAAGCTTAGGAAAACACTGAAAAATATCTTTGTGGTATGTTTTAGCTGAAAAATGGCTATATGTCTCATTGTAAAATGCATGAAATAAGAATAGCAGTGAAAGCTGTGGGAATAATAACAAAGGAAATGTAAGACTAGACTCTTCACTGATTGAATCAATACTTGACCTGAATGAGGTCAACTTGGAACATAATTACACTGTCTGCTGTAATTCTTTTAAAACTTTATGGACAATTTTTTTTTTTTTTTTTTTAAATAGTCTTTGTCAAATAGTTAAAATATATGTGCTACTAAATTGAGGACAAAAAAAATATTTCCTGCTGGTTGAAGTCTTCGCCACATAATGCTTGCATAAAATATATGGATTCATTGAGATGTGAACTATATGTGTCTGTGGAACACGATTCTTAAAATAAATGCAGTACGTGCATTTATTTGCAAGTACTCAAGGTGCAGCCTCACCAATGCTGGGTGCAGGAGGATGATCTCTTCCTTGGTCCTGCTGGCCACAGTGTTTCTGATGGAGGTTATTTTTCAAAACTGAATGTTTGCAGAGGTCTTTGGGTGAGTCAGTTGATGGCAAACTCAACATGAGCCAGCAGTGTGCACTCGCAGCCAAGAAGGCCAACCAAATCCTGGGTTGCATCAAGAGGAGTGTGACCAGCAGGTCCAGAGAGGTAATTTTGCCCCTCTACTCGGCACTGGTGAGACCACACCTGGAGTATTGTGTCCAGTTCTGGAGCCCTCAACACAGGAAGGACATTGAGCTATTGGAGCGGGTCCAGAGAAGGGCCACGAAGATGGTCAAAGGGCTGGAGCAACTGCCCTATGAGGACAGGCTGAAGGAGTTGGGGTTGTTCAGCCTGGAGAAGAGAAGGCTCAGAGGGGACCTCATAGTAACTTATCAGTACCTGAGGGGGTCCTACAGAAAGGCAGGGGAAGGAATTTTTAACATAATATCGGNTGGACAAGGCACTGGGTGGCCTGGTCTCGTGGGAGGTGTCCCTGCCTATGGCAGGGGGGTTGGAACTCTATGATCTTTAAGGTCCCTTCCAACCCAAACTGTTCTATGATTCTATCTTATTTAGCTCATGTGAAATTTGACACAGCAATGCGACAGGGTTAATCTGCTAGAGAAAAAAAAATTTTTTTGATCCAGTTTGCAGCCTTTGTAGAAAAAGTTAAAATTTGTACCTTTTTTCCATAAAATGCTGTATAAATGAATATTATGAATGTTACACTAATAGGTAGATCAGTGCGATCAGTCTATACATAGCCAATATTTACAGATTGGTAAACTTCCATCCTGTTATGAGGAATATGCCTTTTTCACTGGCTATTTGGTCTTTGCTCCAAGTTAAATAAGATTGTACTCCTTGGTTTACAAATATTTTTCATGTTTTGTACAATCTTTTCTGGCAGCTGTGATTTAAATGAAATTTCATCAGTATTTGCATTCACTGAATAATCAACCAATGGTAACTAGCTACTCATAGTGTCCTTAAGATGATTTTGTGTTGTACTAATGGTCCTTCATTTTCTGGCACTTTCACTCCAACTTCTAGGAAGTGACTGTCTTTTGGAATACCATGACTTTTTGAATTTACCTTAACTATAGTTTGTAAAGGGAAACATCACCACCACCCCAAAAAAAAACCCCTCACCTGAAAGGTGTGCACTGTTCTATTCTGCTCCTGGGATGAGTTTCCTTACTTTAAATTATCATAATAATATAGTTTTGTTTTTCAGGACCTTGCCAAAGAGATAATTACAGCTTTTGGACTGGAAGGAGGTTTTTTGGTTAGTGCCAGGGGAAAGTATGAGAAGGCCTGAATTTGACAACTCTGTCTTTAGGCATTAGCAGTAAGCCAGAGAATCTGAGGAGGAAAATTACTTTATAGCCATTTTTTAAAGTGTTCAAAATGGACTGGAATACTGCATGAAATGCATAGGGACTTAGGGCTCAAACTAAGTTGACTTCTGTCCCTATAACTGGAAGTGAGATTATATGCTTTTAACCCTGTAAGATCATAAAATCTAAGTTGTACAGACTGCAAGTCACAAGCCCAGTACTCTCGATGAGAACTCAAATGCCACAGAGTACTGTGTGCTGCTGGAAAACAGCAGAAGGGTATAGCAAATGACCTCACAATAGCAACAGTTTCCTAGGTGAAATTGTTTTGGTAATACAAGTAAGTGTCTCATCCTTCTGAGCAATGTCACATCTGTTTTATACCATCTCTCCCAAACCTTCTGTCTTTGCTAAGTCTTGCTGAAGGAATGGTCTTCAGAGGAAGCCCAGGTGGGGTTAAGGGATATTCTGAAGCAAATCATACATTATGAAGGAAGAAAAAAATTTCACTGATCTGGTCAGGTAACTGACTCAGAGCACAGGTATAAAAATGTAATGGAGTAAACTGCATAGACAATACGGTAGTCAGGGTTTCTTTTGAGTGTCCTGGGATACAAATGAAATAATATGGAATAAAGCTTCATTTCCTAATCTGTAGTTTCCACTTTTCTGTCTTCCATTTATAATCCTTGATGTACTCGAGCATAGAGAAGATATTGAATGTACTCTTGTACAGGCTTGAGTGAACTGATAGAAGGTGTGATGTACTTATTCCATAGTGTTGCTAATCTGTGTTACATTTAAGTGAATTTGGACTGTGGAATATACTTTTGAGATGCTGGTATACAGAAGAAGAGGCTTTCAAATTTACATAAGGGGAGATTAATTTCAGATAATCTGATCTTTGTAAATACATCAAGTATTCCGTATCCCTATAAGAGATTGGTTTTTGTTTAATAGTAGATTTTTTATTTTTCTTTTTCCTCAGTGATGGGAGATGTATAGTGCCATAGAAATTCTGCTCAGGTAAATGTTCCAGATAGATGCAAAACACACATACAAGTTAAAAACCTACATTGTAGCATACTTGTACAAACAGGAATTTTCAGTCCCTTAAAAACTAAAGGAAAGAACGGACTTTGATGTTATGCTTTCTTATATGTATTAAAACATGGAGTAATTTTTAAAGTATTTTTTAAAATTAAAAAAGTGGTGGAAACTTTGAAGTTTCCATTACTTGATATTTTGTCCCTGCTCTGTCTTGGCTTAAGTCATCAACTTGAAGGCAAAATTGTTGGTTTTTGTTTATGTCTGGAGCTGCACTAATGTTGGTCAAAATCCTAGTTAAATCAGAATGTGAATACTTTCGTCCTCTGTTCTGTTGCTCCTTGCCTCCTCTTGAAAGTGGAAGATGTATGAATAGCTGAGTTCTAAATTGTCTTTTGTGCTCATTGTGCACATTACCTTCCATGGTTTTTCTTCATGAACAAAAGTATCAACAGGATGCTCCATAACTTAAAGTTATCAGAGATATGGATATGGTTATACTAGACTGTCTCAAATCAAGATTTGGGTGGGGATTAAGTTTTTCTTGTTTATTTGTATGTTTGTCTGAGTGATGATTTTACGGCGGAGGGAAGATAATACAAGAGAAGGGGTTAACAAATGATTTCTAAGTAACTCACTTTTATCAGGAACCTTTGAATGCTTTCACTAAAATGAACACTTTTTCTACAGCTTCTGGAAAAACATAAGAACACAGAAAGCATGGTAGAGCTGCTTGAACTGTATCAAATGGAAGATGAAGCCTACAGTAGTCTCGCAGAAGCTACCACAGAGCTCTACCAGTACTTACTACAGCCATTTAGAGATATGAGGGAACTTGCGATGCTTAGAAGACAGCAGATCAAGGTATGGCAAAAGTAAATGAACTTCTTATTAATGGGGAAACTGCTTTTTAGTTACTACTTATTACTTTCATTATTCAGTGTATACAGTGATGGTTTCTCAGCTAGATGTTGGCAATATTTTTTTACTTTGTTCACTCAGAGGAGCACTTTTGAAGAGTGAGAAAAATCTGACATACATAGCTGACTGTCACCTGTTTACAGTGTCCAACTGTTCAAATATGGTACTGAAGCTCAATTTTGTGATTACTGCAATTCTGACTAATACATAAAATACTGTATTTACGGTATCTGTGCTATTAATTCTTTTAAAAGATAGTATAGGAAGTTAATTCTCATTTTAGTTTTCTGAGATAAGCTGATAAAGTGTGAGAAGACAGTACCTTCTCATCTAATCTTGTGAAGTGCTTAAACATAGAATCATAGTTTTGGTTGGAAGGAACCTTAAAGTTCACCTAGTTCCAACCCCCTTGCCATAGGCAGGGACACCTTCCACTAGATCAGGTTGCTCATTGCCTCATTCAGCCTGGCTTTAAACACCCTCAGAGAGGGGGCATCCACAACCTCTTTGGGCAACCTGTTCCAGTGTTTCACCACCCTCACCATAACAAATTTCTTTCTTATATCTAGCCTGAATCTACCCTCTTCCGATTTACATCCATTATTTCTAGTCCTCCCATCACATATCTTATTAAAAAGTCCTACCCCAGCCATTCTGTAGGCCCCCTTAGGTATCAATAAGATACTATGAGTTTCCTCTTGAGCCTTCTCTTCTCTGGGCTGAGCAACCCCAATTCCTGCTGGCTGTCCTCATAAGGGAGTTGCTCTAGCCCTTTGATTTTCTTCATGGCAGCTTCCAACTTAACATTCCAATTTAACAATGTCCTTAAGTTGGGGCTCCAGGACTGGACACAGTACTCCAGGTGAGACTCCCCAGAGCTGAGTAGAGGGGCAAAATCGCCTCTCTTGACCTGCTGGTCACACTTCTCTTGATGCAGCCCAGGTTTTGGTTGGCCTTCTGGGCTGCAAGTACACACTGGCAGCTCATGTTGAGTTTGCCATCAAGTGACAGGTTGCTGCATACTGTATAGGAAATTGGGAGGAATGTTTCTCAGATTGCTAAAGATTATGAGAACTATCAAAAGGCCTCCATAGCATGATGAAATATTCTAATTTTATTTGAATATTGGGAAAGGAAAAGATTATTTCTTTTCCTTTGGCAAACAAGAAATTATAAACATATCAAGTAAGGAAGATAATTAAGAGTTGCATGTTGCCTTATATTTTTTTCCACAATAATCTGTCAAATTCAAGTTTAAAAATGACTGATTTTCTTTTTTCCAAAAGAACAGTCTTGATAAATTTCATACGTGTGTTAGGTGTTCGATAATTTTAGATGCACGTATTGCATCTCATGTGCATTAAGTTCTCTTCCTAACTTGGCAATTTTTGAGTTATAATATTTGGTCATCTGTATTATATGGTACAGAAAGATGCCATCTCTTGTTTTTCATTTCACTGTTTGAGACAAAGCAGTACTTGTAACTATGATGACAAAATATATATTATGCTGGGTACTAGGGTGGAAGAACTGCTTTATAAATAGAATTTGTCCGTGAAAAGGTTTGTGTTAATTTGCTGAGTTTTTCTGGCACACATAATGCTGGAAAAAAGATCCTAGGGTTTCAGTAAACTCTTATGGCTGGGTTTAGCTCCATTTTCATGTGTGACTGAAGTATTTCTGATGCTTACTGCCTCATTGAAATAGTAGCTGTGGACATATGATACTGTGTTCATGTAAAGATCAGCAAAGAGAAAGCTAAAGCCTGGGTATAGGCCAGGGTAAGGAAGGAAGAACCCGCAGAATGTGTTACAAAAAAAAAAAGTTACAAGGATAATTAAACGTGAATACAGAAAACAGTATTTAGCAAGATTGTGTACTTTTCTATATTCATTTTATTTAACAATTTTAGACCTGTATTGGATATATGGTTTTGATTTTTCATGTGGGGTTTTCTTGAGAATTTGGGGGTTTTTTAGTAACTATTTTAATTTGTCACTTTTCAGAATGTATTTAGGAGGAAATTGTTTTGACTCTCATGTTTGAGAATAGCGTTCTCTTTTTTTGTCCTACTATTGTAATCTTTTTGTCCTACAAGTGTCTTCTTTTTATCCTACTAAAGAATGAATCATTTAACACAGTTGAGCAGATGGTAACCATGCTCTGGTACCTTTGATTACAAATAGTTAAATCTTAATTGTGTCAGATCTTCCATGTATGTGTAGTGCCGTCTTCTTTATGAAGGTGTGGAGCAAAGGGATCAGTTAGCATTGGTATTTGGCTGTAGAACTTGAGAACTTATGACAGGTTTGTGTGATGAAGCTTTATGCCTTTTTAAGAGCGGGACATAAAACTTTCTTTGATAAAGCTTTCCAAATCTGGTTATTTAAAAATAAATTAAAATCTTAAAACTTAAAAAAAATAACAACATGGTTATAACCATGTGACCCTAATTTTACATATGTATAGTTGTATTCATCAGTCTTCATGAGGAGAAAGAGTCTTAACTCGTTACTTCAAATTTTTATGGTGCTATAACTCTGGACAGTACTTCCCAGTCATGTATTTATGAAATCCCAGGTAAAATCACCCTGAAACTCTCTTTTACATACTTTGCTTTTCCTTTTTTAGACGTAAGATAAATTGTTTCATAACCTGCAAGTAGATGGCAGCAAAACTTGGACAGGAGAATTTTTGAAGGTCTGAGTGGGTCTGTTGCTTAAATGAGAACTGATAATATCTTGATACAGCTGAGAGCCTGCAGTCATCACTACCTCTCAATCTTCAGAAAATGAAAACATTAAAATGTCATCACTTATTGAAAAGAATTCATTGTTTCATTGCATACATATTCATTATTTTCACTGACATGTTAATTCACCTAAATGTGAGGGGGATTTGAGGTGTAATGTTAAGGTTTAGGACTAGAAATAAGAGGCATGTAGATTGGTAATTAAATTCAGGGTTTTTTAAAATTTGTAGTATGGTTTGTTAGTCTACATTGAACTTCCCTTTCAAGTTCCTTTAAGCAGATACTCATATAGTTGAAAATACAATTCTTAATCAAATGAGAATTTGTTGGTTTAATACTTGATGTTGAATTGCAGTAGTGAACTTGTAACTACTTTAACTTTGATTTGTATGAAATTATATATTTAGAAATAAACAATATTACATGGAATATTTTAAATTGATTTTTTTAATTTAAAATACTTTCACAATGTATGGAACCAAGTGTAAAGAAGATAAATTTAATAATGAGGGTAGTTTGCTAAATAGAACTAGTTAAAAAATATTTAGAATGCTTTAAAAAAGTCTCACAGTCAGCTGAAGGTATTTTGTGGTCCATGCTGTTGATTTGTAGTTTTGCTCCCGAGTGTCAAATAAATGAGTTAAATATTACTAAATCTGTAGCTCTTGAATGATTGGTGTCTTTTTTTTTCAACTCTGCTTTTTTTTTTTTTCATGTAGTATTTTTGACTGCATAGTGGTCTTGAAGTGAAAGACAGGAATATAAGGGTATACAAGCCACACTGGATGATACTAAAGTAGTAATGATTAAAAAGTATAATTACTTGGATGGTAGTCAGCCCAATTTAATTTCTCTTAGTTTGCAAACCACACCCTCCAGCAGCTGGAGACTTGTGGCTTGCTGCCAAGAGGTTGATGAAAAATGTCTGGTTAAAAAACTGTGTAGTGGAGAGACTGAAATACTTCAAAGAATTTTTAAGTCTCTTTTGGTATATATGTAGTCGAAGATTCATTGTCATGTAATCAGAAATCATAGTAAAATAAACTTGGCTTTTGAAAAACCCATGGAGTAGGGAAGAAACTGTAATCTAAGCTCAGGCAAAATGGTGGGATTTGCAATTGAAGGTCATAAGTTTTGTTAAAAGTACTGTTTTCTTGTTTGATAAATTGATGCAATATGTTGAAGCTAGGGACTGAGTCTAGTTGGAGGCCCATGTTTAGTGGACTTCCTCAAGGATCATCACTGTTCAGTATATTTATCAAGGACTTGGATGAAGAGTGTACTGCCAGCAATGATGACATGAAACTGGGAGGAGTGGCTGACACACTGGATGGGCTACAGAGTTGGGCGGGGAGAAATTCAGTGAAATGTAACAAGGGCGAATGTAGGGTCTTAAGTATGGGCAAGTGCAACTATCAATATAAGTTGTGGGCTGACCTGTTAAAAGAGCAGTGTAGGGGAGAGGGACCTGAGGGTCGTGGTGGACAGCAGTGAACCATGAGCCAGCAATGTGCCCTTGTGGCCAGGAAGGCCAGTGGCATCCTGGGATGTATAAGAAGGGGTGTAGTCAATAGGTTGACAAAGGTTGTCCTTCTCCTCTACTCTGCCATGATGTGATTGCATCTGGAATATTGGGTCCAGTTCTAGGGCCCTCGATACAAGAAGGATGGCGAACTCCTTGAGAGATTCGAGCACAGAGCCACAAAGATGATTAGGGGATTGTTGCATCTCCCGTATGAGGAATGGCTGAAGGAGCTGTGTCTCTTTAGCTTGGAGTAGACTGAAGGGTGACCTCATTAATGGCTATAAATATCTAAAGAGTGAGTGTCAGGAGGATGGAGCCAGGCTCTTCTCAGTGACCTCCAATGATAGGATAAGGGGAAATAGGTACAAGCTGGAACATAGAGGGTTCCAGAGAAATGTGAGAAAAAACTTTTTCACAGGGAGGGTAACAGAACACTGGAACAGAATGCCCAGAGAGGTTGTGGAGCCTCCTTATCAGGAGACATTGAAAACCCATCTGTATGTGTTTCTGTGTGACCTGGTCTAGGTGTTCCTCCTATGGCAGGGGGATTGGACTAGATGATCTCTTGATCATCTTCCAATCCCTAACATTCTGTGATACGTATGATTTTTCACTTTGCAGTGTTGTTACCAAGGAAGAAGATGTGATGTTATGCGGAGAAGGAGACTTAAGTTCTTCACAGATTAAAAAAAAATCACCAGAGTGTAAATTTTTTAAGTTGATGTTTACGTGAAACTGTAGATTGAAATCTAGGTTTTTATAGTATTGTTCATTAAATATCAACTTTTGTAAGGTTTTGTGATACTCGCTAACTTGATACTGGGTCTTGTAGAGTTTGATTTCCAATTGTTTGAGTTGCAGTCGTGATTTGCAGTATTGCTGTTCATGGGCATTTATGTGTTTAATGTTATCTCTTGGCTAATAATTGTGTCCTTGTTATTTTGCTTTCTTCCTGCATACAAACGTCAACCATATTTTCATTAATACTTGATGGATGTGCCTAAAATTTTTCTATTGCATTTATTCAAGTATTTAAGATTTTAAAATCACAGAATGGAAAGGTTTAATCCACAAACAAAATCAAGAACACCTGGAAACATTTCAGCTTGCTTGCTTTAACATTCAAGCACATTTGTTTTCATAGGACGAGTGTAATTTGTCTTATTTCAGAGCTGGGAGTACACTCAAGCAAAAATGGAGGTAAAGATTTTGTTATAGTTGTGAATTAATAAGGAACAAATATGTTAAAATGCATAATTAAGCCTTGATTCCTTCAATTGCCAATAAAAATTACTTTAACTTTGTGGTTTTAATGCCCTGTTATATATCTGCAGGAAAAAAAATCAGATAACCCCAGTCATTCCTCTTAGTCTTGCTGTAGTTGTTACATTCTATGATTTTTCTCTTCTGAACACTTAGTGATTTTTCAGCTTTTTCCATAATTTTGAGAAAAAACACTCCCCATTGCACTTTACAGTACAATAACGTTTAGTCTTTCTTGTGATTTAGCCTCAGATGACAATAAAGAAGCACGCAAATAGTAAGAAAAAGGAAACATTGGTGGGCTGAGACAAAGGCAGTTTAATAAAATACCAGAGGCAACATGAGAGACTCGAACAACAGAACCTCAGCCCTCTCCAAGGGCAACTTCTGCTTCAATGGCAGCTGCAGGCTACAGCCTGAGCATGGCTCAGGTGGAATGGAATACCTTCATCCTTGCCAGAGCCTGGGGAGAATTTACCGTTTCCTCATGAGTACCAGGACAGTCTTCTTTGTACACAACCTATCGTCTTCCTTTTATCTTACTTCTCCAAACTTTTTTGAATTGCGTATGCTCTTGGTAGTGAAAACCTCTGGAGTTTGTATTGCTCTTCCCAGGCTATAGATATTTTGAAGACTGTAGTCCATCCAGTATGAGTTAGTTTGCTGTCGTAGGTTAGGCCCAAAAGAAAGGAGAAGAAGGAGTAAAGATATTTGAGTGTCCTGGTTTAGGCCCAAAAGGCCCCCCCGCCTCTCTTGGCAGAGAGGAGAGGAAGGAATGA
>VZTY01025322.1:0-7500 GCA_013400935.1 Turnix velox
CACAACAAGTTTTCCTGCATTTATTATTACAATCATACTCATCCATTCACATGTTCCTCATAATGGAGTTAAAAACCAGGAGAATCATTCCAATTCAAGCAGCTTAAAAAACCTAATTCTCAAAAGGAAAGGGAAATATGCACATGCACCACAGCCAAAACAGAAACCTGAGATTTTGAAAGAGCAGAGAAAGCAAGGAATAAACTTAGAAGATTAATCTAAATTTAAAAGATTTTTCTTCCAGTCGTTAAAAAACTAATGCAATTCTGATTCTTAAAAAAAAAAGATAAACCACAGCTCACTTAAAACATTTATGTTGAATTTCACCTTGCATTGCTTTTCCCATAAAACCTTTTGGTGTCTTATAGCAGCAATGATTTCTACAATGGTCAAGATATTTTAAGAATTAATTACAACCAGTTCCTTAAAAGAATGTTCTACCCTAAAAAAAAAAAAAAATCAGACACAATTTGGCTTTATAGTTTTAATTAAAACTGCCTCAATTTAGCTTCTTCTCTACATTTTTTCATCCTAGTAGTATTCTGATACAACTTCAGCTCATCCATTTGCTTAGTGTCCTAAAAAAACATCATCATCATCTTTTGGAGTAATTATAAATCCTGAATTACAAGGAGGGTTTTTCCTCTACAAAAGTCACTTCTTGCTGGATGAGGGTCAGAAGTGGAAGGGTTCTGGGTGTGAAATAACAATTTTGTGAGAGCAAATGATTGTTCTCAGGAAAAATGTTATTTAAAAGAACCCAAAAGCAACAACAACAACAAAAAAATAATAATAAAAAACAACCTCAGCAAAAAAAGTCAAGAAAAACTCACCAACAAATAAAAAACCACCCACAAAAAAAGCCAACAACAGAAAAACCTAAACAACAACAAAAAATACACAGCCCAACATGTATCAAAGACACAGTAACAAGAAGAGCACGGGATAAATAACATTTCCTAAGCATATTGAGGCCTCCTATCATTTAAATATTTTAAACCTACAAAATATGTGCACAGATGGGCAACTTTTCCACCCAGCATTACTAAAAACATATTTCAAGATAAAGCTCAAAATCCCTGAATTTTTTAAGCCCTAATTGTGACTCTGTTTCTTAGAATTTCACACCCCAAGGCCAAAGCTTTCCTGCCACCAGTCCTTCAAATCTGATTTGGACATTACACGGGAGGAGGCTCCCAGCCTCCCCGAGGTCTCGCTCCTTTTACAACACACGCAAAACCAGTAGATAATGGGGCTGTGCTGAATTGGCTGCTCTGCACAGCTCCTCCTGGGACACAGCCCTAGCAGATGTGATAAAAACTGTGTCAGAGAAGTAGCTCCAGTTTTGCCTTAATGACAACTTCAACCCCGCCACTAATAGAACAAAAGAACAGAAACCACTGTTACTTTTTTTGCCACTAGAAAAAAAAATTTTTTTTTAAAATCACCAAAGTGAAGGGGAACTAAATATGAAGCTGTTTTTCACAGAGATCTCCTCAATAAATATCTTTAAATCCCCTTTAACAAGATTAAGGGTTATTTATTAAAATGGATTTTAGCTAAGATGCAAAGTAATTTTTTTATTTTTAAATCATCTACAGCGGTGAGAATAGTTCCAGTGTGTAATCACAAGGAATTGATAAATTATATTAACATTAAAAAATGAGGTTCAGTTATCTGCATAAACATTGATGAATTGATAAAGATAACAAGTGTTGCTATCAGAAAGCCATAAATGCTAATTGTGTTAAATATACTTTAAACATTTAGTGACTGAAAATGCAGCATTTTCTCACTTAGGAAAAATGAGGTGAGAAGAATGAGCTGTGAAAAGCCAAGGACACACTTTGCTCAGGGTGTACATCAGTCACACAGGTATATCATATAGAGGAGAAAGCTTTAAATATATATTTTGGCTAACATTTGTTAAATATTATAATTCTGGTTTAGGATGACTGGCCCTTTTAGACGTGGTCTCAAACCCCCTATTCAGCTCCAGCCACGTACCCACTTAATCAGCAATCATTGTTCTCCCAGGCAGGACTTTGTTGTCAAGACAAGCACTGAAACCTTTAAAAAATTTCAGAACTGGCATAAGAAAAAAGTGATCTTTGTCAAACAAGGACAAATTTATGCAAATCTTTTATAAACATTCACAAACATTTATTTAGCTTTTGAAATGTTGGCCTCATTTGAGAGCATGAAAATGAGGGGGAAGTGGGAAGATGCAAAGGACAGCTTAGAGGCTGGCACACTACATAAATATTCAGAAGGAAGATTATAGGATTCATGTTAGGCTGTCTTAGGTTTCTCCAAAGTCCACATAGAATACCAAAGAACAAAACTAACGAGAAGTAGAGCAGATGTTAGACAATGCAGCAGCCCTCTTTTCCACACTCACTTGGCTATACTTCGATGCTTTCATTTTTTCTTTCAATATGGTTAGGTCATTCAAGGATTCTCCTATAGACTCTGTATTGTGGCTACAGAGCTATAAGCTGGACCTCTGTCAGCTTTCCAAAAGTTCCCAATGAAAAGGCATTATGCAAATTCTACCTCTCCTACTCTCTTTTCAGGAAAAAAAAAAAAAAAAAAAAAAAAAAAAGAAAAAGATAAAAAAAAAGAAAAAGAAAAGAAAAANNNAAGCCTCCAGTCTGCAGTCATCGGAGTATTGGAAGTCCCAGCCTTCATTTCTGTATGGTTGTGTTTGCCTTAGGGCCATGCTGCTTGTTTTGACAGTGGATCCCCCCAGATAGTTGGGATTAGTCGAGCTTGTTTAGATAAACTTGAAATCAAGGCCTTCTCTAGGTAGACAGCTAGATGTAGCTACTGAGTTTCCAGCTGCCTCCCTCTTTCATCCCAAAACAACTGCAGATTCACAGCAGAGATCACAGCCACAGGCTATGTCACATACATAAGTACAAAATTAAAGGCTGCTAAAAGAAAGCTTTGTAAGTCTTAGTGCTAAAATAAGGAATCTGTACTGGAGAGTTTAAACAAATGATTCAAGAAGCACCAATAAATGTGTGCAATGGGCAGTTAACGGGACACGTTCACAGAGGAAATACCCAGTTTACATCAATAGGCAAGATGCTGCTTTGTTAATGCCTTCTGTGCCATCCACTACCCAGTCTTTCTAAAAATAGAATGCAAGAAAATAATCTAAAACAGCATCCACCCAAATATCTGACAGTGAGCTCTCTTCAGCAAATACAAACTTTTCAATCACTGGAGACTATTAACAATGGCACTGCTCCATTTTCAGTCCCGTTCACAACAAGATTGGGCCAGATTCATGATGCAAACCATAAGAATTCATTGAAATATAACACACTAAAAGAGAAGGGCCAGGGCTCCAAACTTAAATTAAAACCTAAAATCAAATCCTGCCCATATAACTACATTCCACCTTTATGAATCTGTGCTGTAGCTCAGCCCCAACAGAACATCCATTTTTCAGGAAGAAAAGAAAACAGGTTTGGTTTTTGAGGATTGTCATCTCTTCTAGGTGGGTGCAAATTTTGATACACCCCTGTCGCACCCAGGGTCAACAGAAGGGAAATTAAATTAAAAGGGAAAATCTATCACTAGGTTGCTACAAACACACAAGCAAAAGAGACAAACAAAAAATATATCAATGAATCATAAATCAGCAATCAAATTAACTCCTGTCTTGAAGAAACTTGCCATGTTGTAAGCATTTTGGATAGAGGCAGAATTTTGGGGTTAAGAAGGAAAAGTAAGAATTGGCCACCACCAACTTCTCTGCCATTTCCCTATTAAGAAGTTCTACCAGCTCTCACTGTGAAATTAAGTCATTTCACTGACAAGGTTTTTTATAGAAATTCAAAGCATGAAAAAGTGTGAAAGAGTAACATTAGACTCCAATTTCTTCCTGCGCTGGTTACCAAAGAGAATATTAGAGCATCTCCTGAACTGAGTTCATCAATCCATATCATAAATTCTCCATTAGCAGGAAATGAGCTACAGACCTGGACTCCTGATCAACAGTTCAGCAAAATACACCATCCCTGAGAAGTAATGAGAAAAACAGGTCCATCAGGCTATTGTGCTTAAAGGGAAACAAAAGAACACTTCAAGAGCTGTTAAAGATTAATGCTAAAAAAAAAAAATGCCATGGATATACCCAGCAGAGAGTTATCAAATATCAGAAAGTGACAGAATTCACAGATTTGCCTTCTTATTTAAGTTCTGTAATTGCTAGGGCCAAGATCTCTCTTTTTGCCAGAAAGAGCCTCCCTAATGAAGTTAGTGAAGAGCTCTGTTAGACAGGTATTACCTGCTTCCTACAGCCAAACTATCCCAAAGGGAGCAACAACTGCCCAGTCTTTAAAATTCAGGAGTGCCTGTTTCACATCACACCCATGTGAGAATCCTCTGCAGGAGAAGGATGGAGAAAATGATGATACCTGATAAGGACACTTGTGCCCCCAGGGAAAGAACTTTCCTTGCATTGAACTCTGCAGAGATGAGGAGTTGTGGATCCCCTCAGATAACTGGAGGTGAGCAGAGGATACAGCTTTCCACATTCACCACTATTTTCACAACTCTTAGACTTAGAATGAGAGAATTAGCTAGGGAGAAGAGTGATCAACAGGCAGAAAGCTATAAAAACATTCATTAGCCATGGAAAGAAGTTTTTATTTGAAGAAAAGACAGTCGATGTGTACAACACTGACTGAACACAGAAACTGAAGTTTTTCCATGTGTAAACCTAAGGAATTTGGACTTATCTGGGCTAACACAGAATAATTTCCAACTGATCTTTGTAACATAGTACCAGGTCTACACTGTTGTCCAGACACACATAAATCTCTTATCTATCAAAATGGAAAACCCAAAATAAGTTCTATTTCCATCCACACTGCCCCAAACCCAAACTCTAGGAAGTCTCTTTGCTGTCCAAACTAAGTGTGGGAATCTCCTGCCACCTCAGAAATGAGCACCAAGGGACAACAAACTTCTAGAATTCTCTCCCACACCTTTACACCAGCTTCCATTTGGAAGCACAAGCAGTTCTTCTGCCTGGTTTGATGCTTTTTACCATGCCACAGAGTGCTCTGCCAACATGCTTTCATGTCCTCCTTGCTATTCATCTTTACAGCCCCTTCCTTGAAGCTTCAGCTTCTTCCTCATGTTTTTCCAGTACATTGTACACTGGGGGACAGAGACAATTTGCAGGAGCAGCAATCCAAAGAAATGTTGCCTCTTTCACAAGCTGAGGAAACTGAAACAGAGATGACAACTTCAGCAGCTACACAATAGCCCTTCTCCTGCCTCTGTTAGGTCAGCAAAGCTACACTAGTGGAGCAGAAGGCAATNGAAGTTTTTATTTGAAGAAAAGACAGTTGATGTGTACAACACTGACTGAACACAGAAACTCAAGTTTTTCCATGTGTAAACCTAAGGAATTTGGACTTATCTGGGCTAACACAGAATAATTTCCAACTGATCTTTGTAACATAGTACCAGGTCTACACTGTTGTCCAGACACACATAAATCTCTTATCTATCAAAATGGAAAACCCAAAATAAGTTCTATTTCCATCCACACTGCCCCAAACCCAAACTCTAGGAAGTCTCTTTGCTGTCCAAACTAAGTGTGGGAATCTCCTGCCACCTCAGAAATGAACACCAAGGGACAGCAAACTTCTAGGATTCTCTCCCACACCTTTACACCAGCTTCCATTTGCAAGCACAAGCAGTTCTTCTGCCTGGTTTGATGCTTTTTACCATGCCACAGAGTGCTCTGCCAACATGCTTTCATGTCCTCCTTGCTATTCATCTTTACAGCCCCTTCCTTGAAGCTTCAGCTTCTTCCTCATGTTTTTCCAGTACATTGTACACTGGGGGACAGAGACAATTTGCAGGAGCAGCAATCCAAAGAAATGTTGCCTCTTTCACAAGCTGAGGAAACTGAAACAGAGATGACAACTTCAGCAGCTACACTACTGCCCTTCTCCTGCCTCTGTTAGGTCAGCAAAGCTACACTGGTGGAGGAGAAGGCAATATTAAGGGTGGAAAAAAGCTGCAAGACAGATTATTATCAATGCTCCTTAATGGCATGGTCTCAAAAATAGTCTTAGTAATCAGCAATTTGGATTTTTAATATGGACAGCTAAGTCATCCCACTAATTCCTGATTTAAAAGTCATCTCTAATCATACAAGAGATCATTTTGGAGACGAAATCAGAACTCTAATCTTGACACCACCACTTACAGCTGATACTGATTTCAATCCTGTTTCAAAGTAATTTTTTGCAAAGGACTGTTCTTCCCAGTGTCCCTGTACACACAAACTCCAGTCACAGCAGGGAAAGCCATCAGGCACTGAGACACACTGACACCAATTCCAGTCTGCCTGTACCCACTCCATTGTCAGCTGCTGGGATCATATTTTAAACAAAACAAAGATACTTTCTACATATTCCAAGCTTTTAAAGAATATTTTTGACAATGTTCATCTATAGCAGCAATAAAGAACCAAATGGTTCAGCAGACTGAAACAAGGGAACTTTCTAAACTATTTTGCTAATGACTGGCATTAGTGCATGTTCCTCTTCCATTGTAAAGAAAATCAACTTTACTTGAAGTGACTATCTTAAAGTTTTATCAATAAATTTAAACATAAGTGATAATGATTACTCACTTTAGGCCTGATCCCCCAACCTTTACTCACACGAGTCATCCCACAGGATTTTAATGTGGCTACCTCATTGAAGAAGGGTTGGCAGGACAGGTTGTAAATTATTCATATATTCACAGATTTTTAAGGCCAGAAGGGACCATTATGATCATCCAGCCTGACCTCTTGTAGAACAAAGGCCATACCATTGTATCCAGTAATACTGGCACCCAGCTGAATAATTTGTGGTGAAATCAAATGGTGTTTATTGAACTTCCAATATCGATTCAAATTCTACATGAAAGAAAACTGAAATTGTTTAGAAAAATGGCTCCAAATACATTTCTCCACCCTTGAGCTCAATTATTCTATTTCTACCCAGATTCTGACTTCTGGACACCAGCTTTTGACACAGCTTTCGCACATAGACTCTGGAGCCCAGCACTAGTGCAGGTACTTGCAGGCCAAAATCATGGCAACTCCTGAACTCCTTCAACAGATTAATTGGCACTTAATTACTATTTATTGATGCTACATGAAATTCTGTGCAGATCTGATGGATCACTTAAAAGCAGCTATTTCAATGTGCTGGTAAACAGATACTCTGGCTGAATTTTCTCATTGTAAAATACTTGACTATAATCCTTATATCTACCAACTGCAATTTTAAGAAGGAACTTGGATGCACAGATTATGCCAAAGGTTCTATTAAGATGCAAATCATCTTTTCTGGGTGTTTCTCTAGGTTTTCTCTCTCCAGCATAAATACCTGGTAACCTTTAGAAACAGGACAGTGCAAACTTCTACCCACACAAAGACAGCAGATTTGAAGAGGTTCTGCATTTTTCATACTA
>VZTY01025322.1:12500-14809 GCA_013400935.1 Turnix velox
GAGCAAGCAGAGAATCACGCATTAATATTTGATCAGAAGATGATAGCAACCCTGGCAGGGGATCCAAGGAGGGCAGCTGAGGCTGCTCTGCTGATAAGAGCAGGGAAGGACTTCTCAAGGCTCTCCCTTTACCCTCCTCCAGGAGGACAAAAAAAATGGGTAGAAAACATACACACAAAAGCCAAAACTCAAATATTTGTGTGTACACACATGTGCATACACACACATCTACATACAGACATTTAGAGCTAAATATTGTATTTATAGATCAGTTATTGTATTGGAGATGTCCCACTGCTGAATGAACTTCAGGCTGTCTCCTTTTTGCCATCTCTCTCTGGCTGCAATTTGCCAGTGGCACTTGACACCCAAAAGCAGTCACCAAATGTACTTTGAGTTTGTCTGGAATCAATACCCAGTTTTGCCAGAGACAGACACTGCACCAATTAACCTCCCTACGTGTTTGCAGTGACAGCAGATTACAAATCTCTCAAAATTACTTTGTATAAGTACAAAAGAAAAAAAATATTTATCCAGCATTTGAAAGAGGTAGCTAATGTAGCCCCAGAACCTCTAAGCATTTAAGACTGATGGATTGTCCTTATTTTTTTTTGACTTGTCAGAATAAATAACAAGGTAGTGCTCTCTGTATTTAATTAGAGGTGTTCATAAAATAACAAAAAAAACCATGAGTGAAATTATTCATATGACAATCTATCCAGAACCAAACTCTTCAAAGCTACCTGTCTTTCAAAGGAATGTGGCTGAGGAGACCAGATTCTGTGCTACAAAATATTCATTTAATTACAAAAGCCAAAGCCCAAACCATAGAGCACCCACAGCAGAGTTCAGGGGGAAGCATAAGGCAGAGAAAAGCCAAGGGGCCTCCTCTGCAGTTCCTCCCCTCATCCCTGAGGGGGTGGGCTGTGTTAGCCCTGCTTCACTCCATTTCTCTCCCCCCATTCTCCACTCTGTTCAGTGTTTCCCCAAGTTTTGGTGACTTCAGAGTGTAACACACACAACCTCTGCTGTACAACTCCTGCTCTGCTGCATTTCAGCTGAGGCTTGAGAGAAGAAAGTAGTTTTTTTACACATGTGCACTGAACACTTATTTTGGAGCAGCCCCACCCCAGAGTTCTTATTGGCAAAATTCACTTCAGCAATAAATTAGTTGATTGGTGACTCAATTGCTTGCAGATGCAGACTTTTTATTAAGGTGTATTCTTTTTACACTAGAAATACAGCAACAATAAACTTGCCAGCTTAACTTTTTCCAGACAATCAGATGCTTGGTTCACCTTTACACATACAACATATCACATTTTACACGCATGCATGAGCAAACACTTGCACATTAACACAATAAACCAGAAATAGAAAGCAAGGGATCAGGTTTTAAAACAAATCTCTGTGCAGGTGAGTGCACTGAGCCAACTGCCCCAACACACAGACTGGGAACACCTGAGCTGAAGGGAGTGACAATTCACAGGACAATCCAGCTCCATATTTCACCAAAGTACACACAGTGTGGTAAGATGAAGCTGTTTAACATTTAAAGTGTCCTTAAATATTTTTTAAATCAAATACATTTGTTTAGAACAGTCTACACCCTCCATTTTTCAAAACCACAACAGGACAGACCAATCATACACTGTAACTGTGTGAGTGTGTAAGGATGTCCTTTTCCTGTTTTCTTTGCAGCTTATCTAGTCATTGTGAATCTAATGTTGATCTGAAAGATGTTTCCAACTACACTCATCTACAAATATACACACAATAAAACTATGTTGGAACTCCATGTGGTCATTGCATGAAGTTCTNTAATGTTCATCTGAAAGTGCTCTCAACTACACTTATCTGCACATATATACACAATAAAACTATGTTGGAACTCCATGTGGTCATTGCATGAAGTTCCATGAAGCTGGAGCAGCCTCAGTGAGCCCAGAGACTTCACACAATCCATACATTCAGGTATTGGCCACAAAAACACCTGAGCTGATGAATACAAAACACCTACAAAACAAAGAGGAGCATTACTCAGCGTGGTGGGCAGGCTCTCCACTGAGACACCTCATCACCACCATGGACAATATCCAAATCACTCTGAGTACAAACAAAGGGCCATGACAAACACAGGGACACAGGAGGGTGGCCCAAATGGGTGTTCAGGGCTCATCTCTCATCAGCACCACTGGACTCAGTGAAATATGTCTCAGCACTCACATCAGATACTTTGGAAAGACATGAGCAGACTGCCTGCTCTGTCTACAAAACCAAAATAAAGGGCTGGAGCAACTGCCCTATGA
>VZTY01025322.1:14872-39000 GCA_013400935.1 Turnix velox
CAGAGAGGTTGTGGATGCCCCCTCTCTGGAGGTGTTCAAGACCAGGCTGGACAAGGCACTGAGCAGCCTGATGTAGTGGGAGGTGTCCCTGCCCATGGCAGGGGGGTTGGAACAAGATCTTTGGGATCCCTTCCAACCCAAACTATTGTATGATTCTAAAATAACGTAATTTGTTTGCACACTGTATGTAGACAGAAGGAGATGGAGCTCCATTTTGTCCCTGGGCAATAAGAAACCCCTCTCAACCGAAACCACAGCAAATGGTGGAACACCCTATTGACTGCCCAACTATATTCAAGCTATCATTGGGAGCATTTCAGTAAATACACCAACATTTTCAAGTTCTAAAAGCCATTATTGCATCTCCCTACTGAATCTTGCTCAACAAAAAAGCCAAATACAGAAGAACATTGAAATTAGCTGTGAACTGTATAATCCCATTGTTCAATTTCATGGCATTTAAGATACTACCTTCCCCTCCTCACAAGTCGAGATGTTAATCCATGCTGTAACCTGATTTAATTTTCCAGATGACAGGATGGGAACATGCTACAATGGCACACTGGTGTTACTGTGCTGCTCTTTTACTCTCAACCTTCCTTTATCATAAAGCAAAGGGGTTTGCTTTTAGAAGAGGCACACTTATTTTTAAACTAGCACAATTCAAACTGCTCTGCACTCAAAATACAAACCCTATGAAGTTCTCACAAATATTATTAGAAAATACTTCCCAGAGTTAACTGCACAGACCCAACATCCAGTAACCCCTCGCTTCTGACAGAAGTCAATTTAATCTATACTGGCTACCAATTATTCAGACATAGCACTCCCTAAGTGAAAAATACTTCCTTTATCCTCCTTAAATAAGTGATTCAACTCTTATTTCTTTAGGTCTTTACCTCTGCAATTGCCCTAACACGAGATGGAATTCCATTCAGAGGAATGTGGATTTCAATACCCACAACACATCGTAGTGCTTATGTGGAGAAGTAAAAAGTAGTAACTTCTTTCCTAACATCTACAGTCTCCTTGATATCCCACTGAACAGCTGAACCCTCCTGTCTGCCACAGAGTAATCCCACGGGTAATGTCACAGAGTGGAGAGATGAGGGGAAGGAGAAAACATGGGACAGTAAAAAAAACCCATACACAAAAGACAACATACAACAAACCCCAGAACAAGGTCAGAAAACACCTTTGGAATAAAAACTATGCTTTTCTAGACACAAAAAGCTTTAAGACTTCAGCTTTTTCTTCATAAGTGCTGCTTATCCCAGAAGTCTACAAGTTAGAAAACCACAAACATAAACAAGTGGACCCCAACTGATTGTTCTGAAGGTTTTGAGCATGTTGAACAGCCTTTAGTTGAGTGAATCAGTGAGTTCTCCACACATCAGCTGCTGTTCAACTGAGCCCATTGACATTAACACCATAAAAACAGACTCACAAGTTTGCCTCTCTCTTCACAGAACATTTGGAAGCCTGCCCTGCAAGTGCCACAAACCTCACTGCTAACACGAAAATGCTTTTCACAACAGTTTCACCTAGAAAGAGAAGATAAGGTTTGCCACTCACACACAAAATGCTGTTCAGAGTTCAGGAAAATGATCCAAAAGCGGGTAAGACCGAGAGCAAAGGCAACATAAAATATACATCACAAGAAACAGGAAGGAAGAGAGAAACCCAGAACAGATTAAGCAAATCACTATGATTTCCATAATTGTTTTTATATTATTAACACATGGAGAGCCAGAGGGGCAGCAAGGAGCAGAACTTCCCCAGGCAGCATTCAGCAGTATCTCAGACGAAATTCCTTCCAAGCTAAAGCAGGTGAAGCTACAACTTACTCAAGGGATTTTTACATAAAGCTGTATGAGGTTCTCCAGAATAGAGAATTACCTTTAAAATTCAAATTACTCAAGATGAAGAGGCAAGAGCCCTAAGGATACAAGAACTAGCAGAAGGTGCCCAAGTTGCCCTTATGCTGGAGGTCCAACCCAACCTCACAGCTCTCCAGGGCCTGCAGTCACACACCAGCATCTTCATCAGATTAAACCTTAAACACCAGATCTTCATCACTTCTAGTTCCCAAACCAGCCTTCCATCTAAGGGAGAACTGGTTAACTACACTTGGCAATCCCATTGAAAAACCTGAAGTACAAATAGTAAAAAATAGGAACAACACTTGCTTCTTGGAAAAGAGACAAGAAAAAGAATGTCTACTACAAAAAGTAGCAGCTATTTGTTTCCTCTTGGCAAATCCACGCCAGTTACTTAGTATCATGTCAGGTTGTGAAGTGTCCAGCTTGCCATTTAAAAGGCATCTGGCATCATAGGAACATTCCCCTCTAGAAAAGTAACAGTGTTAAGAATGGTGTTTCCAGTTTCCTCAGGCTCTGTAACAACTTGGAAAGAATCTGTCCTTTTGTTGCAAAACCATGTGAAGAGGTAAAGTACCATGAAATAAACAGATAAAAAGCTACAGCATTAAAAAAAAACAAACCAAAAACAAAAAAAACCCCACTCCACAACACTGAAGTTAGGTCTGATCTAAATGTTAAAGCAAACATAACCATAAAAAGTGGAAAGTTCATTCAGTTTATATTTTATTTTAAATCTCTGCTGTAGTTTGGAGTCCATCACCTCTCCCCCTAGGAACAAGACCAGCTCTTCCCTTCCACAGCATTAATTAACAGGAGCAGATCAAGAAGGAATGGATTGAAGAAAATGCCTGTGCCAGAGCCAAGATCTGGTAAGTGATAAGTAAAATATTATCAGAAAAGTTGTGCATCAGACTCATCAAACCCTTTAGTAGGGTAAAAGGTTCCATCTTCAACTAATACTGTTTATTTTCTTGGACTCTAATGTGGAATGGTGTCAGGTTTAAATCAAGACTTCACTAATTCTTTTCAATGAAATTATGAAACAGAAGAGTGTTCAATATATGAAATACTGCTGATTAATCACTTCTTACTATTAAATCCTTAACTGTGCTTTTGTTTCACTCATACCAAGAAATCAGTCTTTTAAAAGATCTGTTCTAAAACAGTACTGATTATTTTCTCTTCTACCAACATTCAGAACTGCAAGAATAAGAAGATGTTAGAAAATGCAAGGTGTCTTCACTGATCAGAAAAATCAGGATTACTTATTTACAAAGAAATGGAGAAAACTTTCAGTCTGGATGAATTTTTAAACTGGTGATACTGGTACAACTGCAGCTAAAACTATAAAAAAGGGGATTCATGGAACAGAGCTAAAGCTAAAATAATAAAGACCTACACCTGGAGATAAAGTCCTTATTTCAAGTCTTGTTACATGTTTCTCCCATCTTCAGCTGATGTCTTCAGATCTTTCATGTGCAATGGTTAATTGCTTTGGTGATACCTCAAGTCCACATTAAAGCACGGTCTATGAATCTTTTGAGTTTACTCTACTGTGCACTTAAGGGGATATTTCTCCTCATAACCATCTGTTCTTCAACCAACCCAGAGATTTGGTGTTACTGGAAAGCTAAGCCAAACTCCAGGAGGCCTGCAAGGAGCAAATCCTGAATGGATTATCTTTTCCATTCCTCTTTTTCCCTTATAATTTCTGACAGCAAACCATACACCAGCTAGAACTTGCAAAAAAAGAGTCAGGTAACATCTTCCTCCAATAGCCAAGAAATCCATAAAGCCTGGTTTACCAAATTGAAGTCTTTATAAGCACTTCGTGGGCTGTCTGGAATAATTACACAAAAGAGGTTAATTATTGAATAGATATTCTTACTCTACTTCTAAGGAGGCTTTTTTGGATTTTTTTTATTTTAATTTGTGTTTTATCAGTTTGTGGTTTTTTTCTTGTAACCTTTTCATCACTCTATCAATTGAAGACAGATCTGTTTCAACTGCTAAGGCCATGAATATTGAACTAGTTTCTCTCCTGCCTCTTTGTATTCATTTTCTGAGACAGCAGAGTTGCCTGGTGACAGCCCCTTCACTCCAACAGCAGCTGGCAAGCCCTCCGTGTCCTGAAAATATGAAACAGTTAACTAATATTTCATGCTAGGATTTAAATGTGACAATCTGGGACTGCCAACAACAGGCAGGGTGGGATTTACAAGGGGAAGATCTTAAAAAGCAATAAAGGAAGAAAAACAAACAGCCCTTCATCAGGTGTAGAGAGCACACAGCAAACATTGCTCCAGAGTTAGTGCATCATCCAGAGTTTAACAATTCCAGACAAAAGTGATGATTGTGGAAATCTGCCCATTTCACTTCTAGTTCCAGGATGCAAATTCTCCAGTTACACAAGATAAGACCACAGCCAGCAGAGTTTTGACATTTTTACAAGAAACAGTCACCCTCTTTAATACTTACAAGACATGTATTTCAAATTGCTTATGCCTATCCGCTTTCCCCACATTGCTGCTGCTGAAGGTGCAGACATATGTAGCCCAAAACAGTGACTTTCAGCTAGTGTTTTGCAGCAAAGATAAAAGATTTATATTTGATAAAATGAGAACTTACAGCCAACTCAATTCACATTTAACAGTAGCATATTAATAAGCACCTTAATTTTTAAAAATTCCTCACTCAATTAAGAGAAATTTTTACATAGTGCCACATTTTCTGCATCCCCGTGTCAACCAGATAATTCTTCATTCTGTTTGTTGTTCTGAAGAAAGCCAAGAAAAACATTTTAATGTCAGATTGCTTTTCAGAAATACTACATTACAAGGAACTCGTGTATAACCACAGCGTGTCCATGGCAATCAATCACCCACGTTACAAAACCTAAAGGAATTGCTAATGAAAACAAATAGTATTTTCCAACACACTGCCAGGCCCTTTATTACTAGAAAATAGTCTGAGTTTCGTAAACAATTTCCAAACTGCTTTATTTTCACCACTTTTGGGGTTAGTTTTAATGGTATGGCCATTTCAATTTGCTAATAACCTATATATTTCACATATTACAGAACCCTTCACAGTCATCTAACTCGTGTTTCTATCTCATTCCAAGATTCACCCAGCATAATAAATTCAGACAGACGTATTATTAGGCAAATACATACAAGTACTGCAGAAATATATTCATTGTTATATGGACCATCACATTTCAGCTTTAATCTGAACTGACTCCAAAAGCATTTGGAACAAAAGTGTTCTAGCCAACCATAAGTTCTTCCAAGTGTTGTGCTAAAAATGAAAGGGAAAAAAAAAAAACAAGCCTACTCCTCAGCACTGGTATAATTGCCTAAACTACACAGAGAATACCTTCTTTGTTAAAGACGAAACAGCGAATACTGATTTCTAAGCCTCGAGCTATGTAACTTTACAATGTTTCAAACCCTGACCTTACTTTCATACTTTCAATATTGATAGTCTCAGACCGTTTGGAGTTTCAAAGTTACCATGTGTTACATTAGCAGAGTACCACCAGCTCCCAGTGACACCACTCAGCATCACTGATCTGCACAAATACCCTCTCTGATGGGATTCTCCCCGTGTAGGGAGGGAGGAGTCTAGAGAAACAAGCTCTTCAGCATCATCTGGGGTCTGACAGATACAAAATTTCTACACTGCAACTCTATTTCAGGACACTTTAGTCATTCAAAAGTGGGTTCCATCAAAGATGAAACTGTGTCATAAGAAAGTGAAAATCCTTTTCTTGATTCTGATGTTTTCTTTAGTGAAAATGCTACCTTAAATACCTCCTGGTACGTATAGAAAAACATACCCCATGTACCTTCACTATTATAGAATCATAGAATGGTTTGGGTTGGTCGGGAGGGATCTGAAAGATCATCTCGTTCCAACCCCCTTGCCATAGGCAGGGACACCTCCCACTAAATCAGGTTGTTCAGTGCCTTGTCCAGCCTGGCCTTAAACACCTCTATAGAGGGGACATCCACAACTCCTCTGGGCAACATTTTCAAGTGTTTCACCACCCTTACTCAGGTTCCCCAGGTTAGGAGGTACACACATTTGACTCATACCAGTGATCAGTATGTAAAAGGATTTTTTTTTTAATTACTATTTCATAATTCTTTAAAGACTGGGAACTAATCTCCAAAGGTCATCTGAAAATGCAACTTTAATCAGTTTTCACAACTTTTCTCCATGTGTTGATCCACAAGGTGCTGAAGAGCTGCTGGTCATCACTCCCATTGTGCTGACAAGCCAATGCATCAGGGACACCCTAAGGGATGGTGAAGCATGGTTTGTCACAGCCAGCTGGCAGCTCAAGAGCTGCACATCATCACAGATTTGCAAGAACATCTAGTATTACACAGAAGAGGAAGGAAATCTGTGTCCCACAGACAGCACATCCTCAGAAGTAGCTTCTCCCAAGCACTGAGGAAGCTTTCAACCCAGACAAGCACACCTTGAGGACTGGATACCCTCCTCTCATTATCTCACACCCTGTCTAATTGGGCTTCTAAGCTCTCTGCTTGCTCCCTGGCTGCTTTTGCCAGCTCTAAATTCACACCACCTTGGAATTCTCTTGATGACAGTATGAAGTATCAACAACCCATTTCCAAAAAACTCTCCTTCCCATTGAACTATCTTAATTACACTAGAGCAAATCATCCATTTTGGAGTACAGAAATCAACAGCACACTTACACTAATTCACTTGTTGAAAAATAAAACACCAATCACTAGTTGGTATATCACAACACTAACACTTCATGTCCTGGTTGTTCCATTGAGCCTCCACTGCCTCTTTTTAAATGATCAAACTAATGACAAATTTCTTTCCATCATTTTATGCAGGCATATATATTTTTCAACATGAAAGATTAAATTAGAAGTTACACACACAAACACAACTCCTTTTAAAAGGCCTCAAAACACTGTATTTACATCTGCAAGTACTCACTTTATTACTACAAGCTTTAGAGCAGAGCTTAGGTTTGCTTCAAACAAAACAGGGTTCTCAGCGATAGAGGCACAAGAAAAAGCCCTGCATACAGTTAGTCTACAAAGAATTAACTGGATTAATTAGCAAGGGATTTGAGAAGCAGCTTGGAGCTAGAAAACCAAAACACTAAATTGTTTAAATACTTTGGCAATGGATCAAGGTTTCTAAGCAGCCCTATGTTCCATTCTCTCTTTTTTTTTCCCCCCTCGGTGTTTTAACACATTTAACCTGACGAGGTACTTCTTCATGAGATATGAATGACATTGTCAAAATACCAAAAAAAGAAGATGTGAATTAAAAAATGCCACAAGCTGTTAGCAATTCTGCCAACATGTATGAGCCCAGGCAACATTAATTAAAAATCAATAGCTTAGGACATAAATAGCTCTTATCTCGGTCATACTATATCTCTAACATAACTCTTCATTAAAGAAAAAAAAAAAAAGCCAATGTCTTTGCTATTATACTGACTGAATTGACCACAAGGAAGCAAAAGAAATAAGGCAAAACCACTGAGCAAAGAAACACATATGACAAAGGGAGTACAGGAGTATGAATGAGTGGAATGTTTCAGCCTTGCACTGTCATTAGCACGTAAGGCTGGCAACAGCCACACTGCAGGAAGAACATCTCAGGTTTTTAGTGTTAATATGGTTCTGTAAAAAAAAAAACCCCTGCATGCCAAGGAAATAAGAATAGCATACACATCTTCCTCCCCCCTCCTACAGCTTATTAATCATTTTTATTATGCATCTCAACTAAAGACGAAGTTACTGCAAATTCTCTGATAATTACAAAAGCAAGGTGAGAAAGAGACAAGAAATTGCACTCGACTTTTTCTTTAGTGATAACTTCAAAATAAAGTTACATTGGAAGGCATCAAAGTAAAAAGATTCAAGCTAAAGTAGGAACTTAAACCACCACTTGCAAAAAGCTGTTTCCAGCTTATAGAGTGCCAAATGTTTGTAAGACTTGAACCTATTTTCTGCTTTGAGATGAGCTGAGACTCAGGAGCTGGATGTGCAGTTTGGGTCTGGCATAACTCCTGGGCAATCAGGACTCAGACAATTTTAGATCTCTCTGAGTAGTTCCTATAGAAGATTTATTAACATAAAAAAGAATATGCAAAAATTATGCTGGCATGGAAACAGTTCAATTTTCTTTGCCTAATGACTCCCACACTACTATTCAATTATTTATTAATGATGGACATAGCAAATGTTTTTTTGTTTTATGAGACTACCTTGAACTACCTGGATTTCCTTCAAGCTATTGCCAATTTTAGTTAACCTTGGTCAAGGGGCACCAACTACAAGCTCTGGTTGCTGCTTTTCATATAACAAGACTAAAAAGTTAATTACACAACCTTAATTTTCAGGAGAGGTGTATTAGAACACAAAACTGCTGCTAATAGTGTTCCCCAATAGACTGAAATTCCACCAAGTTCCCCCAACAATATTTAATATCATTGTAAAAATACAAACTATCACTTTAATAAAGCTTCAATTATCTTCTCCATTGAAGGTTCAATAAAATAAAACAACACAGAGGCTTCATTACATCATCTGTCTGTACTTTATCATTATAAATTAAACTAATTATAAGATGCAGAAGTAATTTGTAAACTCTTTCAGAGGATATGATTTACATTTTTCTTCTGCAAAGATGAAGATACTCCCCTACACATACTCCACTCTCCTTAAATATTAAATAAAGATACGTACACTACATATGGCAAAAATGGAAAATATTTCTGCTATGTTTTGGGATTACTTTCAGCATTCTAACAGTGTTTATAATACTGGTGCAAATACTGCCACCAATAAAGAAACAAACATTAAAAAGGTGTCCTTTAAGCTTCCCTTTAAGGCATCTACCATAATCGTATAATTTGCTCTGGACATCATTAAAATGTAAAGTTAATGAGGATTCAGCTGAAAACAGAAGAAATGTAACCTATTTTCAGGCAAAACTTCTAACACTGCAATCAGAGGGAAAACCTCTTTGATGTCTCTTTGTCTCTTCTCATTAATTTTCTTTTGGTTTAAAAAAAACACAAAGGCTGTTTAAACTAAAAAATGCATAGAAGTTTAAACATGGTAATTATAGTCGAGCTGCAATGAGGTCATTAGGTTTTTAAAACTTGGAGATAAACAAAATTGAGATGTATGACTATTTTAAAAACATGTCAATATTCAGTTTTAATTGTCCATGTGATACTCGCTGTATTCTGAGGATTTAATCTAGACACAGAACTGCCTCAAGATGATTTAGTGGAGGACCTGGTCCCACGTACAGGGGAAAGCAAAGCAATTGAGAGATACATCAAACTGAAAAGCACTGTAATTACTGTATTACTGGATACCACACTTGGTATCTCTGAGTGCAGAGTGTGCTTTTTTTGCAACCTCCATGCAGGAGAGATGGTAAATGGTGAGACTCTGCTACTTCTTACCTCTACAGCTCATCAGAGAATAAAATGCTGAACAAGTTGTACAATACTATTTACTCACTACATCTGTCAAGGTACACACTAAGTTCCACACTCCTGGTTTAACACACCAATTCCTTCCAGCAGATAATACCTACAAGAGCTATTTCATCACATATCACTGATGATCCACTGCAGTCTGTGTATTCTTAGTGAATCATTCCAAGAAAATTTTCTCAAGCCATAATCAATGTTACCACTACTGTGTACAAAGGAAGATGATAGATTATCACAGACACAAGTAAGGCATTTAAGCTATTGAATAAATGCAACAATCCTACAGGACCAATACAACATTACCCATAGTGTGGAAGAACATCAATCACAAGGACGCAAAATAAACATATCTATAACATTTCTCCATGTGTAAGTATCACCTCTGGATAAAATGGGATGAGATCAATACATTAGTCTATGGTAACTCTAAGTGTGAGTTTTAATGCATTTTCTGGATGCAGGTTATAGTTTTATGAATTAATTATCCTTTTGAATCATTAAAATAAGTTTTAAAAACCTCTCCAGACTAAAATGACTGATCAACAGGCAAGAATTCAAGAAAACTGGATACTACTTTAGGTGCCAGGTGTACAGCAGCTTAAGAAAAATCTCATATTTAATACAATGTTTTGGAGTCTGTTCTGGGGTTGATTTGTTTTTGACAGTTCTGTTGTACCAAGTGCCCACTGAGGGACAGACAGCATCAGCTGATTTCTATTCTGAGTTGTCTCTCACATTCTGGTACCTTTCCACATTTGCTTGGACTGTTCTACTCACAAAAAGATCAAGGACATGATTTAAATAACATGAAGTCAAACGTGAAGCCAACAAACATGAGAAGCCAGAAGCCTGATTCTGCTGGACACCTACACTGTGATACTCACTTATTGTGTCTTCACATTTCAGCATTTGATTTGAGTCTGCTTTAATTATTTTTGATAGTTATTTTCCCACAGAGTGATGATCTGGTCCAAGAATTTTTGGAACAGATGATATGAAAAGGTATCTTACTGGTTAAGCAGACACCAATGAAGAGCAATTATTTACATAAGAGATAGAATTATGTAAGAAAGGTAAATTAAAAAAAGGTAAATGTTACCACTATTTATACTCATAATTATGCATGGCTTCAATGTAAATGACTCTTCAAAGGAATTAACGATGGGATTCAGTTAATCCCAGTAGGACGCAATGGGAGTTGTGAGTGCAATTCCCTCCACCACCATTTCTCCACCACAAGTATTAAGTGTGGAAATAATTTTGGCAACAATACCCAAGATACTGGTTTAAAAGCACTTACTGAAAGTTGGGGTTTTTTTCCATTTCTCCCCTAGCTGTATGTACTGTAGTACTGGATAAATTCTGGAGCATAGTAGACCACATTTTTGGCACAGAAAATATGACCCTTCGTTCCTGCTCCTCACCTTTCAACTGTGGCATTTTCCACCCAGATTGTGATAGAATCATAGAATCATAAAATAGTTTGGGTGGGAAGGGACCTTAAAGATCATCGAGTGCCAACCCCCCTGCCATAGGCAGGGACACCTCCCACTAGACCAGACTGCCCAGTGCCCTGTCCAGCCTAGTCTTGAACACCTCCAGAGATGGGGCATCCACAACCTCTCTGGGCAACCTGTTCCAAAAGGGCACTTCCATACAGTCATACATTATTGGGTTTTACTAGTTAGCTCATCAAATTAGAAAACATTACTCTCCAAACCCCTTAGGAAGTATAAATAAAGTCTCCAGACTATAACCCACTTCTTTGGTCTCACTCTTCCCTAATACTGCAGTTCAACTTCCTTGGTTTCTTCTCTGCCATGACATAAGTCCTATTAAAAAGCATACCAAAAGTTCTTTCCATCTTAAAAAAAAAGATCATTTTCCAAAAGCAAACTCAAGAAAAAAGCAACAAAAAAAACCCCAAGAAAACCTGACAATGTCTCTTTTAGTTCATGACAAAATATCACTTGAAAGGAGAAGGAAGAAGCAGCCAATACTGCCTCAGGCACACTGATAGGGACTTCCTTGCAAGGAAGCCTAAAACAAAAACAATCAGTAATAAAAATAAATCTAGCCCACCATTTGCTTTACCATATTCACTTCATTTGCATTTAAGGTAGTGCTCTGGGTGGAATTCCTGCCCTTTGCATCAACAGACCAAGCACGGACACAGTTTCTAAACTCCAGTATTTCTCCTGAAGACACCTATAGGATGCAGCACTGATACAGCAGAGGATGGACCAAACATCAGTCATTTCTAGGATGGTGCTCACAATAGTAGGCAAAAATCCCCAGAACTGCTATTCTTAATCTATGGGGAGTCTACTTTAAAGTCATTACTTCTTTGTTTCTTTTTCCTCTGAATGACACTAATTAAAGTTCTTTACAGAAATGTCTGTATCTGGATTAACAGCTGATTGCAGATGCATTAAGCTTTAACCAAAAGTTAACAAACATTAATGAGATTACCTGTTGTGATTAAATAAGGATAAATAAAACCAAATAATCACCCTGGAAGATTTGGTGACTGAGAATAAAGTTAGAATTCTTCCTTTAAATGAAGTCCTACATCCTCATCTTTTACCAACCACTTTTTGATTCAATCTCTTTGGAGCTATTGGAATAAGAGCCCTACTCTCAGAGGAGCACATTAACAGGGCATTAATTGCAACAAGTGTTCTACCAAACTCTTAAGTGCTTCAAATACTGAAATATTAAATTGCTCACTGTTATTTGGTATCTAAATTGAGTCTCTCAACAACTCTTTAAACAGAAAGACTCACACACTCCTCTGTAAATGCAGAGAAAACTAAGCATGGACAGCAAATGAAAATTATTTGCTAAAAATCAGGGGGGGAAAAAAGCCTCCCTAAAAAGTTTCAGTTTAGCAGTTAATTTCAACCTGCAGTTAAAAAGGCACTAGCTGTCAGTCAGTTTTCTCACCCAACTCTATCATGAAAAGAAAAACTGACAGATCACAGGAGCTTGCCTTTGTAAACCAATTCGGGAACTTTCATGCTTCTTATTTGTTAGGTTAAAGGTTAAATTGCTGACCTCTGCCCTCCTGCTTAGCAGCCTTTCCCTTTTTCTGTAAAGCTTTATTTTGGGGCTGTATTTACATGGATTAGTCTCTTTTCACGCTAAGAAGGAATCTGTTCACAGCCAAAGCCTTAGTTCTGGTTGTACAAAAAGCAGTCACAATTATTCAGCGGCAGACAATGACCATATTGTGGATTTACAAAAAAACCACCTCAGCCATGGCAAGTTCTGTCCTTGCTGCACAAAACAATAGAAGAAAAATCTTATCAAGCATTCAAGAGAAAGCAAACAAAGCAGGCCCACTGTGAACTTGATGAAGATGTCAAGCTCCTTTAAAAATATAAATCAACAAAAGAGTTTAAAGTCTTGTGAGCGAGACTTTCTGGGCTGAATTTTCTGTCTAGTTAAACAGTGCCAGCAGCAGCAGCAATCTAGTGCAGGCTGGTAAGTACTTGTGAAATAGAAAAGATTGCAGAGAGAAGTGGCTGAAGCACAAAGCAAGGACAAACAACACAACTCTTCCCACAGAATACCTGCAGAAATAGAGGAACCTTCAGTCCTACATGCTATTGACATTTTGGAGTTTTATTAAATCCAGTAAAATCAGTTGAGAACCTAAAAATGTGTTGGATAAATTTCATGGCGATTCACAAAATGACAGATTCTCATGTTTTTTCATAAAGTGAGTTTCTCTTCAAATTGAGCTACACATTTCATTTATACAGACAAACTGAACTGCCCCAAACCAAAACAGTTCAGCCAGTGCTACTGACTTTGTCTGGGCACTCTAGTGTTGTGAAAATCTTCCACCTTGTTTGTACTTGGAGGAAAGAGATCAAGTGGAAACAGAAAAACAAAGCAGCAGCTCTGGAGAATTAGAGCTCCCAGATATTACCCAGCTGCTTAGATTTGGTTACTTTTCCAGTCCTGCTCTAGGAAGTTAGATGGAGCAACATAATGCTATAAAGATGGGATGGGAAAACTTGCAATAGAGAAATACTGGATGTGTTCAACAGAAAACCCTTGTTTAATAGAAATAAACATGAATTCTGCCCTTCCCTTGATATTCCTAAACCACTCCTGTGTTCCTCATTTCTCAATGCAACCAACAAAATGTTTCCACCTTAAAATAAACATCTCTCGGAGTGCAAAGTTTACAAACATTAGAAATAACCACTCTTAATCCTACCCCACACTAACTTTACGTTCATGCAAATACTTCATCAACTTGGAAGGTACTGGTCTATTATTTAAAATGGCAACAAAACCAAAAGATAATGGTAAGAAGGAGCAGTGTGACTATTTTGCAGACAGAAACCTGCTAGTTCTCTCTACCCTCGTGGAAACCATAGTGATAACTGTAGAGTAAGTTTTGGGTCCAAGCACGTGATTTCTTCTCCCAGTAGAGTTATGGACTTCGATTAGTTTAAGTTATAGCATTTTGTGATCTACTGGGAAGAGGGGGAGGGAGGGAAAGAGCTATTACAACACAAGGCTAGATAGAACATGAAAAGTAAAGAAGGAAGTACTTAAACTACTCACAAGCTTCTAGTAGGAACAAGATTAGTAGTACATGCTACTCTCAGAGCCAATTCAAATGCAAATGCCATCCTTTCTCTCAAACAATGATAAACTCCCTCAGAGTTAATAGTTTCCTTCTAAGATTCATCTCCCTTTTCAACTTAGTGGTATGTTTTCGAGAAAAGAAAGAAGCACATGGCGAGTCTTACAGCAAGACCTTTTAAATTCTCTCATAAAAGAAGTAGTATAAACTACATTTCCTTTACTAATCCAGTGAACATTTCTTAAACTCTAACACTCTTACACTTTGTCCACGCTATGCATTTAGGCTTCCAACTTAGCATGGCTTTTTTTTTAAAAAAAAAAAAAAAAAAAAAAAGAAATCCTTTAGCTGCACTAAACCATTCTAGCTTTTTTCTTGAACACACAGCAAGAATTTATGCTATGCTCACAGAAAGATGAAAGATGAGGTCCTTGGAGAGAAAGGCCTTTTGGCACACTACATGGTAAAGCTACAGATTTGACATACTTTTATAATGTCTGCTTTGGCGAGAACACAAAAAACCCCACACAAAAGCATGCTCCGTCCTCCCAGACAGGGGTGTAGGGGGTTGTCTTACTCTTGTGAGCATTTACTTTCAAATGTTCGCACTTTAGAGACTATTTTGATGGGCTACCTTAGACTAACAAATTCTCTTTTTCTGCATGAGCAGCCTGACAGTCAGACTGAAAGTATCCTCCCAGCCCCATCTAACAAGAGAGGATCCTTGGCTCGGGTCCAGCAGGATCCTTACATTTCTGATGAACAATCCACAGCAGGTTTTAAGATCATAAAGTGCTTTGAAATTTAAAAGTTATATTTTATATATATACAAGGGAGTTATTACATTTCTGCTCTCCTTATGTAAGTATTAAAAAAATTCTTTCCAGAGTCACACACACACTAACTTCATTAGATTCAATTAGTGAAGGGGAATTCCCAGCTCCCATGCAAATTGTAAGGTAAAATGACTGGTTTGGTAATTGCCTTCTACTAAGGAAATATCCTCTTCAGAGAAAATATTCATCTTCATCTTGCTGGTCACATTTGCAACTATCCTGCTTCACAGTTCTCAAAGCAAAAATAACACATTTACTTAAAGTGACCTAGCAAAAAAAGATTGCAAGTCACAAAGACCTATGAAAACAACAAAGAACACAAACGTAGCTTTTAGGTACAGCTGGATACTGGAACTATAAAATACACCAAAGATTTCATGTGCCACAAATGCAGAAATCACTAACACTCAGCACAGATGACCATTATTTCACAACAGTCTAGAGGGAAAAGGACAGAGACCACAGCTGAGCTGATCCAGTGATCATTTCCTTCCCCAAATCACGCATTTCATTGTGGTTTGGCAGAGTTCTGCCTGGGCTGCAACAAAGCAATGCTTGTTGCCTCTTGTTTTTTTTCTTCTAACTTCTTCAGTTTCAATCAAGTTTTTTCTGCATACTTATTAAGAACACGAAACATCCTCTGGATGCTCCCAAAACTTACACTCACAGGAATCAAATCATAGGATCTTAGACTGGAAAGACCTCAGGAGATACCCAGATCCAGCCTCATGCTCTAAGAGAAGCCAAGTACAAGGTCAGACCAGACTTTCAGGCTATGATCTAGTCAGGTCTTGAAAGTCACCAAGGATGCACAAGGAATGCACAATCTCTTTGAGTGACCTAATCCAGTATTTCCTTGTCCTCATGGTGAATTCAACGCTGATAGTCAGTTTAGACTGTCATTGTCTCTTCTCCTTCAGCCATGTAATGCTGTGATTACCAGATACCTCATCTTGATGAACTCCTAAAAAGGTACATAAAGCTATTATTCAGTTCATCAAGATCTTTCTTGGAGCCCAAAACAGGCTTTTTCCTGCTGCAGTCAACTGTCTTGGTAACTAAAAGGGAGCCTTCTCTATCAAGCATTGGAACAGACAGCCCAGGGAAGTGTCTGAGTCACCATCCCTGGTGGCATCACATGCAGATGTGATGCTTAGGGACACAGTTTAGAAGTGGACTTGGCAGTGTAAAGTCTATGGTTGGACTCAATTACCTTAAAGTTTTTCCAATTTAAACAATTCAGGGTTCTATGATCCTGTATCATAGTCAATGGATAATGCTGCTTTGATTAATTTCAAAAGTTAATCACATTTTTAATGCAAGATTGTTAACAATAACACAAGCAATAAAGCTACTTGAATGTACAACTGTCTGTCAGTGGTTACCACCACTCAGTATCTCCCTCTGCAACAAGATGCAAGTGAACTACAAAATATATCAAAGCTTGTCATTGCAGTTGATGTTTAAGAGTCACGTGGAAAATATCTTTTGTTACACAAAGACAAAACAGAGGCATGTTTTAACATCCCACAAGCCAAACAATCTCCCACAGCAAGACTGTTATAGCTCTGGAGCATTTCATTCTCTTCAAGACCATGTCATATGATTGATTTAAGAACTACAAGCACTGCAAGTGATCAAGAGCTCTATCATGCTGGATATGAACTTCAAAAAGAATTGTCTGTCTCACTTTTGGGATTCATTACAAGGGAAGAAATAGAGGGGTTTAATGTGCCTGATGACTTGCTCCTTGCACACCTTTTATTCATTTTGTTTTTCTCAACAGTAACCTTGCCATTTCCCACACATTTCTTGACTGTAAAAAAAAAAAAAGTTGACAAATATTCTTGGTCTTCTGGCCCAGAGCAGCTAGCCAAGAAGTAGAAAAGACTAATGGAGGTTTCTAAGTCTACATTTGTAGAATGGTTATTTGATAGGATACATTATGGCTGTTAAATGCCATTCACACTGAAGAAAACCAACTAAACAACAACATTCACTTAGAACAGAAGGACAGAATAACTGGGGATACACAAATTTAAGACTTCTAAGACTAACAGACACTTCTTAAATACAGTAAAATGGCTTGTGAATAATGTTTTAAAAGATAATTCAGAGAGAATTAGAAAGTTCAAATGATGAATTGTAACTACTAAAATAATTTTTTAGCCACTAAAAACAGTTTCTGAAGATTTTGCACCTACATGTGCACACAGCAAACTTAGGCACACAACTAAGTGAAACTCCCACAGAATCAGTTGGTTTATAGAACAAAATGTATACTAAATTCTCCAATTAAAAACCTGTAAAGTAGTTTCCGTGCTTTTTAACCCACCTTCCCACAGCAGGGAATTAATCCCTCCAGGGGGATGCAAACAAACTTCAAAGAGAAGATTATACCCAGACACTAGTACTGTACAATGTAATGTTTATGGTCAAATTTGTTCAGATTTTCTGGCACTAGAATCCAGGTCAGATGTGCAGAAACAAAGACTAGTTATTAAAAGGGCTCCTGCAGTTACATCAAATAGTCCTGATGGCATAGAGCAGTAGGACAAGCCAAAACTCTGTTCCAGTTACAACTCCTATGGAGCCTTTGGCAGTAAAGGAAAGAGTAGCAGTTATTTGACTTCTGCCAACTGAAACAAATAAGATTTTGACATCTTTCCTTTCATAGCATTATAGAGACTGATCTCACAAAACAATGTCTTGCACTTAATTCTGGAATTATGAATTTCAACCTCTGCTTTTCCTGCCTATCTCATCGAGTTCTTCAAGTTTAGAAAAAAAGAGCAATCAAAAATTCACAAGTATACTTACTTACACAATGGCTTTGACATTATGGGATAAACTTAGGAATATTTATTAGGAATAATATTATAGAAGAACACAGGGATAACAACATTCAGCACAAAACAGTTAACTAAATCATAAACTATGCTCATGCCTTATTTCTAGATAAAATCATTTGACCAAAGTAAGAAGTACGGGAACAGATAAAAATACTTCTGTAAACAAGTAAGGAGGAGGAAGTAAAAAGAGATTTCATGCAAAGAATTTGAGAGTGCTTTTTCTTTTAAAGCTACCCAACCCTTAAGTGAGCAGCAAACACAAATGTAAAAACCCATTTACTTTTTCAAGATAGTGAATTAAATTATCTATACTTTAAAAAATAAAGAATGCAAAACAAAGAACCTAGAAAATAGCCCACATGAGGGATAGAGGCAAAAATTTTCTCATTATTAGTCCTAACTTCAATAGATTCCACAGAACCACTGATTAAGATATCTTTAAAAGCTAGAGCAGCATAATATTCCTTATAATTTCACAGTACATGGTTTTAGCCAATAAATAGGTAGAATTCAGTGCAAGACAGTACCTTTCCCAATGCAACTGATTCCTGAATAGGTCACCTCCACATACACTTCAAAGGTTGTTTCAGGATTTTGTCTGAAAGCAAAAAAAAAAAACAAAAACAAAAAACACCAGTTTATTTACTGCATTGAGAATTTTTTTCAAGTGTGCTTTCAATTACTCAGTCAAAAAGCATTCTAAGAATGTCTACACTCCAGTGACAACCTGCCAAACTACATCTCTTGTTTTATCATCTGTGATTTATCCTCACGTTGTCCAACAGGGGACAAACAACTCAGATTCACATTTTCATTACTGAGACCCTTGAGTTCCACTTCATGACACCTATTTACTTGGGAAAGAGGAAAAAAGCTGCAGTCAACAGCATGCAAAGTAATTTTATGCATATTTTATTGGAGAACTTAAGGGGCCGTATTTAGGATGAAGACAGTTCCCCTCTTTGATATCTGTCAAAATATTTCTACCTTTTTGTCAAAAAAAGAGACTCTGTTGAAGAATACACCAAGTGCACAAGGTTTCACCTCGGGAAACTCCAGTTTTAAATTCAGAAAGCTGCTAGATGTATGCAGATAAGGCACTAGGTGCAACAGTATAAAATTATAGCAAACTCAGATACAACATGTAAATGAAGCTTGAGGAAACAGTATTTATAACTCTGCTGTAGAGTTATAAATATGCCACTAACAAAAATAGGAAGTCAGTGATATGTAACTTAAAAAAAAAAAACCAACAAAATCACACTTAAGTGTACATTTTTAGTTCTTAACTAGCAAACTCCCTAAGTGAACCTCTGGAATTACATTTCCTAGGGAGCATGTAAAGGCAGCAGGTGATTACACAGTAAAGTATATCTTGAATTCAATTCCCTATTCTAACAATTTCAGCTACTCCAAATTCTTTTATGAGATTAAAGAGAACAATCACACAACAGACGGTAATCGTTTAGTTACCCAAAATAGGGATTTTGTGAGTCTGGACTCATGATATTTTATTCTTAGATTGTCTGGATTAAAAAAAAAACTAAACTGTGTAATAACAGCTGTAAATTTATAGCTGCTTGTACAGTGATAATATTGCCTCCTATGTGCTAATATAAACTATCTAACATTAGAAAATTGTTGAGGTATAGTTAACTTGGGAATCCAGTTAGCTTCCTTAGAGCCAAGGATGAAAAAGCTGAAATTCCTATCTCTATATGTGTGTGTGTATGCCAGAATTCTTACCTAAATAATAACAATTTTAAAAAGAAACTCATCATATCAAATATCTCAAAGCAAACATAAACATCTCAAGTTCAGCCTACTCTTTGGGAAATTTATACTCTTTTTAGTCCTACTTTAACAGCAGAAGGCAGTGCAGAGAACATTTCTAAGCATGCCACAGGCCCATTCGGTGGAACTCAGGTGGCTCCAAGCCAAACCCCACACCTATTTAAACCCACAGAAAAGCTACTGTTGGTTTCAGCAGCAGGATCATGCTCTACAGTTTTACAGAACACCTCCCAGGAGTAACAATGGTTCACAATCTGATTAATATTAATTTAATTCACCACCAGTTCCCAACTAATTTGCCCTAAGTTGCCATTTTCCAGAAAACTATATTGCTGAGTTATCCAAAAGTTAAAATTCATCAAATTAACTATTATTTTGCAGTGCAATACAAACATGCACAAGTCTCTCAGTGCTGCTTACAAATGCTGCATATAATCTGCTTCAAATATTAGCCACATTCCTACCATCATGGTACAGGATAAAGATGAAATGATACCCACTTAACACCAAAAATATTTTTCCTTTTGCAAATACTGCTGTGCAGCCTTATCTTACCTCCCTTGTTCGTGTCTTTTAATTAAGGAAACAGAGTGCTAAAAATAGAGTTTATAAATTTTACAATATTTTTACAGCTAATGGATAAAATAACAAACACCTTTTTAGTATTATGTTACAGCCCGTGTTCAAATACTTCAGTGAAAACACTGTATAACACAGCTGTCAAGAGCACATACCATACACCAAAGCTTTCAGACAAAAAGACATTAAATCTTGTATTTTAATATTCCATGACAAACCTCCACTTATTTCTACGAAGAGTGAAATCAGAGTAGCTTTGCCAAGGCAGAAACTTAGTATTAAAGGCTGCATTCAACAAGCTAACACCTCAGTATGAGAATGAAGTCATTGTTGAATTTTGAGCATTTAATAACTTTTCAGTGGAATTAAGGAAACAAGTCACTAGGAGACTTCATACAGTTTGCAAATACGTAGCATAAACACACATCATACTATGTCTACTTCACAGTCCATTTTTATGACAATTTAACCACCCTGCAGACACAATGTCACCTGTGCATTGTATTGAAACTTCAACACACTCAAGTTACCCACAGCACCACAAACTCAAAGTTTCCTTTCCTCACAAGAGTCTAAAAGAAATGACTTCAAGATCCATGGTCAGTCAAAGTGAACTTGCACAAAAAATTAAGAAATTAGAGACACACACAGAGTGCCTCAGCTCTCTGATAACAGGAAAACTGCAGAAGAAGATGCAATACTTTTTTTTTTTGTAAGTAGAAATTCAGGAAAGAGCTGTATGAGAAAAGAATGGGTTTTGTTTGCTAGTTGCATGAATTACTTCAGATCTCTCTGATGTAGAAACAGCTCTAGTATCAAAGCAACCCATAAGAAATTCAATTGAAGTAATTCAACTGATGAAGTGTACTGAATATTTTAAGTAAAATGTTTATGTACTTGTTACAATCAAAACTACTGGATTTTATCCAACTGCAAGAAATGTGTGCAGAATAAAATTAAACAAAATTCTTCTCCCTGACTGTGTATGCAAGTACATACCTCACATAACCAGAGCCTACTTCAGGAGCATTCTTTTCCCAACATGAGGAAAAACACAACAGCATTGCAACTAGCAGTAGAAATCTGTACTAGCTGATTCAATTCAGAAATTGCACCTCAAACTTAAATTAATTTCCATACATTTAACAACTTCTGCCTGGTATTCCCTAGGCAGGGAATATAATATTATTATATAGCTAACTTCACATTAAATATGTGAAATCACTCCAAAATTCATGTTAGGCATCACTTCTATCATCACTGAAACACAACCACCTCTGGAAGAGACAACTTTTTTACAGAGCACCAGAATTCTGTTGAAGAGACTCAAAGTAACACATTATTGACAAAAAAAGAACCATCCTTTCTCCTTTATAATGCCTGGAGTACTGCAGGCTACCAAGAAGGTAGAGCAGGCAGGTTAACAAGATTTACCTCACTGGCACAGAGTGCCTTTCACGTACAGTATGACAAGCTCCAACACAAAGTTTAACCCAACACTCAGTTTACCTTTGTTTTTCCCCACCTGCAGCTATGTAAAAGCCAAAAGCTTACAGGATTGCTGGCAACTTCTTGATTTCTTTCACTTCAGACTGATGTAGCTAGTGATAATCTTCTCTAAGCAATCTTTCACTTAGATGACTCACTACTACACATCCATCAAAAACACTACTGATACATATGGCCAAGTTTCATGCAGAGTTTATCACAGTGTTTGCAAGTGATCACATGCCAAGGAGTTTAATTGTTGATCCATAGCAAAAACAAGACTCCAGCTCAGACTCAGGCTCCACCAGATTTACATACTTCAAGATTTTGAAGTTTTGTCCTCAGTCTACTTGGTCACAGTGTTCTGCCCAAAGTAGAAAAAAGCAACTTATTAATTACTCCTTAAGGCAAAGTTGCTTAATCACATGATGGACAAATGCTTTCTCATAAGGCCCAAGATGAAAAGTAATGTTTGTATTGGGCAATTACCTATGTTTCCCTTGCAGACATGGGCTTGTAACCTTGGAAGACATCTCATGCTGAAACAGACTGCACAGAAAAAGTCCTAAAGTCCACTGGCTGTAATAAATACTTCTACAGAGCCTCGCAGTTACTGGTGAGGTTTTCAGTTCAAGTGTCTCACCTGAGTGGTTAAATTCACATCCAGCAAAGCATATGCAAAGTCATTCAATGTCAAAGCAGCAAATAAAAATCCAAAGATTGTAAACACAACTTGTGGATTCAGTATGCAAATAAGAGAAACTCTAAGTGAGCACCAGCCTGGTAATAGATTTAAGATAAAGTCATCATAAGAAGTAATTTCACCATCTTAAAGTGACCCAAGCAGGGGTGACCACTGTGAGACCTGAAGGTGGATGTTACAGGTGCATCCTGCTCTGCAGTCACAATGCTAACAACTTCAGATTCTACCTGTATTTGCAAATAGGCTAGGAGTTTAAGTAGTTTCTCAGACTTTCGGGTTTTTTTGTAGCAAAGGCTGAGAACCCATACACCAAAGAAGCGTGCACATTATCTCCACAGTGTCTGGAAGTACCCCATGTCTCAGTTTTATCACTACAAGCACTTATCTGCTAGCATTTGCTCCAAACACTCAGCCAGACAGACATGTATTTATGTCTCTCCAGCCTGTGGGCACGGGAACATGAAGATGTGTCATCACCCTAAAGACACTACAAACTACATCTTCTCTAGTCTCACATTCAAGTTAAACAAAAGGGGTGAAATGTTAAAGCCCTCTGTAATCTTGAAGAGCAGCGTGTTCACAAAGGAAAAGCAATTGCTCAACAGCACCTACACAAACCAATGAATAAATAAAATACAATCTAACTGGATGTCTCCACTCTGTCACACCTTTCACGCAGGAAGATGTCAGCACTCCCTGCTTGCTGATAGCTTTATTACACCTCTACCTGTCTCAGAGGAATTGAGCTTGTCTGGAGCAGCGTATGAATGAACTGAGATCTCCAGCCTGACAATACCAAACACTCCAACAGGGCTCACCAGAAAATCAACCCCTGGTTTCATGAAAATTAAAAAGTTATAGAGGGCGGCGAGCAGCAGGCTTGCCACATGAACCACTTGTACCTCTCCTTAACCTCCCTAAATCCCCTCGCTAACATACTTTCCAGACATTTTCGTGAGACTGTCCAACCTTCCCTAAGCACATTCCCCGCTGGGCAGGCGGCTCTGAGCTCTCTCCAGCCCACCACAGCCCGACCACTGAGCCCTCCCTCCATTGCAACAGCCCCCCCACCCCGTCCTCCTCCTCCTCCAGGCCTGCACTGATCAAACTGAAAGTACCCTCTGAGCCTGGCCACATGGAGAGCTGAAGCAGCAGAAAGAGACAGAGCAGGGTTTGAGGGCAGCAAAACACACTCTCCTCTTCAGCTCAGGGCAGCGAGGCCGGGGGAGCTCCCTGCCCCGGGGTCCAGCCGTCGGGCTGGGGTCTGAGGGACGGGCCCCGCCGCCTCCTCCCTGCCCGGGGGGCGAAAGGGACTCTTCCTCCTTTCCTTCTCCCCCACTTCCTCGCCCTACCCCGAGGCCCGGAGGCTCGGCCGGGGTCAGGCCCGCGCGGGCCTCCCGGGGAGCCGGCAGGAGGGCGGGGAAGTCCCCTGGTGGCTCCACACAGCCCTCCCGCTTTGCCGAGGGGCCTGTGAGCGGGGCTGGGAGAGCTGCGGGGTGTGCGTGGAGGGGGGGGGACACTCACTTGATCCTGGATCCCATGGTCTCTGGGGGGCCGCATAGGCCCGGACCAGAGACAGAGAGGCAGGGGGGCGGGAGCTCTGTGGGCTGCCCTCTCTCCGCCGCTCGCCCCCTCACTCCATCCCGGCCCGCGCCGCCGTCGCCACAGCCGAGTCACAGCGCAGGGGCCGCCGGGAGTTGTAGTTGCGGCGGCGCCGGGGCGGGGCCACAGCCCGCTCTCCCCACGCCCTTCCTCCTCCCTCCGCCCGCCCTCCGCCACACGCGCTGTCGGCCCGGGAACGCCGCTTCGCCCTGACACCGGCTCCTCTCGGGGAGTTTCAGGCGGAGGTCCCGCGGTGACCCTCAGACACC
>VZTY01025322.1:43731-63159 GCA_013400935.1 Turnix velox
TTGAGGGCTCCAGAACTGGACACAATACTCCAGGTGTGGTCTCACCAGAGCCCAGTAGAGGGGTAAAATCACCTCTCTTGACCTGCTGGTCACACTCCTCCTGATGCAACCCAGGATTTGGTTGGTGCCTTCTTGGCTGCAAGTGCACACTGCTGGCTCATGTTGAGTTTGTCATCCACTGACACACCCAAGTCTTTCTCTTCAGAGCTGCACTCAAGCCACTCTCCACCCAGCCTGTGTCTGTGCTTGGGATTGCTTCAACCCAGGTGCAGGACCTTGCACTTGGCCTTGTTGAACTTCATGAGGTTGGCTTGGGCCCACCTCTCAAGGTCCCTCTGGATGGCATCCCTTCCTTCAGGTGAATCAACTGCACCACACAGCTTGGTGTCATCTGCAAACTTGCTGAGGGTGCACTCAATCTCAAGCAGTTTTGAAACAACAGTAGGTTACCTCCTTAGTGGTTTGCTTTACTCCCTCCTTGCATTCAGCAAATCTCCTCTTGCTATGGCTTCTCAGAATGGCACTGCCTTCACAGTGCAAACACACTGCAGGCTGATTCTTGCTCTGAAGCTGTTGAAGACACTATTTCATCTGCCAATAATAAAGAAGCAACTGACCTAAGTTACTCTTCTCTATTCACCTTGCTGTGATGGCAGAGTGCTGACTGTACCATTATTGCTCTATAAAGTGAAGTCAGATTTATGAGGCAAAATCTACGATGGTGTGATTCCAGCCAGACAAAAAAAAAAGCCCAGTATGAAAATAGCTATTCATATCTGAGATAGCCTTTGTCACAGAAAAGATAACCCTCCTGTGCTGAAAGGAATAAGATCACTGATGTAAATCAGACTGCTACATTCAAGTCCCTCTAAGTTGCTAATGAGCCTGGAAGAACAAGGATACTTAGGAGAAATCCAGAACAGCAAGACATAACTTGTTGGACCAGAGGGAAGTACTTACTTCATGTGATACTAAACTCTTCTACATCACACTGCCCAGCCTAAGCTGTGAACTCACAGAGCATGAAAGGAAGAGAAGGAAAAAGGAAGATATAAAAAAGGAGGATGGGAAGGAAAGATTGCATAATTGAATGAATAAACAAGGAAGCAAAGGAATTTATAAAATACAGTTTACAACTTGGTAATGTTTATTACTTCAAACATTACTTTTATTGCACTCATTCTAGAAATTAAAATAATAAAATCTTGCTACAAAGTAGTGTGTAAGTTCTGTGATTCCCCCCAAATTTTCCTGTCTCACTCAATTGATGGGATCCTATTTTTTTTTTCCAGGTTTGTCTGCCTTGAGTATTCAGCAGCAATTGCCACAACTTTTTAATAAGAAAATCGAACATGTTGTGCTGTGCTTCAAACATAATCACTACAATCACCACAAACCAAAAGACCACTAGCAGTGTCAGCTTCACTGCCTTTCCAAGGGGGGTCTGCTTATCCTTTCTGCCATAGAATGGGGTAACATGATAACTATTGATGGCCCTCTACTTATTAAGATTTCATCAGACAACATGTTGTCATAAGCTATTATTTTTAAATTGTTACTAAAAAAACATCAAATAGCACTTCTGGGTTGTAAACCAGTTGTTGTAACAATAGGAAAGTGTGTGTTATACCAAAATTTAACTACATGATGTTTAAATTGAGATTTAATTGACCAGATTCTCGAATTACTACAATCTCCAACAATGTGACAGTTATTAAATAGTATGATCCTGAGCCTTAGATAGTTTATACTCATATTAGTGTCATTCCATGTGATGGCTGAAGCATGACAGTCTAACCCACCTTTCTGGCAACAGCTAGTGCTAGAGAGACAGTAGCTGTAAAACTAATGGTGAGGGTGTTAGTATGCTCTTATGGAACCATCATTAACTGATTTGATTTGTTCTAGTCTTCTAGTTAATGAAGACTAGGTGGCATTTCACCAGTGTTTGAGTTATGCTTTTAGTCCTTATTATTAATTGCCATGTAAGTACAGGCTTTTTTCTAGACATTCCAGTTAGCTTTGCTGGGGCGTTAGAAAAAGCAAATGTTTTGATACATGAGTTGTTTTAATCTTAGAGCTATAAAGAACTAAGTCAAGAAAAGCCTTTCTCAAGTAATACACAGGAGCTAGTTTATAAAGTAAGTAAAGTTGAACCACTAAGTAATAGTGACCACAATATAATTAATTTCAACATCCTCAGGGGACAGATTGTACAAAAAATGAGGAAGCTAGTTAAAAAGACCCTAAAGTCAAAAGTGAGGAAATTAAAATCTTTAGACTCAGCATGGAGGCTACTTGAGCAACCGTAAGAGTTGTAACAGGAGGCAGGCATAATCCTAAGCAAAACGAGAAGCTGACAAGCAGAAATAAGCAATAAGGACACGGGAAGGTTCAAGAAGTTAGTATAGTCAAGCATGTATTTTTCTGAAGGTTGAATTTTAACTTGTGAAGTCAATAGGGATAAAATGCAGTGGCTAAGATACACAGCAGAGATTAGAAGGATGACAGAGGATTTGAGGAGCAGATAGCCTGACATGAAAACAAGATTTTCTCAAGTATTAAGAAGCAACAAGCTTTCAAGAGATTTTGTAAGTCCAGTGGGCTATTTGGTAGAAAAGTAAGAAAGCTAATGAGAACACAGAGACACTGAAATGAAGGGAAATTACTTTTTTTTGCATTAGCATTCCCACACACAATTTGGGGAAAATAGATATTTCAAATTTCCTTCTCTTAGGTAATATAAGGAATGTTTTGTCAAACATGGAACTAAAAGATATGTTGGAACATACTGACAAATTAAATAAAAACTGCCTCCTAGGACTGGAATGTAAATTCAAAAGTAAATTTCTGAGCTACCAACAATATAATTAAAATCAGTGTGTAAGCTGAAGTAGAGACCCCTTATCCTCTGTAAGGTATGAAGGGTAGTTCTGGAAATGTCAAGAGAGAGGTCTATATAAGTCACTAATAAGAAACAATTAAAATAAAACTACACATCACTGAAGTTAGGATGATGTGATCATAAAAACCTATTCTTCTGAAAGGATAATTTTTTATATTGTTATACTCAAAATTAATCAGTTGAGTATGTTTCTGTTTCTAAAGAATCTCTTTTACTTCCTTTACTACTGTGCTGCTATATGAAAAATTGGGGTGTTTGCATGAAAGCAGGGAAGTGTGTCCATCTCTTTCTGTGCATGAGGTTCCATGTCTATGATGATTGATTATTTTACATACTTGCATACAAACTATCAGGGTAATAGCTAAACACCTACAAATCACTTTCATCTGTGCACAGAATAATTTTTTTCAGTGTTAAAGCTATGTACTATTTCAATTCCACCCTCCTTTACACTTCATCAGTCACAATTGTTGACTGAATTCTAGTTTTTTACTTCCTGCCTGTCTTGATTTTCCTGAGCCTGTCCTTTCATGGTCCTTCTGTTGCATCTCTAATAATTTCTTCACTTCTCCTTCATCCATCACATCTCCAACTCCCTGAAGGTGTCTAGCAGAGCTCTATTTTTGCTGCCTTCTCACAACCAAATCTTATTTTGGTGTAATCTCATTGTCAAACACAGATTCAGCTATCATCCCTCTGTTGCCAACTGTCAGATCTAGTTATTTATTCCAAACTTGTCTCCTATTCAGAATGAAATCTCACCTTGTCTTCTTGAAACGTCTTCATAGATATCTAACCATCAACTGTTCTTCCAAATGGGGCTAAAGAGAATCCCTTCAATCTTTTCTTCTGCTACTGTCTGTCCACACTCTTCTCTTAATCACTGTGTACATTCCACATGTCATTCAGGTCCAGAACCATGGATGATCAGTGCTTATGTTTTTGAAAATATATTTTGCTTGAACAAAGTCCAAAACACTTTACATTTAAAATACAGAAAGGGAAAAAAAAAAGAAGAAAGGAACACAGGAACATAGTAGTTAAAATACAGAGCAAGCAGAAAGTGATACACTGAGAAGCCTGAATATTGAAGGATTCCAGCAACCGGAAATGTAAAGCATAAGTAAGGAAAAAGCAACCTTCTGCACTGACCCCCTGGTGTGCTTTAACTGTGACCCCAAGAAGCCACATCTAGATAGAAGAGGGAGTTCAGTTTCCAAGGCCCATTCAATCGTTAGCTCCTCTGCAAAATCTCCCAACATGGGGTCCAATTAGGGCCACTTGTATTGGTGAATTTTTTTTAGAGACCTGCTGAAAGCAACTGGAATAAGATTTTCAGATTAACTTTACACAGACCTTTGTGTAAAGGCCCAGAGCTCTATACTATTTTCATTCCAGGTAGGTTTTAACTGAAATCAGTAGGTTTTGACTAAATAACGTAGGATCAGGTCAGTCCTATTGTTAATTTTTTGTCATCACCTGGTTTGTGTCATGCTAGTCACTTGTCAGTCTGCACTTTCCTTATCTTTGCTATAAATTAGGAATAGTAGTATTTACTACTTCTGTTAAGTGCTTTTAATTGTATTACTAAAAAGCTGGTAATATGTAATTTCTAGAATTACCCACCTGCCACTGAACTAGCAAAGCCCATACAAATCATTCCAAATGAGTGTCTTGAGGAATGTTGAGTCATGAGTTAAGCATTTTAAACGCTGGGAAGATGTAGAAGAGAAATTAAATCTAAGGTAAATCAGCTAGATTTTTTTGTTCAATAAAGAAAAAAAGCCTAATTATTAACAGAAATGAAATCTCACCAGCATGAGAACAACAGAGGGGAAAAAACCTGCTTAGTGGTCATCCAGCCATGGGTCTGAGCTGTGAAACTTTGTCATCCTATTATATTTTCTTCTGGTATGAACCAAGCATGAAATATACACAGAGAAAGAAAGGAAGAAAACTGGGCTGAAAATAGCCTGCTCAGAGGGTTCTGGGCTATCTTGTCTGTTTCTTATCCATAGATAATAAAAAGTAAACTAAAAATTATGTGTAATTCTCCAACCAACTTGAGCTAGAGCATATTAATGGTTAAATTGTCACTGTATCATTCAGTCTGATCACTGTTTAAAACACATTAGAAAGCACTAGGGCTGTAAAATGTTGACTGGTCCTGTTGCCATTCCCTGAGCAAGGCAGACATCCATCCCACTGACCAGCATTTTAAGATGAATTATATCATTCAGTAAATGCCTGAGACAAAAGACAGTAAAATTAGTGAAAAGCAGAACGATTGATGTAACACAGAGGGGAAACATGAAAATACACAACATTATCTTCACTTTAGAAACTGATAATGCTCTTCAAGGAAATAATGACATAGTTCAGTCTAAGGACTCCAGAGTTGGGTCCACTGTTTGTATTTTATATCTGCATTTAGCTGCTGTCTCACATCATACAAAAAGGTAGCACCAAAAACCATTTGAGGAAAAAAATTGTTCCTTGCCATGTAAATTCCTGCTCACCGATGAGTACTCACAAATACTCCGCTGGGAAAACTGAAATAATGAGGTAAACAATTGAAAAGCTGGAGTAGGAAGTGTTGATTGCTCTAGTTCTGCTCACCAGGCTGCTGGGAGACCTTGCCAGCCTAACAACACGTTTGGAAATTGCTGGAGTTCCCGTTTTGTCCCTTTTGATAAACCAGAAAGGTTGGAAATGGTTAACGGTGGAAAGACAATGAGTATATGGACAGCTTCTCTTACTAATCCAAGCATTGTCCCTACTCTGTGGGGATAGCAGAGGGCTGTAATCAGTGTGTTGTACCAGTACTGAACAGATATCATTTGACACAACACCAAGTTCTTTAATCTGCGGTGAAACTATTCCTTCTGGTGACTTTGTAACCCAAACGCTTCACTTCTTTGAATTTCTGGGGTTTATTTCCCTTTCTCTCCTTTTTTTCTCATCCCTGACCTGGAGGCTGCTGGATGAAACAAATTGTCTTTTGCTTCTCCCGGCGGGGTGTTTAGTGGAGTTATTGTAGACCTGTGGCATTTGCATCTCACCTGAAATCCAAGTGCAATCCATGGATCTACTCAGTCCTGGAAATGGCACACAATTGCCTGTGTCTCCTTGGCTTTCCCCTAATAGCAGGGAGGTTGGGGAGGGCTGTGTGGAGGCTGCAGCAGGACCCTGGCGGACCAGGCTGTATTTAATGAGCGCGTCTTCCCTGACAGATTCATTATTTGTGTTCGGTCGCTTCAAGTCAAAACTGATTAGTTACACTTACTGCAGCAAAGATTTAATGATTTTATTGTTTATCTTCAATTTATTTTGATTAACATCTCCGTTCTTTTCATTGCCAGTGCAATTAGGTGTAATATAACAGCGACTACTTTAATTTTGCTGAAATTAAGATGAATAAGTGACGGATTATGGCACTTTGTTGAACAAATAAATCATAGTTAAGAGGGCTGTATTAGTAATAAATGAAAAAAACAGACAATCTAATTAAAATGCGTGGAACTGATAGTTCAAGTTTCAAGAAATGTAATGAATTTTCATTTTAGAAATCCACTAGATTTAGGTGTGGTACTAATTTATTGACAATAAGATGACAGAAAGGCACATTATTTTGCAAATCATCTTAATTCCTGGTATTATGTTGGTAGGAGGATGTACAAGAAATGAAATGAAGGTGCACGTTTAAATTTTTTTTAGGAGCTTGGATTATTCTGTCAGAAAACACCACAATTAAAGTATAGCTAAAAAAGAAACTGAGGGACTGGAATGAGCTAAAAACTCATTAGTTAAATTCTCACATGCTCAGGCTTCAGCATTTTCTGCAACAGATGAATATTCTCCAAGACCCAGCCACAATTTTCCTTTAAGTTCATGAGATTCAATTCACTGCCACACAGCAAAAGCCTCAAGACACGTATGATGGAAAAAAAGAACTAACATGAAGAAAACTGAACTCAACAAACAGTGAGCAAATCAAGATTGTTCTATACAAGCATCCCCAAATCATGGGGCAAGTAGCAGGGCAGCAATCCTGGAGCCAGCTTACTGTGGGGGTCGCATGGGCTTAACTTCTGATTGAGGAAAACCAAGAGGAAAACGAACCCTTCAGAATCAGAAACTTTATCCCTCTGATGTTTAAAAGACCTTGTATTTGACAGGACAGCTTTGAAGATAAAGACCGAAGCACTCTCCAGCTACAGGCTGTTCAACACCCCACACTGCTATCTGCAATGCACTTCACTTCAGTTTCACAGTTCAGTCATATTAGAAAGGAGATAGGGGACACATTTTTTAGTATATTGTGCTGTATTTTTGATGCTTCTGTCTCTTGCCCAAGCTCTCTTTATGGAGCTAGGAAGAGCTTGGCTCTGTTCTACACATCTCCATCATCATTCCTTCCCCCTGCTTTCTGTCACACTGGCCAGTTTGCTCTGGGCTGGCCGGCATGTAAATTTGTTAATAACAATGTACACTGACATCCTGGATTTCACAGATGAGATATCTCTAAACTCAAAGGTTGGCACTAAAGATGAGAGAGGACAAGGAGGGGCTGCTCTTTTTTTCTCAATGTGCAATGTTCTTTTTTTCTTATCTGTAGAAGGATTTTATTCCAGGGTCTATGCTTAGGGAGGACTAAGTATATACTCAACTAAGATATTATTTGACTTTTCTTTCCCCTTTCTGTTAGGGCTGGGGGGGTATGCAGCAAGCAGAGGAGAGGGGGAGAAAGAGAGAACTTAATTTCTAAGATCATAAAATCTACAAGATATTACTTTCTTCCTAAACTTACAAGCACTGTGTTACTCTCTCTCCCTTAACTTATTTTAAAACATTTTTCAGATACTCAGATTGAAAGAACTGACTATTGAAAGAAGTCTATATTATGACTTAGTAGCATTTCTTCATTTTGTTTCTGCCTTCGTTAGGAGTTTATCACTATACACTCCTTGAAATACAAGAATTTCAGTGGCAATGCAAATTTTTTTCCAGCTAAGAATCTGCCTCTTAGCTTTAAAAAGGGACTTAAAAATCCTATTTCAACAAATGTCTTCAAAAAAAGAAAAATCAAGATAATTGAAAAATAATTCCTGTGTATAGATGTAGTGGAAATAAATTACCAAAGCCAGTTTTACTAGAGAAAAATACATAAAGGGAAGGAGGCGGTGGAGTGAGGAGCTTCTAAGGCCTACTTTCTTTCTCATTATATTGATCACATCTACTAATTGCATTAAAACAGGTGGCTCTTCCTAAATGTGTAAAATCAAATAAATAAATCAATCTGGGTACTCTTAACAAGGCAGCATACAAACTTATTTACAAGTGCTTCTGCGCATCACAATCCCTCTCCTATTACTGGTTTTCAATATTTAATAAATAAATAGGTGGTAGGCAAAGACAGGACAAGAGGGAAACGGAGGAGAAATGATGCTAATGACCAAAGGAAGCTGTAAAAAGCAGCCCTGCTCTGACTGGAGCCCCAGTCATCAGCTGAGTGTCATGTCGGAGAGCCAGGAAGAGCTGGGGGAGGTTGTGGAGGGGTTGGCGAGCTGGAGACTGGCAGCATCATTGGTTTGAACGGGTCGTGATTGATTTGTCACCAGAGGCCCATTTGACTGGGCAAAAAGCCCTTCTGATCTCAATCTCTCTCTGCCTCCTTCCTTCTGCTGTCCCTTCTCCCTTCCCTGCCTTCGGACACAGGCACAGCAGCTGGGCAAGGGGCTCAAGTTGGGGCTGACACAGAGCTCAAGGGTTGAAGGTCACCGCTGCCGAAACTCTGTCGCCACTGACAAGGGAGATCCAGCTCATCTTACTTTTCCCTTTCTACCCTGCCTTTGCAACTCCAGAGGTTTACAAAGCCCCAGATAGACATCCACACAAATACACCAACACACCATTCTCCAAGCAGAGACACACCACCAAAGCCTCTCTCTCCTCTCTCTGTCTCTCTCTCGCACACACTCACGCACACACACACACACACACACACACTCGCTCTCTCTCCCCACCCCTTCCACCTTCCTCTTATCTGTGGCTGGGAGAAACCTCTAGATCTACAAATATTAATTACAAAGGACAACGAAAGGTAAGAAGGCGTCAATTATCCAAAGGTGTCGTGATGTTATTTCAAGTCAATTGCAAATGTGTGAGGGGGAAGATTTCGCCCCAGTGATTCCTGTCTGCTTGGCTGATGGGGACCGGAGCTGATTCCCTCCCAGAACTGCTTCAGCTATGCCTTAAACCACACACTTTCCAGCAGGAGCCATCAGCATGGGCCTTTCTGAATTCTCTCTTTATTTCATTCATTAAGGGCATTAGGCAAGTTGGAATTTGTATGAAAAGGATCCTATGGGAATACTGTCTCCAGGGTAGGTATTTTCATGACTTTCCACATCCTGGGGCTCTCTCTATCTCTCTTCTCTTTCTCTCTCTCTTCTGTTAGATGGAGCTTTAAAGGAGGCTGCCCTCATCTTCCATCTAATCCGGGGAAAGGAAATATTCTGAGCTGCATATATTGAGTGAAAAAATATTTAATTTCTTTTATAAAGTGGCAATTGCTAAGAAATGGTGAGACCTTTCCTGCTTAATTTTGTTAATGGGCTTTGTTATTATCATTATTATTCTTAGCTGTATTTCAGGTTTTTCTCACACGAGAGTTTTTAATGACAACTGCCTTCGTTATCCAAAAAAGAATGAGATAGCAGACTGGACAACAGCAAAATAATATTAATCAAACAAAGGCAGACTTTAAATTAAACAGGCTCTTGTGTTCCCATAAAAGCAGCACAATCTCAATCCTCGAGCTCAATTCACTTGGCAAAAGAACATGGCATCAGTTTTTTAACTTTAAAATAGTTTAATGAACACGAATGGAGAAATAATTTTTCTGTGTATTTAGGCGTCTATAAAGAAGAGAGAATGCTTTAACTTTGATCGCCACAATTAGTTCCCTGGGTATCTAGAGGGGAACAGGGCAGCCCTGGGAGCCTCAGTTCTTTAGATACAAAAGCATTTAGATCGCTTTAGAGCAGTTAATCCTGAGACTGGCTAGGGTCCCTTTTGTTTTCTAACTCCATTGTGGGTTTTGTTCAGTTTTTTCTATTCGCATGATTGACTGCCCAATGGATGCTAATTATCCAAATGTCGCTTCTGTCCTTTGAGTGACTTTCTATGTATTATGGGCAACTGTCATGCATTCTGTCATTCTATATCATATTACATGTATTATCATATGAAAATGGTACTCTGCATAAAGGAAGGTGTCTGAACCAGCAGATGCTGCAGATATTTAGAGGGCTCGCCTGATTTGAATGGATTTTCTATAGAAAAAAATTGGTCAGAAAGCATATAGGGGAGAGTCAAAAATTGAAAGTTTATCAGGTAATTATTTTTGTCCTTTTGCTGTTTACACGATAATGTACAAAGCATTAACTGTCTCTGCCTCTGAAATCTGCAGCCACCTTCCTCCTCCCGAACCAGGCAACCCGTCTGTATTTATTAGAGTATGACAGCTTAAGCTAATTAAACTGATATCTGTCTAAAATAATAAGCATGGAAAGTTAGAATAAACATTATGATTATAAGCAGAGAAGGCAGCTATACAAATGTAGCATCGATGTTATATTTTAATGATAGTCCAAAAGAGCTGTGTAAAAAAATATTAGGATGTGGAATTACAAACAATAATAAAGTTCCGCCGAGACATTTTTCACTGTAAATATTTTTTGCTTAGATCTTTATCTCTTTACATGATATTAATAAGGCTGAGGAGCAACACAGCTGTGAGCTTGCCTATTTTTTCTTTTATACAAATATGTGACCATATATTTAAAAGGATATCATGGGAAAGGGATTTCCTACCATTTTTTTTAAACTAAAATAAACTTAACACACCCCAGTGTAATGTGCATGCCAACACTTAACAGGAATGCAAGATTTATAACGATAGGGCTTTTTAGATTTGTACTCTGGGGTCCATTGAATCCATAGGCACATCCAGAGTTTCCTCTCCTAAAAATGTTAGGATGGTGTTTTATATTTGCCATTGATATGAAATACTGTGGATTATATAACATTGAAATTCATGGTCTCCAGCTTCATCAAATATATGTGCAATAAGTTCCCGTTAATGGTAAAGCTAAATCATGGGAAATATGCACTTTAGGAAGCAACAAAAAGATAGCACAGAAAGACTTGCTCTGCTGTATCAAGGTGCTTTGAAATTTTACAATGATCAAATATACATGATCAAGCTGTGCTTGTTAGGGTACGAGGGGCTCAGAACGGTCAATGATTATTGATCAGACTGTTAAGTATTTGTTCACCATTCTTTATATCCCAAAAGGTTCAGGGAAATGAACAGTGAAAAATTGCATCAGAGTCCACCTTTGTTTGAGATTGATGTATCAAAATAGAGAATTCATTTGCCAAACCTATTGGAAAAAATGAGTAGTAAATTATGACACGAGGATTCCAAGTATAGAAATTAATATTTATCCTCTTTTTTTTAAAATTATCTTTGTAGGATTGTAGGTGCTAATTAAAAAATTGCAAGCATCTTTGTACAACATGAGTAGTGAATTATTGATAAGAGCAGATTTACACAGCAAAAGCAGAGACACAATCACAGCTTATCAGCTGACCTTCACATTTTACCTTACATTTTTGCACATGCCAAATTTTTGTAACAGAAGTTGTAATAACAGTGATGTAAGAGAATCCACGAGGCAAAACTGGACATTTCAGTTGCTCCTCTTACAAATCAGAAAATCTTAATGAGATTCAGTTACTGTCTTCTGATAATTGAATAAATATTACTCCTTCTGAGTAGTTCAAATTAAATGCTGGTGTTTTTTATTATCATATCATTTGGCAAAAAAATCTCAAATTTGAATAACACTTCTTTCTTGTTTCCTGAGATTTCTTCAGTGCCTATTTCTACAAGTCCATTGTATATATGGTTTATTATTTTAAAATTGTCTATGAAGTTTGTTCCATAATTCAAATCTAACACATGTTGAAAAAGTGCTAATGTATAATTCCTGTAAATCAGGAGGCATGCTTTATTTGATTTCATTATGCTGTACATTACATAAATTGACAAGATCTTTCCTGAACACAGAAATCTCTTAAGATAAACTTACTACACATTAAAGAAAACTACTGAACACAAAGAATTATTTCTGCAGATATTTGCCTCTAAGAAATGATAACATATGTCTGTGTCTGAATCTACAAATAGAGAGATGGATACACACACATATGTTCATTCACACACACACACATAGCCTCATACAGCCATTTATCTTATACATATTTATATAAACAAATTTACATACTGCATCTTTTGTACATTTGAAAAGCAAGAATACATATCTTATGTCTCATTTTTCCCATCTTAGTTCCCTTAAAATGCCTTCATATTTTCCCAAGCGAAAATTACATCGAAAATGATCAACCCCACTCCTCCTTGCATAAAAAGTTAGCAAAGTATAAAATTGGCAAAATGTCCCTGATTGGTTGGAAATGGCCTTTCACCTTATTGTGTCTGACCTGCCACTTAATTAATCTGCTCTTGTCTGGGAACGGACAGTGTTCAAGATAAGCAGCACAGCCAGCACAGCCTCCAGCACTTTGAAAGTTGAAAATGCATTCAGCTTCTTTTATAAAATAATTTCACTCAGCTCTGAGGTTTCCTCATTTCAATAGGCATCTCATCTGCTTTCTTCTTACTGCAAATATTCTCATTCAAGGTTCCCAGCATCTCCTTCTCCATCTCTATCTCCATAGGGCCTAACAGCCTGGCTTAGAGGCGGGGAGTTGGCGCCTGGTTTCCTTCCGTACCTGCTCTCTGTTTTGCATTCATTGCTCAGAGACATGCGGTGGGCATTCAGGTAGTGCAGGCGAGGGTGTATAGTGACAAAATATTGACTGGATTTGGTATTCACTTATGAGGGATGACGTTAGTGCCACAAAAATCCCTGTGATGTACAGGGAATAGTTAATTAATTAAAGGACCTGCTAATTGCTACTCGAGCTGCTGTGCAGAGATGATGAAGAGTGCTTGGTACGAGGTTAGGTTCTCAGTTTGGAGTGAACATTTTCATTTAAAAGATTTCTTTAAAGTACATCCTAATTTTTTAAATGTTTTTTCAGGTTACTGTATCTAGTTCAGACTCAAGTGTTCAATTGAGCTTCAATTAATTATAATATATAGTCAGGGTTCTTTAGCTGGGATAGATTGATGGAGAAGCTTTGTTTCATTTGGTGCAGGTGGCACTGTTTAATAAGCACAGGAGAGAGTGAATAATGTAGTGTTTGCAAAGAGAAATAAATGCAAAATAGAGAGGTGCAATTAGATCAGCTCAGAGAAATAAAGGATAAATATTAAATGGTCAGGTATCTTGCAAATATCAAATAAAATAGTAATAAGTATCTCATTGAAAACTGCCATATTAATTTATGAATATCTAAAAGCACTGCTTTCATATAAATCTCCTGAGCAAGTCTTCTGCCTTCATTAGGCAGGCATGTTTCAATAGCTGGGAGATGCCAGGCTTCTAATTTTCAAACTCACCATGTTATTTTTCTTATACGTGGGATTCTGGATTTGAAATATAAATGCAAGGACTTGACAAAAAAAAATTTCTAAGTCATATTAGAAAATGCCTGAACCTTTGTCATTCTTTGCTTTAATTGGAGCTGAGTTCTACTGGAGAAAAATTACACCATGGAAAAATAAATCTGTGAAAACTTGTAGATCATTATCAATAATTAACTTGCAAACGAGTGGCTGTGTGCTTCTCACACAGGCTCTGAAGAGGAAATAAAGTTGTAGAAGGTTACTGGAAAAACAACAAAATTGTACATAGAAAGTAAATCCCTTGAGAATGAAAATCTTCTAATTGCACACAAAACAATACAAACAAGTACGTGCTCTGCAAATAACAAAAAAAAAGGGAGAAATGTTATTTGACTTTAAAAAAAAAAAATCAAAACAAAACCAAAGCCAAAACAAAACCAAAAGTAGTATCTGGCAGCTCAGGGGATAGTCCTGTAAGCTACTTAACAAAAGAATGTGAATGCATTAGGCATTTCAGCAACACTTCTGCATCTGAAAATTTCAGCTGCAGCCAGATTTTCCACAGATGATACCCCCCTACTGATAACTTCTTAAATACACCTATAAAATACAAAATGTTCCAAATAACCTCCAATAAATAAAGCTTCTTTACATGAAATGCATCTAATATTCGTGTTAGAAATCCGAAGTGCTTTCTGATGTGGTTCAATTCACAAATGTGTCTGCAGAGCAGAAAGGAGTGCATTGGGCACATCACCCTGAATATTTGCAGATGGATACAGGGCATTGGAAGTTTACTTATAAAATATGGAATTAATTATATTCTTAGCCTCTGATTACTGGAAAGAGGCAGCACCATTGGGCTCTTTCTCTACAAATCTTATTTTTGTTGTGTAGCCGTGTTTACCAAACCCGTGATACACCCAATCAGAGCAGCCTCCCAGCCCGCCCCCATTGGCTGATATTGAACTTGTAAAATGTTTATGAGGGAGTGTTTGCCTGGAAATGCAGCCCTGGGTGCCCTGCTGTCAGCATGGAATTACTGATACCATTACACACAGAAGGGGTTTGAGGGCAGAGGGAAGGGGAGCTGGCTAGCCACAGGGAACTCTCTTATCTGAACTCTTAATGTGTGCGTTTAGACAAAGTAGTTTTCACCAAAAAAATACCTTCCTCCCTTCATTTTTTTTTTAATCTCCATTTACCCTACAAATGTGTAGCTACACAGAATCTTGTTACACTTATTTGAGCTCTAACTGTCCTGCAAAAAGATTGGTCAGAGGTAAATCAATTTAAAAATATTAAGAAGCACTACTAAATGCAAAAAAGAGACATTTTTAAAATCTTTGCCGTGTTCTGTGCAAAAATTTTAATGAATTACTAGTAATTACAACTTCATGCTTTCCAAAAATGATTCTGTTTATTTACTGTGGTAGATCCCAAGTCAGGCAATCCAAGCTATACACACCACCAAAAATCCATACTCCCCAAGATAAAACTCCCAAGCTACCTGAAGTACACAGCTTCTGACCTTCAGAATCGTATTTTCTTTACAAATTCACTGTAATAAAAATGAACATTTTGTCATCACTTTAGGAAACTCTGCCAAACACCTTAAAACACATGTCACATGCCAACTTTACTTCATTTTCCTCCTGAGGGAATAGATACATCTGGAATCATAATCACAGATAAAAACCTTGACAAAATTGCACATGAGCCCAGCCCCTTCTCTCCAACACCTACCTTTTCATAACATTTAATACAATATTAATATCGGTTACTAAAAAGGCTTCCAACCTTTACATTTCTGACATAACATGTTCAAACCCATATTTCACACTTCTTGTTCTGTTTTAAGTTCAGTGGATTTAACAGGACTCTGGAGAGAAGATCATGTGGTTGAAGATTTCCCTCCCTCTTTGACACCCGTAGAGGCAGTTTTGGAATTGTTTAAATAGCTGTGGCTGTACAAACTGAAATATGGAAGATCATGATCATCTTATTTCTCCCTCACATCTGCACACACAGGCTGTATTTTTATAGGAAATCTATTGCTTGTGCCACTGACAAACTATTTCAGGGCAAAATGTGGGCAAAACATTCAGAGTCTTTTCCTTCTAAACTCTATTATTTATCTTTCCTGCATAGTCCTGGTTTACCAGACAAATACAGTCAGCTAATATCATATCATTATGATATCTGGTCTTTTTTGTCCATGATTGACAGTTTTTCAAATCAAAATAAAACACATTCTTAGTCGATCATCTTCTTGGAAGCAGCTCCTGTTTTAGGCTCAGTTTGTTTCAGAGACAACCAGGGATCTTCCTCAGCTAAAAAGAAATGGGGAAATTAGAGATCCAGCAGATTCCACACTCACCCCAAAACACTTGGCTTAGGTAACATTTAATAGCTGGCTCCTGGACTGATATTTCTACTGCGTGCTTCTAAAAACCATTCATCAGCTGGTACTGCAAAGACATGGAATTTGAGAACTTGGCAAATTTTCATTTATTATTGTGTTTGTAATTAATGCCACGCTGGAAATACCTCGGGCAGCTCACTGTATGGCTTTGTTCATGTCAGAATGGTGATAGCAGCCTCTTTTTGTTACATATTTAACAGCTTTGAAAGACATTTTTTTAAACAGCAAATGTAGGAGACAGCTTTAAAGCAGGGGACATTAAATAGGTTGCCAATTATTCATTCAGCAGCTCTGTGTGCGTCAAAAAAATGCACACAACCAAATTTCCCTGAGACAAACCACTTAAATTCCCCGTGACTCATACACCTAACTGGATAAGGATAGCAATCATTTAGAAAAAGAAACAGATATAAAACGTTTCCTGCCCCAGAACGCTGAAAAAAAAATAAAAAAAATCTTTAAGAACACACTCATTTACACTTAGGGGAAAGCATTTGAGACAAGAAATGTCCTGTTTTAAAACCCAATGGTGATTCTCAGGAAGATTATTTCATTATTCCCCCTCACTTTAAAATGACCTAAAGTGTCTAACTCAGTCTCGGAGACGTGCAGAAAGTGATGTATGAATGGAGTGATAATTTCCCTGAATCGTTTCAAGTCAGCCCATGGAGCAGGGAGTGAAGCAGGCGAGGCTGTCTCCGGCAGCCCCGGGGAGATGAAGAGCTGAGCTCCACTTGCTGACAAGAAGCAAACTGTCTCACATTTTAGGAGAGCAACATCATTGCCTATAAAAATGAAGAAGAGACAAAACAAATAAAAGCGGTTAATGTTGTAGTTAACTTGCAAATCAAGTAAATCTGTTGGTACAGTATTTTAGAAATAAACGATAACAGCGTCACACCAAACACACATTTCCCAGCATAGAAGATCTCTGATTTTGATTTAATGGTATATCAGCGTCAACTATTGCTTCTTTTGCTGGTACACACTTCCTGATGCCTACTGTGAAGGGTGCCCATATTTACAACTGAGTAAGATGATTAATTACACCTTGTCAATCACGGTGCATGAAGACATAACACCACAGCAGACAATGAAGAAGATGCCTGAAGCTACAATTACATTTTAATTCATAGTTTATTGTATGTTCCCATATATTGCAGTCTAATAACCGTAGGGGCATCGAAAACATATGAGATATCAATCACCCTGCCCCCTGGTCTTTCATGTTTATATTATTCTCCACAGTCTTTAAATTACCATAAGTAGTTACTTATTTTCTAAGCTTTCTTCTCTCTTACCTTTCGCTTCCATTTATCTTTTATTCTCAGTACTTCTATCCAACAGCTCTAAGTGTTTGAAGGAAGTTTGTAGCTCACTTAAAATCTGTAACAGACAACCTGAAACCCAGCAATTAGCAAAGACAGCTTAGACTTGTGTTCCTTTGTTGAAGGAGGCGTTGAATCTTTTGTTCTGATTTAGTCACGGTAGCTGGGTGGAAGCTGGTACCTCATTATGTGGTTGGTCTGTTTGTCTGGTAGGTAGCAGATGGTACTGGAGATGACGTTACCAAGAGAGGCAGGGTAGAGAAACTCAAGACCTGTGATTTGTTCACCTGTCACCTATAACAAAATACAGGTTAAAAGACTTTATTATTAGCTGCACCATTTTTTTTTTAATGGAAGAACCCTCTCGTGGTGAAGGAGTCTGTGTGTGATTCTAAAGATTATTTTGCTGTAGCAGTTTCTCCACTGCTCATTATTCAAGAATATCCTGGATTTTATTCTGAACAATGTAAATGTCACTCATGTGTCAGTGTGTACATTAGCAGCTTTGTGTTTACATTCTGTTACTCTCCTTGTGTTTTGGTAGCAAGGGTTGGATGTCTTCTTGTGTTTGTATATCCATTAAGAAGATAATCAGAGATAGCCTGTGAACTGGGGGTCATGCCATACCTTTTTAACACGCTATTGGTATTATTGGTTCCATACACTGAGTATTTTCCTACAGAAAATACTGTATTTTAATTCATTTAATTCATTTAAATGCATAAAATCTTATGGATAATTGGCCATGGCGGGCGGAGTGTGTGAATCTATGATCTTTCTTAACTGCAAAATGTATGCAATCAATTATGTTTTAGGGAATGAAATGGGGTTTAAAGCATCCAAGGCTTTAGGTAAGGATTTACACAGCAAATGGCTAAAGTACAGCACAAGGGTGTTCCATCATGCTGTACATGGTGTTCACTGAGAAGTACTCCACATCAGTCCTGTTGGAGGCAAATCCTCCATCTGGGAATTTCATGGAGGAAGGGAAACATTTTATCAAGCTAAATACTCTACAGCTCTACTAACACTGCAGAAATCCAATCGAAGTGTAACCATGAACTTCTGATTTTAGGCCAGTCTTTGGGTAGTTCCCAGGGATGCCACATGAGCTGGCACTCTCTCTGCTTTCTTGAGGGGTCTTGTAGCTATTTCATAATGCATTTCTCCACCAGGCACTTTGTCCTCCTCTGTGATGTGCAGATTTATTTGACTACTTGCAGCAATCTCAACAGAAAGATGACAAAAAGGCTAGATTATTGTAAGAACTGAACTCAGAGAACCAGCAAAGTTTGACTATAAACAGAGTCATTAATGGTGCCAACCTGTAAGAGGCAAATGGCCATGGCAGCAAGCAGCGTTTCGCTGTGATGTCATCATTTGCAGACAGGGATGAAGCAACGAGGTTCCTTATCTCTGATGTGCACCCAGATTTCACTTCCAACAATCAGATTTGACATCTCTAACACTAACCAGCCTTTCTTCACTTATCCCACCTTCTGGCTAAATATTTAGACACCAAAAAGTGTCCCTGGGTACTCTGTCTTTTCTGGAGCCGTCCTGAACCTTCTCCCAAAGTTGGGAGACCTTCCTAGCCCGGTTTTCTCGGTGCCTACCGGGAACTGGGAGCATCGAGCGGCCTCGCTCAGCCCGAGGCTTCGCTCACTGCAAAGACACAAATGTCTGAGTTCTCCCAGGGAAAAATTTTATACTGAGCCTCGTCGGCAGCGCCTAAACCTGGGGGTGATCTGGGCGTGCAGACAAACTTCTCACCCGCTCCTTTCCCGCACGGGGCGGAACTTCTTCGCCTCTCCGGGGCCCGACTGTCAGCGGGCGGCAAACGCAAAGGATTGCTGAGGCCGGGGAGCACGGGGAGCGGTGGTGCGGAGCGGTGCGGTGCGGTGCGGTGCGGTGATGTGCGGAGCGCTGATGTGCGGAGCGGTGCGGTGCCTCCGGTGGCGCCAAGGCCGAGCACATGCCGGCGGGCCCGGTGTGCGGGCAGCCAATGGCGGCGGGGCAGGACATGATGTCAGCGGGGCTGTAGAAAAGGCGCGGAGCCTCGCGCGGCCGGGCTGCAGACGCACCGCGCACACACCGGGGCGGGCGGCGGCTCCGGCTCCGCCGTGCGCTCCCCCCTCCCTCCCGCTTCCCTCCCCCTTTCCGTCCCCCC
>VZTY01025325.1:9479-34157 GCA_013400935.1 Turnix velox
CAGGCTGGATGAGGCATTGAGCAACCTGGTCTAGTGGGAGGTGTCTCAGCCCATGACAGAGAGGTTGGAATTAGATGATCTTTAAGATCCCTTCCAACCAAAACCATCCTATGATTCTTTGATGTGCAATTTTAGAACAGTATAATGCTACTCATGCATGTTCCGTAACTTTAAATTCCAGACTCACTCTGTGGTACCACTGCCCATCTTTCTACACAAGCAAGTACTGACACTTTTTTCTCTAATGCAAATGTATCTTTCTGGTTTCAAACCAGGTTCAGATCTATCCAATTTGTATTTTCAGGCAGCCCTTCAAAGCACTGTGTTATAAGTGTATTCTGTGTTTCATTATACACAGTCAGTGAAAATACTACAGACCCCCAAGAGTACGTGCACCCCATGGGAAGCCACCTGAGAAGACTTCCTGCTTGACAGCAAGAGCTATCAACCATCAGCAAGAGAGTTTTAACTGTGTTTTTTCCTGCAAACTGCACAACCACATCTCTCCTTGTATTTCTCTGGCTCATGTTGGACTGGACTCAATGTCTTCCCAAAGTCAGGAGAATATTATCTGTCCTGATTTCCACTTACCTTACTGCCTAACCTCTAGCCCGTTGCCTTGTCAAGGAAAGAAATCATATTACCAAGAACAAATAATAGTAAATCAATTCTGGTTTGGTTGTTTCTTATCAACTTATTACTTTCCCTGTGTTTATAAGCTAAAAACTGTATTATCAGTGACAAGAAAATAACAACACAGATAACACGGACTTTATGAATTTCCACTATGAAGCAGAGCAGCTACATCTGCAAAGCATCAACAAAGCCCTGGGCAGACATGATGCTTCCACCTCAGGAGAATGGAGCCAAGTCTCTTTTCAGGGGTGCCCATTAACAGGACAAGAGGTAACAGGCACGAATTTGATCTTAGTTAGTTCCAGCTAAGCATGAGAAAGAATCAGCAGGTCAAGAGAAGTGATTTGCCCCTCTATTCAGTTCTGGTGAGGCCCCACATGAAGTACTGTGGTCCAGGTCTGGAGTCCTCAACATAAGAAGGACATTGAGCTGTTAGAGCAGGTCCAGAGTAGGGCCACAAAGATGATCAAAGGGCTGGAGCAACTGCCTTATGAAGACAGGCTGAAGGAGTTGGGGTTGCTCAGCCTGGAGAAGAGAAGCCTCAGGGGGACCTCAGAGTAACTTCTTAATACATGAAGGGGGCTACAGAAAGGCAGAGGTAGGACTTTTTAATAAGATATGTGATGGAAGGACTAGAAATAATGGATGTAAACTGGAAGGGGGTAGATTCAGGATATAAGATCTTATAGGTATAAGTTCTATCTATCTTCTATCTGTAAGAAATTCTTTACAGTGAGATTAGGGTCACCAAAAAAGAGGTTGCCCACAGGGGTTGTGGATGCCCCCTCTCTGGAGGTGTTTAAGGCCAGGCTGGACAAGGCACTGAGCAGGCTGATCTAGTGGGAGGTGTCCCTGCCCATGGCAGGGGGGTTGGAACTCGATGATCTTTAAGGTCCCTTCCAACCCCTACCATTCTGTCATCCTGTGAAGATAACTCCCTGAACCTGAACCTCAATTACCATCAGAGACAGACTTCATAAACCTGCTTTTCAAACATATCACAAGAAGACTCAGCTCCTGTCCTCAACCCAGTAATTATTCTTCCCTCAATTCTTTGCTACCAATGGCACCAGCTGCCAGGCAGATGCCTTCCAAACAGCGACTCTGGCTGGGACCACTCAAGTTCAGGCTCCCAGTAATCCCAAATCCATAGTCCCACTTGTGTCTATCCCAGCAATCCCCCATTAGCATCACCCTCTATCCCATTTCACCTGGAAAAAACAACCAACAAGCCTAATGGAACTTCAGCCTTTGCTCAGAAGAAGGCTCAAGGTGCCACTGTCCTACTAGGAGAAGTTAAGGTTTGCAGGAGTTCTTGATGACAGGTAAGGAGTTATCAGCAGGACAGATTTATACACAGGACTGTGCCACAAAGCACTGCTCATAAATATCAGCATCTCACTGAAGCACTCCCTGTCTTTGCCACATTTACTATCACAAATGTATTCATTGCAAACTTCAGGCTATCACATCCCCTCTACCCTGTAAATTATAGAAGGATTCTTGGATGTACCTCTTGAAATGGGCAATTCTGTGCACATCTTCCATTGCAGCTCAAACTACAATGAATGCATCTGTTCATTTAGCTAATCAGCAGTTATATTAACTACCTACAAAAGAGGGAATAAGAACTGTTGGGTTGTTGTTATCAGCAAAAATTAAATAGCAATGTTGATGCTTTTTTGATGGCACCTTTCATTATAAATAGGTTACCACGGTATAAATTTCACCAGAAACAATAGTGATGTAATATCAAACTGTAACACTAATTGCCATATACAGTGGATAATACAGCTGAAGGATGCCTGTTTGAAATATTTTTGGTGATGCAATATAAACAGACAATACCAGAATTCATCCTTCTACCCTACTTTGTATATAACAGGTTAACTTCGTCATTGATTTATTGCAAACTGTTTGTCTGTTTAGATGAGATTTTACTGGAACTATCAGTGTGTTTAGACATGCTAAAATGACTTAGACTGTAGATTGTAGCAATTTTTGTAGCAATTTTTTGATCTGCATCACAGTCTCAATGGGTTCTTGTATACAATACTCTTATAGCTACCACAGAAGCTCCTGAGCAAGAGCCAGAAACCTGCACCAAAGGAGACAGGAATCTCAAATTGCTTGAGTCTGCTGCTCCCTGCCATCAACTTTTTCACTGTCACTTCATATATCAACTTTTCAACTGAAACAGATTATATTTAACACCAACCATCTTAGCAAAGTCCACGTGGGGTGAATTTACAATCCAGTTAAAGAAGCAAAGAAACATTTCCCTACGTGGTCTGAGAGCAGAGTGAACCAAAAGAAACCTTCTACTCAGACTCCCTGGTATCACTCCTCCAGGTGAGCCAGAAGGACTGCACTTCTCCAAAGCAGAAGGGCAGGTTCTCATTAGCACATTGTTATTCTCCTGTATATAAATCATCAAATTACTTTAAGAAAACATTCTGCTCTGTATCACAGTCTTTTTCTATTCTTGCCATGGGCAGCTACAGCTCCAAGATGGACTTACTGATTTACTGTCTCCTTTATGAGGGAAGATGTGGTCAAATCCCCCAAATGAATCACAGTTAAGAAGTGGTAGGAGCAGAAATAAGACATGACATCTTCCATTGCTGCTTTTGGAAAGAAACTACTTTTCTCATAGGCATGTTGTCAATGTATTTCCAAGACTAGTTTTCAGACTAGTTCTCACCTGGAGAAGTGATACCAGGGAGCCTCACTAAGAGTCTGAGTAGGTTTCCTTTGGTACCCTCTGTTCTCAGACCACGTAGGGAAATGTTTCTTTCCTTCTTTAACTGGGTTGTAAATTCATCCCATGTAGGAGCAGAAATAGGACATGACATCTTCCATTGCTGCAGCTACCTCTTGCTTTTGGAAAGAAACTACTTTTCTCATAGGCATGTTGTCAATGTATTTCCAAGACTAGTTTTCAGACTAGTTCTCACCTGGAGAAGTGATACCAGGGAGCCTCACTAAGAGTCTGAGTAGGTTTCCTTTGGTACCCTCTGTTCTCAGACCATGTAGGGAAATGTTTCTTTCCTTCTTTAACTGGGTTGTAAATTCATCCCATGTAGGAGCAGAAATAGGACATGACATCTTCCATTGCTGCAGCTACCTCTTGCTTTTGGAAAGAAACTACTTTTCTCATAGGCATGTTGTCAATGTATTTTAAAGACCAGTTTTCAGAGACAAGTCTCATTACATCAGTCCAGTCCTTAACACATACCTATTTATCTTATCAATGGCTTTTGAAGCAGCCTTCAAAAGATACTTGCTTAAAATAGGCTTCCCATCCACTAATTAAACCTTAACAATCCCTCATAATGAGCAACACTTTTCTTTTTTGCCCCAAAACAAGGTGGCTGCTCGTGCCAGCATGGAAGGGAGAGGTGAATTCTGAAGGATCCTCCATCATAAACATCACAGAACAGTAAAGTCACTGAAGGGCATCCAAAGCAGCAGCAATTTTCTCACAGTCTTGACATCTTCTAGTAAATTAGTCACTTGTCGAGGAAGATGACAGCTACACAGCAAGAGAAAAGCTTGTAAAGCTCTTCATTTACTGTTAGAAATGTTGTCTATGTCACTCTGTCAAGCAACAGTAACATCTCCACCCTGTTTTACTCCAGTGCCCTATCTCAGGATGTTTTTGCAAATCATACCTTAATGAAATTTAAATAACAACTACATTCCTCAGTTCCAAATACTACGTTTCTCTTACCTTACCTGTTTTCTGAATGTGTTAGTCCACTGAAGCTGATACACAGAATGAAAGGCTGTTGTAATTAGTAAATAGACATCATTTTGAGATGAAAACTACAGCTCCAGACAGCTGTCATCCCTGTGGCTATTCTGCTTATTATTCACTGACAAATTCTGGTATCTTCTGCACGTTATCCAGGCCATTTACATGCAATTTCAGTGAAAACACCACTAGAAGAAGATCTGTAAGTAGATAACCTAGAGAAAGCACAAATCTTGAAAGTCATTTCCCTCAACTCAGTCACCACTCCAAACAGGTACATGCTTTCTTTCTTTAGAAATAAATTTATGTAGAATCAAGTCCTTCTATAATTGGCTAGATAAGACTAAAGACTAAAATTGAAATCATCTTATTTATATGACAGCCAAGACACAGGCAGCAAAAGAAAAAAAGAATTTTCTAAAAATGAATGCTCTAAAGAACAGCAAGACTGATTAATCTTCAGTGGTAAAAGGGTAATTGCTGTTACATGGTAAAAAAGAAATTGGGCAAATTCTTATAAATACTCTTTGGAGAATAAGCAATTCCTGGCTAAAGACACTGACACATTCTGCCAGCCAATTACTGACAGTGATACCTTGAATGCAATCTCATTTGTAGGATGCTTGAATATTACAGAAAGCCAGATTCCCCTGGAAAGACCTGCAGACCCACAGAATTGCACCATATAATTTAGAAGAGAAGGAAACTGAAAATCCAGTTTCTTCTTTAAGTAGGACCAACCTCAAAAGCAGAAAAGGCTGCTCAACACCTTATGCAGTTGAGTTTCCAGTGTCTCTGAAGACTCTACAGCCTCTCTGGGCAAGCTGGGAATTTCCCTCACTATGATTGGTACTGTCCCTCATTTCACTGTGCACCTCTGGAAAGAGCCTGGCTCTATCTTCCCCATTGAACCTCACTCCCAGATGACATTTCCCCCCCCAATTTCTACACACATTGTTTCAAAAAACATCTCCAAAGACTCCTCTACAAGCTGAAGAGATCCTACAAGGCACACACCACCCTTGGCTAAATAGCTACTCCCTGACAAGACAGTGGCACAAAATCTCTTCAGCTGCTCCTGATGTGTTCAAGGAACATCCAGATGAGGCATTAATAGGAGGTCCATGGAAGTTTCTATAGATATGATGCAGAATCACTGAAAATCTAGCACCCTGTCCAGGAGCAATGTGGTCAGAGTTAGCAGCTTGGTCTCAGCTGCCTTCTCCCCTTGTTTGTTGGGAACATCTTGAAAATCATCTTCCATCAGTTTAATGTGAGAACTCACTCTCCTGATACCCCAATCATCCTAGAATCACAGAAGATTGGTTCTATCACAACATGTAATTAAAAAAACTGATGCTGCTTGTAAAAAAAAACATTTAATTACAGAAAGGGGTCATGGCACTGAAAGAAGGTTTCTTTAAACCAGGTTAGGAGATTCCTTTTCTATGATTACCTTATATAACCTCTTTAATCATTGGAGGACTCTCCACCAAGCAAAATTAAGCAGGATACTCTTCTATTATAGTTCAAATTCTGCCATTGTAAGGTTAATACAGAAGTTCATGAACCTACTGGAGTATAAAGATTAACCTTCCCTTCACATGCAGATTGAGGAATACATTTTAGGACAATCTCCATTTACAGAGCTCTCTTTGAAAATTTTTGTGGATAGGCCCATGGTCAAAACCTAATTAAAGATATTTACCCCTCAGAGCTTGAGTTTAAAACACATTTCTTCTCTGAGACACAGCCCACGCACTGTCAGGGCTTTTCTTTCTTCTCCTTTGTTTCCAGATTATATAAGAAATTCACTTCATCTTTCAAAAATAGTTTCTACTATTCTTTCCCTTCTGAAGGAGTAAATTATGATGTCAGGTTTCCCCAGTTAGCATAGCTGAATAGTCATCTTTTTTTTCAATAAAGGTAACCTTTTGTTAAAGGTTTCATCAGATTTCCCAGGAGACTGATAACAGCCAAATCTCCAGCCATGTGCAGGAGCCACTACAGACTCTGATCACCCACTGAACAGCAAAATTCTTCTCAACACTTCTACTCAGACAAGAGGATGGACTATGTTTTCCAAGTGCTTCATCACGCCAAGGGCAGGAGCCCAAAGTCCTTCCCCACGCTGAAATCTTTAATAGTCTTAATGAAAACCAAGCCTCAGGCAAATTATTACTAAAATTTTAAACCACGAGGAAATTATCCTCTCCCTTTTTAGCACCAAGAAGGGATTTACTCCATAGACGCCTGGAGATAATTAGTTCTTTCAAAGCTTCATCTTCTAGGCAGAAGAGCAAGTTTTGCAATGACATTTGAATGCCAAGCACAGATCCTCTTCCTATACCACAAAAATTGCTGCTACTTGAACATCCAGCAACAGCAGTTCAACAGCTCAACTTCCCAAACTGCTTTAAGTATTACAATTTCCACCTTTATCTGCTGCAAAAGAGCAAAGACCCTACTGCAGTGCCACCCACCAACACCTTAAATGTTTGGAGGCTGCATGGAGAAAACTTACCCCTGGACTGCAAACCATGGCCACATGGCTCATTGTGTCCTAGCACAGCCTGTCTCACCCAATCTGGCACCAGCACACAGGGACTCCAGCGATGGGTCTTCCACCTGCCAGAGGAAAAAGGTTAGCAGCTAAATGGTTAAAATTGGGAAGCAGTTCACACAAGGAAAAAAAAAGAAAGAAAAAAACCTCCAGTTACAAATAATGGCATACCACAGGGAGTTGAGGAAACAGAGTTAAACAGCTGCAATTAATTCTTAAATAAGCAAAGTTTGACATTTTAGAAAGTCGCATCAGCATCCAACCAGGCTTCCCTTCCTCATTCTTGCAGAGCATGCTTCAGAATCACATGAAAAACTTCAGGAAAAATCTTCAATGGGCTCTGGAATCAAGCTCTCCTGCTACAAGCCCATTCTGATGCTGTACCCAGAATATCTATGCCAGGAGGATGGTGCCAGTGAGGACCATGAGAAAGCAGAGATGCAGTTCATGCAACACTTCAGGAAAAATCTTCAATGGGCTCTGGAATCAAGCTCTCCTACTGCAAGCCCATTCTCTTACAAGTGATGCTGTCCCCAGTCTTTCTATGCCAGGAGGATGGTGCCAGTGAGGACCATGAGAAAGCAGAGATGCATTTCATGGCCAGGAATCCTGTTCCTGCTTTGGCTCCCTGCTCTGCTCAGAGACCATGCCCAGCAGGATGTGCAAGCTGGAGATTTATGCCCAAAGATATAATGCTTTTCTATTTACCAATATTGCCTAACAGATGGGTCACAGAATTTTAATGAAGAGCAGTGAGTAATTGCCCTATTGTGCTATTTGTCTAATCAGAATTTTTTAAAGTGCATATTATTCACTGGAGCGAGAGCATCAGGGGAAAAGATAAGAGTTTCTGAAAAAAGCATACAATTATGATTAAGGCAGTTGAGTGCTCATGGTCCCAAAATAGCTTACATTGATTTTTAGATACACTGAGGAGGGAGTCCCCAGTAATAGCTTCCATAAACACAATGAACCCTGAGGTCACCATTTCTGGGAGCTTCTGTCTATTGGTGCTTGATCTGATGATGCCACATCTCCTGAAGTCTCCAGCCTGAGGTCTAATTCCACACATTTTTCAAGGTTCATCCCTCACACATGCAGATTTGTTTAAACCTCTGCTTTTTTTTGCAGTTTTGTGTTATTTTGTGTAGAAAATTGGGCAGGACAACCAAGTCATTTGTAAAGAAGTAGAAAACTACTGGCAGGAGAGTGATTCCAACACTTTTTACCTGTACACTGGACAGACAGGAATATCTTCACATTCTCTTTCTTCATACAAGGTGTCTGGGCATGACTGGCCCCCATTGGCAGCTTCCTGAATAATAATCCTATACCTGGACTGCTTAACTGCAGTAGCATTGCCTGTAAAATAAGGGGGGAAAAAAATTACTTTCCAGGCACAGTTGGCACCCAGAGTTAATGTTGTAGCTTTCTTGGTTAAAAAAATGCTTTGCATTTTATTTATGTTTGGAAATCACGAGCATGCTAGCACTACTCACAGAAAGCAGTATCCTAAGATCAAAAGCTATCACTTGCTTTAAAATTACCAGTAGTTCAGCACAACAGCACCTGAAAGCTGATAAATCAGCAGCCTAAGAGCTACATCAAAAAACATCTTTTTAGCAGAACAACAAATCAGACAAGAAAATGAGTATCCACATTCCCCCATGTGGTGCTTCCCTCAGAATCACAGAATGGTTTGGGTTGGAAGGGATCTTAAAGATCATCAAGTTCCAACCCCCCTGCCATAAGCAGAGACACCTCCCACTACACCAGGTTGCTCAATGGTCTTAGACACCTCCAGAAAGGGGGCATCCACAACCTCTGAGCAACCTGTTCCAGAGTCTCACCACCCTCACAGGAAAGAGTTTCATTCTTAGATCCAGCCTAAACCTTCCCTCTTCCAATTTGCATCCATTACTCCTAGTCCTCCCATTCTGCACCCTAGTAAAAAGTCCTACCCCAGCCTTTCTGTAGCCCCATTCAGGTAATGAGAAGCTATTATGAGGTCCCCCCTGAGCCTTCTCAAGGCTGAACAATCCCAGTATGTAAATGTTTCATTCAGCTTTCCCTTACCTCCAATCCTCTTGTGTAATCACTGTTACATGATATCTTTCTATAACTTAGTTTGCATTCTTGATTTCTGTATTCTATTTTTAAAATTCACCTTCAGTTACATAGTTGTTTCCAATTCCTGTGAAACATCTTGTTAATCCATTAGGAAACAAGATCCTGAACTGCTCTGATGATGAGAAAAACCAGAAACGGCCACTATGGCTCCATTTGATGTTTTCTCTTCCCAGTTTGAAGTTCAAACATGCAAGTCACATATGAAATCATAGAACCACCTAGGTCTGAAGAGATATTCCAGTTCAAGTCCAACCATCAACCCAACTCTGACAAGAATCACCACTAAAATCATATCTCTAAGTACTACAGACCTCCACAGACTTTGTTATCCCATGCTACTGGCTTCTATTATAATAATTTCAGCATAGAAAGTAGAATCTCATTTGGCTTCAGTCCTTTGCACAGTCTTTCTTGGAAGCTTCCAGGTCTTCTACACTCCTGACTGCAAAGAACATGTTCCCAAGTGGTGTAGCTACAGATTCTCTAGGTCTCTTGAGGTCTGTCTTTTAAAAAAAAATAAAAATCTTGCTGATATTGCCATCCTTCCCTACTCCTAAGAATCATGAACTCTATCACTTTGTGATGATTTTAATTCAAATTATCTACCACCACTAGAATCTTAGCCCTTTCCTTCCTATTAATCAGCACCAAATCTAAATGAGCTTCCCACAGCAATTTTCTCCACCTCAAGAAACTAAATTATCCTCAACATTTATTGCACATTACTCGAACCCCATTTTCAAAATTGAATTTCCTCATTGGCTTTTCTGCAGCATTCCTTACAAATGTTAATGAACGTAATTTTTATATCTCCTTTTAGATTGCTATAGCCTGATTTTCCAGAGTATTAGCATTATGTAGGACTGTCCTCTTAAAGAAGAACTGCAGCTGATTTCAAGAATGGCTATGTCTGCTTGCCCTCTGAAAAGGAAAACAGCAAGACTCAGGATCTTGCCAGCCACAGAGGGTTTTTTTGTCCCTGCCTATGGCAGGGGGGTTGGAACTTGATGATCTTTAAGGTCCCTTCCAACCTAAACTATTCTATGATCTTAAGATAATCTTGACTTCTGTGTCCCTACTTTGCAGCTCACATAATGCTCTTTGAGAATTCTGACTCACCTCTGTGTCCACTCCCACAATCCTTTCCCACCACTCACCCATACAACTCCTTCTCAGTCTGCTCATCTCATTCCCCCCCTTGCTCTTGCACCTTTCCTCCCTCTGCATTTGACCACCAGGGTTTCCCTAATACCTTGTCCAGGACTTGGAAACACCCATCACCATTCTCCAGTTAGAAAAAAAACCTTCTACACTACTATAAACTCTACTTTAACCTTTGTCCACTGTACTTATAACCAGAGGGAAAGTCTGGCAAACTTAAGGCTCTTGAGTACACAGGGGGGACCTCATAGTAGCTTATCAATACTTGAAGGGGGTCTACAGAAAGGCTGGGGTTGGGCTTTTTAATAGGAGTAGGAGTAATGGATGACAATTGGAAGAAGGGAGACTCATGATGGATAGAAGAATGAAGTTCTTTACTCTGAGTGTGGTGAGACACAGGAAGAGGTTGCCCAGAGGGGTTGTGGATGCCCCCTCAATCCCTGGAGGTGTTTAAGGCCAGGCTGGATGAGGAATTGAGCAACCTGGTCTAGTGGGAGGTGTCCCTGACTAAGACATATGGCTTGGAACTAGATGATCTTGAAGGTCTCTTCAACCCAAACCATTCTATGACTCAACAATTTTTTTACAGAAAAGAGCTTTTGAAAGGTTAAGTCTTTAACTTTGACTGGCTCAGGTTGGGTGTTTATTTATGAGAACTGGAAGTGGCAGATCTCTAACAGAAAGTGGCTGACACAAAGTAGAGGTCACAGCAATTTCTTATCACAACACGTCCTGCATTTTATCTGCTTTTACTCTATCGTGTTTTGAAGCTGATTTAAGGCAGCCAGAAATAAACAGGACACTTACTATCAAACATTTTGTGGCAACCTGTTTAGAGAATTAAGCAGCAATGAAATTCAAACCTTCCCCTCAGACAACCAATATCTAGGGAAGCGAAGTACACACTGGTACCATCTGTTTTCAAGCAGGAGATGAAAAATGTTAGTTACTATCTGATTTTTGGGTTTGCTTCTTTTTTGTTGGGAATTTTTTTGTTTGGTTTTGTTGGTTTTTTTTTTTTAATACCTCCCCATTCTAAACCCATGCTAACCAGAGAGCACATCACCCAAACTGAAAGAAGTGACCTCCCCAGGACACTTTCACCACCCACTCTGGAGGTGCCAGAGGAAAACCTACACGATGCTGCAGCTCTTTCAAATCATCTCATATTCTGAAACCTCCCCATCGATTCTTTGATTCTCCTTTCGACTCATCCTCACAGACCCATTAAAACAGACATATTATAGGAGACTGCAGTAGGCAGTTGTCACCTTTAAGTATCTGAAATGGCAGAGAATCAATAACTTGCAACAAGCTCCTTGTTCCTGCCTAACCAACAGGTGTTTGGATTCAACTGCACTTCTTTGGTGAATTATGTTGCCCATCCATCTGTCATTGCCCTCAGTTCACCACTGTGCTGCTGAGGTATGAGATTACCCTTCACCAGGAGACAGTCTGCTGCCTGGTGACATTTAAATGCAAGGCAAACACCAGGTTTTTTTTTTTTATTATTGATAGATGGTAAAGTTGGCCACAATTTCTCAGATAAACTACAAACAACTTCACTGGTGAAGTTCTGTGTAAAACTGATTTAGTGACTGGGTGTTTGTCTAAGCCCTCATCTTATATAAGCACACATTTATGAGGACAGGCTGAAGGAGCTGGGATTGTTCATCCTGCAGAAGAGAAGGCTCAGGAGGGACCTCATAGTGGCTTCTCAATACCTGAAGGAGGCTACAGAAAGGCAGGGGTAGGACTTCTTAATAGGATATGTGATGGGAGGACTAGAAATAATGGATGTAAATTGGAAAAGGGGAGATTCTTTAATTGTGAGGGTCTGAGACACTGGCACAGGTTTCCCAGAGAGGTTGTGGAAGTGTTTAAGGCCAGGCTGGACAAGGCACTGAGCAACCTGATCTAGTGGGAGATGTCTCTGTCTATGGCAGGGGGGTTGGAACTCGATGATCTTTAAGGTCCCTCCCAACCCAAACTATTCTATGATTCTATAACCTTGGAGTGCCCAGAAAGGTGATGGGATCTCCTCTCACATCTGAACAGAGATATTCAGAATTTGCCAGACACCTACAGGGGTCTGTAGGTGACCCCTGCTCTGGAAGGAGGTTGGACTAGATGATCTCCAGAGGCCCCTTCCAACCCCTACCATTCTGTCATCCTGTGAAGGCACAGATTAACCTTATCTTGTGGAAGGTGTCCCTGCCTATGGCAAGGGGGTTGGAACTTGATGATCTTGAAGGTCCCTTCCAACCCAAACTACTCCATGATTTAATTTTAAAACTGCCAAGTAGTACCTGCTTGATCTGCTTAGTGATTCACCATCTGTAGATTGTTTTCATTAAATGCAACTTTTCCCATTAAAAAAACAAAACCCCAGCAACTCACACATATAGAGTGGTTTTGAAATTTCATTATTGTGCTGAGGCTTTAATTCCACAACAGAAATGAAGGAAAAAAAACCCCCTTGCAATGCAGCCATATCAATCACAGATCTTAGCAAAAAGCTAACTCCCCCAACTAACAAGTTTTAATTTTGAATTATATTAAAATGACAACACTGCCAAGAAGGTTAAATAATTAATTTCTTCTCATTTTAATTGTAGACTATTATTTAATAAACAAAGTAATTTGCCAGGTAATTTATTCTCCTTCTTCATAGGCAGCTCATTTAATGTCTAAAAATAAACTGCTAATTAAAACAGGATTCACTGTTTTAGAAAGCAACTCATTTTCCTGTTAAATCTAACAAGGACTACACTAGAGCATCCAGTGGGAATCTTTGAAGGGCCCAGGAGCCACCAACAAAAATGGAATATCCCAGTAACTGAGAAGTATTTCATTAATTTTTCAGATGAAAGCCAAGTTTGTCACAAAAAACAACACTAGACCACTATATAGAAATTTTGATAAATACTGAGTGTGCCAAAGCTAACCAAATAGATAAAAAAATGTGAAAGAAGTTAAATGTGCAGATAAATTAGTCAAAATCAATAAATTCCATATAATGTAGCAATCTGAATGGGGAGGCCTTGAATTTCTGCCTTCAAAGGCAGAAGCCCAGAAGAAATTTTTTTCCTGGTAAATAGAATTTAAATTTCCAAATCTGTCCACGAGGATCTCTTCATTCCCTTAGCAACACCAGTGTTGTCATATCAGCAAGTCCAAAACTCATTGAGATGATTGCCCACAACTCAGGACATTGGCACAAACTGCAACTTTTGGGGCTAATTTTCTAATTTTCACACAAAATTATGCTTTTTCACAAATGCTTACCAGGCTGACATGCAGTTGGGCAAGGAGTCCACTCACTGAAAGGTGTTACAAGACAATCTTTCTTGCAGAGGAGGAGACATGGCCGCACAGTCTCAGGTCTGGTGGACTCTGGACATCTATCAACCCAAATGTTGAGAGAAAATACAAGTCAAAAATTAAATACAACCAAAAATATAATACAAAATTAAAACTGCAGGAAAAAGTTTTACTCCTAAGACTATCAGAATGTTGTGAGCATACCAAAGACATCACTTCTGCTCACAGCAAGCCTCATTTTGTGATTTTTTTTTTTCCTTCATTTTAACTCCTAAGTGAAAAACATGCCACACACATTCTAATAAAATTTTCAGACACAGACAGTTAATATTTTAAAACCCAAAGGGTATAAAGGGGATAATTCTCTGGGATTAAGCAGATCCTGCATTTCAAATAGGGGAGAAGAAAAGGAATTACACTCTTTTAATTTTTACTATTTAGAAAGATCACTCAAAAATACTGAGTAATTCATGCAATTCAAAATGACCCCATTTGAAAGAGGAATATGCCACTAAATCCTACTAGGCAAAGAAAAAAAATCTTAAAGCCATGATTCCACTACAGAGATGGTAATACTGCACATAGAGGTATAATTTTAAAGAGACATTTCTTCTCATTAACATGATTATCCCAGAGGGTAAATTTCTATTATCTGCAATAAATATTAGTTTTATTTGGCTTTCTCTGCCTTACATCTTCAGGTGTGTTATAATTTTCTTCATGAAATCAGGAAAAAAAAGTAAAAAATTAAAAACCCCATCACAATATGACAACACACAAAAGGTTATTTATTTACACAGCTCATCCCAGTATTTTCAGACCTTCACCCAGTATCTCTAAGCCCAAAAACACTTTGGCAAAGTTTACCTGGGCAGTAACCAGGTGCTATTTAATACTGAAAAACTTAGAACCATCCTCCCAAAGACTTCTAGATATCTAATTTTCAAGAGATTTATCAGTGTAAGAACAATAATGAGTGCCAGCAGCAAAGGAAACAAATTNATCAGTGTAAGAACAATGAGTGCAGCAGCAAAAGAAACAAATTCAGTCAGAAGCTCTTTTAAGGACTCTTTGGATCCAGCCACACATGAGGAATGATGTGGCACCAAAGCCCCTCTCTGAAGTCCCAGTCCATAAATCTCATCTTTTTTCCACCACTGAAACTCTTGGTTTTCTTTCATGTGCTTCACTGAAGTATTAACTTACCCCCTTGGGTACCATTTCCCCTAAAAACACTTCAAAAGCAGAGGGGTAAACAACTATTTTAGACATGCCATAGCCCTATAAACAATATTTTATTAGGAAAAGTTACAGTGTATGAATGGATTCGAGGTATAAAAGAATATTAGATTTCTTTCCTTTTATTTAATTAGTCTCATTAACCTCAAGAATTTTAATTAACTCCACTGAAATCAACTCAGCCTGCTTATACAAACAGGATTGTTTTGAGAGCTACAGTAAGAAATGAAATGCAGTTTTATGTCTCTACCCTCATTAACAGTGCAAAAAGTAATTAGCAATGTCTTGATTTTTTTTAATATTAAGGACAACACCTGGGCTATTCATTTTCCTCATTTAGTAAAAGCAAAGCAAAACACAGAACATTTGTATGGCAGAACACACAATCTTTTTGTGCTGCTACAATATTACCCAAGCTACATCAAATAACTGAACAATATAAATCACATAAGGTTCTGTGTTGTGGTGAAAATCCAATGCAAATTCTATTTATTTTTTTGATATTATTAGAGCATGGGTAACAACATGTTGATGAATATTACATTCAGACATACTCTGTATTTTTCTCACACCTGTCCTTCAGGAAAAAGTGAATTAGAGTAACAGAGGAGCTACAGCAAAAAAAAATATCTACACTGCTAACAGAAATGCATTTTCTTGGATTTAGAGAAAAAAATTGGTATGGGCTAGCTATTTATTTCTGTTAGACATTAGCATCCCATTCGTAGCAGGGATGGAGTACCACCAGGAGAATTGGGATTGAAATCTAATTCTTTTCCAAGATGCAGATTCCATGCATGGCTTGAAAATGCCTTCTCATGTAATTTAACTCCAAATAATCACTGCTAACTCTTCTCATGATACCTTTTAGGTGTGACCTGGCCAGAAGTGCTCCTCATGCAGAAGACTTTCCTTGTCTGTATTCCCACTCCACAAGTGGCTTCTCTGCTCCAGTTAATGGTGGTGTTGAGTGCAGTGACCAGCACGTCCTCAGAGCAGGAGCTCCAGGGAGAAGTTTCCCAGAAGAAATGCACACAGGGGTGGTCATTGCAGGCACGGTGCTCCTGCAAGGCTCGATCAGGAGGACAGGCTTTTCCACCTGAAAAGAGTCAAGAGAACATCATATTTCATCTCATTGAATAGAAAAAAAATATTAAAAAAAAAAATACAACAAAACATTAAGTTTGCTTAATAGCTTCTCCCCTTCCCCCCATTTAAAATAAATAAATAAAAGAAACTAAAATAAAGCTATTGACCTTTATGGCTGCAGTAACAACCTTCTAAAATATTGTTTCCCCATTAAACTAGCCTTGCATAAAATTGTATTCCCCAAGCATAATGGAAACAGAAACAGGCAAAGTGTATTTCTGAGTTTCCTTATTGACACTCCTACACACAACCAAGTTGATTCCATTTAAATGCCAGCATTGCTCAGCAAACATGCAATTAGGTTTAAAGACAAATTAAGCCTTATTTTTATGCTAATTCCCCAAGGAGGAACATCTCTTTTTAGTATTTGGTCACTATTCATATGTTGCTTCAAAGAGCTGAGCTGCTGAACCATAGTGATGGAGGGATGCATCAAATGGTACCTACACCCATAAAATTCAAGGGACAAAACTTGAAAAGAGAGGTTTGGAGTGTGAAGAACTCATTTTGCTGAAGCAGCAGCATCTTTCAAATTGCTGTCCAAAGATTTTGCTAAGCTACTGCACTTTGTCAACAACTCATAGTAAATCCACAAAGTCCTGGAGTCTGAGCAGCCTCCCCAGAAGCTTCACCTCTCCAGCCAGCAGCCCGAATCCCTCCCATAAAAGCAGCAGCAGATTTTACTCAAAAGCCAAGGAGTAATGCAGTGAAATTGTAATGATAAGTGATGTCATTTTTGGAAGAAAGAAGTAAAATGACTAAAATCAAAACCATTTCTTTCCAGGGAGGGAGAATGTGGCAACTCAAAGCCAAAGTGCTGCAGGTTTTGAAAGAAATGAAGTGCTGGGGCTAGATACTGCAAGGTTCAGAGCACCTTTATGCCCTACTAAAATCAACAGGGGATGAAGGTATATTGCTCCTCAGAGGGACGCCCATCACCTTGGCAGGGCTGAGCCTTCTCAACTAAGGCATGACCCCAAATGGCCACGATGAATTGTACTGAGAAAAGAGAGTGAGAGGGATTGAAATTTCCCAGCATGCTGATTTGGATAATCATGTCACATTACCCTTCATCTTCCCCTGAAAATGGGCTGTTCCACACAGTGCTCAGCCCCAGAAATCTTTAGTACAATGATGGAGTAGAAGACATCCAAAGATTGTGACTTGGCAGGAAAAATACAGGCTGGTTATTGCTCTTGTGTGCTCAAGCACATGTTTAAGAGAAAAATATATAGGTAGATGTTTAAGAAGACAAAAAAAATGCTAGCAAGGAAATGGCAAAATGCCTGGTCTATTAGGAGATAATAACAATAAACAATTTAACTCAAATTTTCAGCTTCCTGGGGAAAAATTAGAGTGGGTTTTTTTTTTTTTTTTCAAGAACACCTACAATGAGGAAGATCTCCCAGACAAGGGTGAGGAATAGCCAGGCACATTTAACTTCAGATAATAAGGAACAGCACATGGTCCACCCACCCTAGCAGTCTGCCTACAAAATTGCAAGCAGAAGATGCTGCTTATGAAGAGCACAAAGTTCTGTCCACTTTCTGCAGTTCATTGACAACTTCTGTACCAGAAAAGCAGGGCAGAACATCACTGCCTGGCCATTCCAGTGTCTCCTTACAGGCTTTTCATGTTCCTCAGTTTATCTAACCCATTTGAAACTTGCTGAGACTGCCTCCCTACACAGGCTCCTCTTGCACCAAGTTCCACAAGATTGCCATGGAAAGAAGTATCTTTTAAAAGCTGACTGAAACACTGGATATTAGAAATAAATTCTTCATCATGAGGGTGTTGAGGCATTGGAACAGGTTGCCCAGAGAGGTGGGGGAGGCCCCAACCCTGGAGACATTCAAGGCCAGGCTTGCTGAGCCTCTGAGCAACCTGATCTAGTGCAGGATGTCCCTGTCACTGCAGGATGGTTGAGCCAGGTGACCTTTGAAGATTCTTCTCAATGCATTCTACAATTTTATTAAACCAAACCCTTCCAGTTCCACCAACAGCCTCCTCATTATATTGTATTCTGGGATATGGTGAAGAGTTTGGAGGAGTATACAAGTGTTTGAACTACTCAGCCTGTGGGGTGGCATCCAGAAGCCCTCAGACAGAAGAGCCACACTGAACATTGCCTCAGTTGGCATAGGAAAACTTAAATGCCACTTGCAAAGCAAGCAGAGCTCTGTAGGAGTTGGTGGCACAGCTGTGAGCTCAGTATGAAAGTTCCAGAGAAAGCTGGTAACACAAAATTGCCTTTGCATTGCAGTGATAAAGGTATTAAATCCACTTCCACTCTCCCCAAATTCAAATGAAGCCATGGTTATCCACATGGAGACTCTGCAGAACAAACCATTCCACTCCTTGCTAAAGATGTACAGAAAGAGTGAGGGTGTTTCTATTTAATAGTTTCTCATTCCTTCTTGAGAAACTTAAAGTCTTCAGTTCAAGGCTCATCATTTTTAGTTTAGCACATTTCAGATTGAGATGACTGTGCTTATGTTCTTCAAATTAACCTCTTCATCACTGTATTTGTACAATTCCAAATCTCTCTCTTATTTGCATCTCATCCTCTCATCCTTTGTTTTTAATTTTAATTATTCTCTAGCTTATCAACAGTTTTAGTAGTAGTTGTTATCATTCCACTGACAATCACAGAACCAGCTTTCATCCTGAAGGTTCCCAATGTTCTTTCCAAGTGCTTGTAAGGATCTTTATGTGAATACAGACCATTTACATGAGTAAAGCTTCAGCTTATCAATACCTGAAGGAGGCTACAGAAAGACTGGAGTAGGACTGTTGAAGAGGTACAGGATGGCAGGACTAGGAGTAATGGATGCATATTGGAAGAGAGGAGATAGAAGGCTGGATAGAAGAAAGAAGTTGTTTACTGTGAGGGTGGTGAGACACTGGAACAGGTTGCCCAGAGAGGATGTGGATGACCCCTCATCCCTGGAGGTGTTTAAGGCCAGGCTGAGCAATCTGGTGTAGTGGGAGGTGTCCCTGCCTATGACACAGGGCTTGGAACTGGATGATCTTTAAGGTCCCTTCAACCCAAGCCATTCTATGATTCTAAGAGCAAGTCCTTACATTGCACAAGAAACAGTGGGTGTCTGTAATGATAGTTAACAACATAGCACTTAACAGAGATGGTCCTAGACCAGATCTGCACCTGGAAAGCATTTTGTAGCTGGAATAACTGCACATAATGCTGATAATAGCAGGTATTTTGTTGTGTCAACAACTAGATCTGTAGGACCTAGTCATGTTTTATGTATTTTTACGCCCCAGACGTGATGCTTTTCAAATGCTGTGTGATAAACCAACTCATAAATTAATAACCACATGGGTGACTGTAGTTAGAAGACTCTTTCTGATATGGAATAGCTTGTGTAAACAATGGCACCACTGATGTTAACATATAAAATCCAGATACATCATTTGTCCATGAAGAGCGTGGGGAAATTATACCTAGTCATTAAGAGCTATTTACTTACTCCAATAGAAAAACAAGGTCAATACATTCTAGGTCTTCACTAATAAAGTAAACAGGCTCTTTTCTGTTAACTCATTTTTCACAGCTCACTGTCCTTTCCCAAATTGCTACTGATATGGTTCCTATATAAAGACACTCACCCCATGAATTCGTGTCATGCAGCAATTTCATTAGTAGAGGATGTAGCTCTCTCAGAGTAAATTCACACCCAGGCTGGCTCTCAATAGACAGTAATTCATAGGCTGGAGTAAATAATTTTGAACTGTGACAGAATTTCTCCAAGTGACACATGCATTAACTCAAGCCCATGAAGACTTTTAGCCACTAGGGATGAAGCCCAGAGATGTAGCATCATTTCTCATTGCTAAAGAACTGAGATTAGCTCTGATTTAAACACAGCCTGGCTGAGGAATGCAACCAGTTCAAACAAACAAGCAGAGATCCATTCAAAATGTTTGCCACTCACCCACGCCTGGAAGGGCCAAGATGGACCTGCTCCTGCTTTGAGTGCCCTCGGCATTCTTACTGGAGCAGGAGTGGGAACAGGGGGACCATGGGGACCACTCACTGATGACACAGTCTGTAGCACAAGGGACTTCACAAGCCACAACTTCAGGATGTGGAAGGTGTGAGCAGAAGTGCCGTGGTACTTCTTCACCTGGAGAAAGCAAAAGACAGATATGGATGAAGTCTCAGCTAAGTTGAATATTTACAGTCTGCATCAACCACCTGGAGGAGCATACTACAAAAAAAAAAGCATGCAGTTATGCTTCAGCCTTGAAAGCACACTGTTTGAACAACTAAAATATTTCCTCAGGAAAAAATGTGTTTCAGGTTGTGTGTGATGACATTGAGAGAGGCTGTGGATGCCCAGAGAGTCAGACTGAAGGAGCTGGGTTTGTTAAGCCTGAAGAAGAGAAGGTTCAGGAGGGACCTCATAGTATCTTATCAATACCTGAAGGAGGCTACAGAAAGGCAATATATAGGACTTTTTAATAGGGTCAAGGATGGCAGGACTAGGAGTAATAGGAAGAGGGGAGATTTAGGCTGGATAGAAAAAAGAAGTTCTTTACTGTGAGGGTGGTGAGACACCAGAACAGGTTACCCAGAGAGGTTGTGGATGCCCCCTCCCTGGAGGTATTTTTAAAATAACTGATGAGATGTGCAGTAATTTTATTAATTGCATAAATTACAAGTCTATCATAGCTCTTAAAATCCATAACTCTTTTGGTACTGAATTACACAGAATATCATAGAATGATATTGGGTTGGAAGGGACCTTCAAGATCATCGAGTTCCAATCCCCCTGCCACGGGCAGGACAGCTCCCACTAGAACAGCATGCTCAGTGCCTCATGTCTTCCACATCTAATTCTAGTGATGAACAGGCATGCCTTACACTATTCTCCAGTGTTTCTAGACGCTCATGAACCTTTAGGTCCAAATCCAACATTTCTGGAAGCTCAAATCCACCTGTCCACAAACAAAAACCTCACACTGAACATTACCTCCTCTATCACCCTTACAATCATTACAAAGCTCTCTTTCAAGGTTTCTTTAATTATGAACCTAGGAAAAAAGAAAAATAAAATTACTATCCAGGGTGAGACACTGTAAGAGGTCATGGATGCCCCCCTCCTGGAGGTGTTTAAGGCCAGGCTGGATGAGACATTGAGCAACCTGGTCTAGTAGGAGGTGTCCCTGCCCATTGCAGGTGGGTTGGAACTAGATGATCTTGAAGGTCCCTTCCAACCAAAGGCATTCTATGAAAAAAAAAAAAATTGAAATTAATAATGGGAAGAACTGGTTCTTTCACCTCATGCTACAGGAACACAAAGTGTAACAAGGCAGACCAGGATGCACTTACAACTCGGAGAGTAGAAAACTGTCCTGCTTTTGCAAAGTAACACATGTTCAAGTGAGTAAATAAGAGGTTCAGGCTGCTAGTGAGGACATAAAGCTGTCAGGAGCACGGCAGCATCATCTGCAGCTGCATCCCTAAATGAAGAGAGGCTCATCGCCCTCCAGGCACAAATAAAATTTTTCAAGCATATTATGAGAAGTAACGGGGAATCTAGCAGGCAATCAGACTGCAAGACATGCTTTAAAATACATTATTTGTTTACTCCCTTCCCCTTGTCCCATCATCAGGAAAGGCTCAGTCTTTGCACCACTGTTTTAAGTTTACTCAATAAGAAAAAGGAGATGAACATCCTCCCTCCAGACAGCCCCCATCCTTTGGTACTAAGTGTGACACCCCCACAAACTAGTCTTAATCCATCACTCACTTTGACTAGCCCATTGTCAACCACTGCTGCTCTGGATGCTCACACAATGCTGAGAACCATCTTCAGAAAAATAGAAAAAAAAACCCATAAACCCACTAAATATACCTGTAAGCCTTATTCCAGCTGTCTCCTCGAGTCATTTTAGCATCAAAATCCCTGCTAACATTTTGACAGCTTGTCTGTACAGCAGCAGATAACATCAGGGCATCCTGCAGAGACTTGATTTTAGGAGTCAATGATACAGTAGCATCAAGAGATTATATGCTTTGGGGAAGCAGGGTAAAACATCTGTCCTCCTCTCAAATCACTGACACTCACAGGAAAGCAGGGAACAGCCAGCAACAGGCTTCTGAACACAAAGGGATGAAATGGCCCTGCAAGTCCCCCCTCCATTTATGCAAGAAGTTATCTGAGTTATATATGGACTTTATGACAAGGAAGCACCATGAAGTTCACCAAATTCTGTATTTAGACCCATTTTTTCCACCAATTAGTGCCAGAGACATGTTAGGAAAACCCAACTTGCATAAGGAAGCACCATGAAGTTCACCAAATTCTGTATTTAGACCCATTTTTCCACCAATTAGATAGTGCCAGAGATGTGTTAGAGAAAACCCATCTTGCTAAAAAACATCAAAGCAAACCCATTGACTTAATGTGACTCCACAGAGGCCAAGCAACTCCCTTTACAAGTGGTTCACAATACTTGGATCCCCTTCAGTTTGGCTTCCTCCACCCTTAAACACAAGTACCACAGATTTTCAAATGGCCACCCTATGGGGGGAGAGAAGCAAAGGAACAAAAAGAACTTTCCACTTCTTCCCTCTATGATTTCTTTTCACACTGGATTTACAGCAGGTGACAACAATGCTGCAAACAGGCTGCAATTCATGGTTCCTCAGCAAAGAAAGGAAGCTTTGAGGGTTTTTTTTTTTTTCATAGGGTTTACCACCCAGAGCACGAAGGTACAATTCAACACTCACTTTGATTTACTTCATAGCTCTATTTGCTGTGTTCAGGTTTAATTACTGGCTTGTATTACTGCAGAAGGGAAACGTTCTTCTGTACCAGCAGAATTCTCAGAAAACTACCAGATGTCACAAAGGGAGGTAACAATTTTTCTTTTTCCATGAAAAAAACCCTAGCATAGGATACATCTGAAGTATGCTTTAAGCATTGTCAGAGATTTACAGGGAATATTAAGTTCTCTTGAGCTTCCAAATTGTCCACCCAGTGCCTTGAAGGTGTAATTCTTGTAGCAGATATTCTGAATAATCTTCCTAGAGGAGGCTTTCTCCCTCTCTGAATAAGACTAATGCCTTTAAGCACTTAAATTATGCATCCAAATGCAATATGAATCCCAAGTATGCGTTTAGATCTCAAGACACAGAATCTGAAATCAGCCCTGGAGAACAGCAGGGTGGGAGATCACAGCAGAGGGGTGCCAGACTCCACCAAAGCCATCTTTTCTTCAGAAGAAAACAGGGAAAAAGACAGCACCAGCCCTGACAGCCACAATCCATTTTCTTCCATAGTCAGGATGTAATAATCACAAAAGAAAATACGAGCACAGCACTTTTATTTAGTTTTTTTTTTTCTTCCAGTCATTTCCATCTTAGAAGGGAAAGCCTTTCTACACAGTCCTGAATAAGGCACTACATGGAAAGGCACTGATTCAATGTGAACATTTTATTCTGAATCAGTTCAGCATTATCTATTTTATATAATGCCTTGGAGCTCTGGCACATCAGGCTCATCCTTCCCCGTGACCTGTGTCCCCATCTCCTATGAAACAGTCTAATTATTGCTGCCTCCTGGCTCAGGAAAAAGGGGATCTCCACTGGACAGGTTACTACTAAAGCAGCAAAAATACAAATCCCATCAGGCAGCAGGAATTGAAAGATCATAGAATCATAGAAGGAACCTTCAAAGGTCATCTAGTCCAACCACCCTCATGGGGAAAGGTCATCTTGCACTACATAAGGTTGTTCAAACCTGGACTTGAATGTCTTCAGGAATTGTGCCTCCAGCATCAACCTGTGCCAGTGTCTCACCACCCTCATGGGGAAGAACTTCCTAATGTCTAATCTAAACTTACCCTGCTCTAATTATTAACTCAGTAACAACTGAAGTAACCTCCCTTATGACACTCACCACTATACTGCCTTCACTTTTCGGGAGGAGAATTTGAAAAATTAATTCAAAGAGTTCAGGTTTGCCTGAGGTGTGGAGCCTTGAGTGACCTCCGTAGAGGGGAAAGGCTCAAGATGAATGAACTGCACTTCAGAGCACTCTGCATTACTATCCACAACCTCAGGAAACATATTTTTTTGCATAAATGACTGCTGCAAAAATGCTGCATATTTAATGACAATTACAGATTTGACATCAATATTTCTCCTTGTAGCATTTCCAATTATTCAGGGGAAATAATGAAGCTGTCATCTAAAATACTATACCTATCGTAAAATTTTATGCCCCACTTAAATCTCAGAAAGAATGACAATAAACTTTGATTAAATACTTGCCTGTAACAGAGTAAGATGTCAACAGACAGTAGTAAATCCAGAATTCCTATTGACTGTGTGCCACTTAGCTAAAGGCAACTGCAGTCAGAGAAAGCAGTCTGCTGACAATATCTTGGTGTAGGCATCTCATCAGCTAATGACAACCTTGCATTTCAAAGCAGTACCGATCAAGCTACAACAACTTATAACCATTCTGAATGTCTTCATCTCATCACAGCAGGTATTCCAATGTGCCAGGAATGGCTCCAGTGTCCCTTAACATCTTTGTAGGAGATATGGATGTAGGGATCGAGTGCACCCTCAGCAAGTTTGCAGATGACACCAAGCTGTGTGGGGCAGTTGATACACCTGAAGGAAGGGATGGCATCCAGAGGGACCTTGACAGGCTTGAGAGGTGGGCCCAAGCCAACCTCA
>VZTY01025325.1:34695-61277 GCA_013400935.1 Turnix velox
TAGTGGGAGGTGTCCCTGCCTATGGCAGGGCGGTTGGAACTCGATCTTTAGGGTCCCTTCCAACCCAAACTATGCTATGATTCTATGATTTCTTTTCCATGTTGCATGACCAGCATCCAGGGTTTGCCACGCTCAGTTGTCAACAGGAGACTAATGTCACACTTGACTGAAATCCCTAGCTCCTGGTTGACTTTTCTTAATGCCAGTCACCAGGTAAGAACATCAGAGAAGAGAGGTGTCAGTTTGTCAGGGAAAGCAGTGGGGCATGGAATAAATTTAATTGCAGTGGTCCATCACCATTATCTGGAGCCCAAAGCTGGGAGAAGAGGAACACAACAGCAATGAAGACAAATGGAGGTGAAGATCCATCATGAAAAAAGATGAAGCAGTGAAGAAGAACAAGCCACTTACAATGGAAACAAGGAAACACAAATACAACCAGGATCATCCTCAGGAAAAAGAAAAAAAATGAGATAAGCATTGAGGATTTGAGTCAAAAAGACTTAATGAAAGGATGAAATAAAAGCAGCCAATTAAGGAGAACACATTTTTAACCTGACAGAGGGATGATAACTCAGAAGGAAAAACCCTACAGGGGGATAATAACTCAGAAGGAAAAAGGAAAGGAAGATGAAAAAACATGAGAAAGAGAGAATGAGAATAAATGTGGAAAAGTGTGTCTGTAAAGACTCTACAAAAATCACCATTGAATCAGAAGCCCTGCAAAAAATCAATGCCCACAATCCTGACCTCTACATATGACTAAGTGATCATTACAGACACAAAGATAATGCAGAGCACATTAAAAAGTGGTCTTTGTTTTTCTTTCCTATATACCCTCCTCTCATGCAACTAGAAGTGTTTACTCACAACCTTGTTACAACTTTGTAGATGCAAATGCACATGAGAAAAATCACTTGTGACTCTAAAGAAGCTCCAAGAAAGCAGGCACAGGGGGAGGCACCTCAGCACGCAGTTGCCAAGCCTGCAGAGAACCTCCCAGGACCCCTCTCTGGAGTACTACACAGCAGGTACCAGTCACAAGGTTAAGAAAATACCACGAGGTTACCTGGATAAGAGACAGGCTCCGATGTATTTCACATCCCACACAAAGTAGTCGTTTAAAAGAATTTGCCACACATTCACCTGCTGGGCTTGGGCATAAAAGCAGAATTAATTTCACCATGTGGCTGTTTGCACAGCCCCTCTTGAATTAAGAGAAATTGCTCACATGGCAGCTGAAAGTAAACATGGATTCACTGTATTCCCAGGGAAGAGCAGGGAAATTCAGGCTGCTGCTCCTAATAATTAGCATCTGAAAAACAACTAAACAGGATCCACATTAGTGTTCTGGGTTGTTTTGTTTTCTTCCTCTCCCTCTTTACAATTCTTTTTAGAAGGAGGGATAATGGAGAAAAAAAGAAGAAATGAGGGAATGCACACAGGTGGGCTGATCAAGACTGATTGCAATTAAGATTTATTGTTAAAATGGATGCTGTGGTGTCATTGAAACAGGTGTCCCTCTATTCTCTGCTCTGTACTGCTTTGTTGGAGTGCTAATCCACACAAAGTACTTGTAGAAACCAATTACACAAATAAGTCAAACACATTCAATTATTACAAAATATACATATCCTTCCAAAACTTGAAGAATAAAAAAAGCAATTATGAGTAGACTTGTTTATTCCAATAGTGTGTGGAGTCCAGCTTGCCTCTCTGTGCTGTGGGGTGGAACAATTTCAGTGGAAGTCTTCAAGCATATTAAATTAGAATAAAGAGAGTGGTATTTTAGTCCTGCTGCATCACAGCCATAAATTCCTAAGCATCCCATTTTTGCAGCCTTACAGAGCCATCTTCACTCCCAAAACTTCCCAAAATAAAATTGAGGGAGACATTACAATGGGCAAGCTGCAGGAAGGATACTCTCACACCTAACAGACTCCAAAAGGAGAGTCAGAATCATAGAATCATAGAATAGTTTGGGTTGGAAGGGATCTTAAAGATCATCAAGTTCCAACCCCCCGCCATAGGCAGAGATACCACCTCTAGATCAGGCTGCTCAGTGCCATGTCCAGCCTGGACTTGAACACCTCCAGAGAGGGGGCATCCACAACCTCTCCAGTGTTTCCCCACCCTCACTGTAAAGAATTTCTTTCTTATGTCAAGTCTAAACCTATCCCCTTCCAATTTACATCTATTGTTTCTGGTTCTCAAGTCATGTGTGCACACATGGGAAGACAATACTTTTATTCCTACTGGCTTGATTTTTATGATTTTTCTTCTGATTACAGTGCTCTTAAGAATGACAAATCTTGCTGGAATGCTCATAGCCAGCTATGACTGTTATCCATGCTATATTCCCAAAATAAGTTAACAATTTGCCCCTATACTGGGAATAAACACTTCTTCTTCTAGCTCCATAACCCCCCCACCCCCCCAAGAGTGACTCTGTATTAGCAGAAGACACTGAGAAATTGTAAACAACAATGCAGCAGATGAGGTTTATCTAAATTGGCAAAAGTCTTGTTTTCAGATACAGTGAATGCTAATGATAATAAATAACTGCAAATACCATCTGGACTCTTTGAAAACATCTTTCTCCCAGTCTGCAATTGAACCTCCACAAAAAAAAAAAAAAAAAGAGGATCAATGCAAAAATATATGAAACTGATAAATTAAAATTAGATTTATGCCAACTACTTCAAAATAAGTGCTTGCTTGGAAGCAGTTAAGTCTAAAAAGTGCTCTAGTTCAGAGGCAGAGTCTGGCCTCATCTCATAAAGCAACTCCGAGAGCTTCCACAGTCCAGGAGAGAACATCAGAGTCTCCAAGGTTGAGTACTAGGCTATTTTTATTATTACTACTAATAGCAGTAGTTTCTTCTCCAATTTTGTCCCTAATTGATCCTCAAAATGCAGAGCAGAGTGGTATAAACATGTCCCATTTGATAGCTTTTCTTAAAAAAAAAAAATGCAGTGAAGTAGAAAATTCTACCAGTCAAGGGTCTGAGTGAGGGATTGTTTGACAAAAGGAACTCAAATTGCAAACCCTGATCTTCAGTTCTGGAGTAAAACCTGTGTGTACACACCAGTTTCACCACTGCACAGGACTATTTTTCAGATGGATTGAGTTACTTCTGGCTCACACACCCTGACCTATGCACGAACCACCTAATAAAGCAGTGAATTTTTGAAGGTGTGCTTAATTTCCACCTTCTTTTGCATAGATCATTTAGTACTTAAAGCAGGGATAAATCAAACATAGGAAACACAATATTAATAACATTTGCTGAGTGTTCCTACTTTGCCCATGAGGTGGAACTTTTAATTCCATCATTAATAACAATGCCTACACTTGCAGTCTGCCATGCATCATTCCTCTAGTGCCAGTTAAAGTGCATTTGGTCTCTAAACTGCTCCACCCTCTAGAACTGGTTCACTGATTGTATTTCAACAGCCTCATCCTGCTTACAACTGCATTCACTGAAGAATTTAAGAAGCAGGAATCACTCCTGATGACCAAAAATTAAAAAAGGAAGGCTTTACAAAAGTTTTCAGTTATTTTGTGTCTCCAGAAAGTGTGCACAGATTTAAAGTTCACAGTTGCTCTTAAGGGAGTAAAATAAATAAATAAATAAAATCTAGAACTGTCTCCCCTTCTTAGAGTCCAGATTGTCTCAAAACAATTAAGAAAACAATCTAAAAGCCAGCATCTGTGACTGCTTTTCCTGAGGAAAAGAAAAACACACACAAAAAAAAAGTGCTCTAATGAGGGTTTATAAGAGGAAAAGTCTCCCCATAAGCAGTGCAGGACCTTAATTGTTGGGTTTGCAATTAAAAGGTGACAAATACCTCATTTGCAAGCAAATCAGAAATCTGAAATCTATTACTCCTCAGAAGCCCTGAGACACAATTTCAGCTGGAGTTTGCTCCTGATGCTGGTCCAGCCAAGGCAGCAGGACTTTCTCAGACGATGAAACTGCCTCCCATGAAACATTTCCTCTTTCTCCTGGGCTTGAATGAAACAGATGCTGCTGCTCCAGTGTTTCCCCACCAAAATGGAGCACCCTCAAAGCACCGTCTGGCTTCATCCTCCTGGCCTCTGAAATGGGATGTTGCCAGTAGAGTGGCATCCACCAGCAGAGGAGCACAGTGTCCCCCAGAGGTGGGACTGACCCTCCACCAACATATCCTTTCAGAGTTTGAGCATACAAAAGCTCCACTTAGACCTCCTAGCAGCCTACCAGTACCTGAAGGGGCTAGAGGAAAGTTGAGGAGGTGCTGTTTGCCAGGGCATGAGGGGATAGGACATGGGGCAATGATTTTAAACTAGAGCAGGTAGAATCATAGAATAGTTTGGGTTGGAAGGGACCTTAAAGATCATCGAGTTCCAACTCCCCAGCCACAGGCAGGGACACCTCCGGCTGAACATCAGGCTGCTCAGTGCCTTGTCCAGCCTGGTCTTGAACACCTCCAGAGAGGGGGCATCCACAGCCTCTGTGGACAACTTGTTCCAGTGCTTCACCACCCTCACTGTAAAGAATTTCTTTCTTATGTCAAGTCTAAACCTACCCCCTTCCAATTTACATCCATTGTTTCTAGTCCTCCCATCCCATATCATATTTAAAAGTCCTTCCCCTGCCTTTCTGTAGGACCCCCTCAGGTACTGATAAGTTACTATGAGGTCCCCCCTGAGCCTTCTCTTCTCCAGGCTGAACAACCCCAACTCCTTCAGCCTGTCCTCATAGGGCAGTTGCTCCAGCCCTTTGATCATCTTCGTGGCCTCCTCTGGGCCCACTCCAATAGCTCAATGTCCTTCCTGTGTCTTGAGGGCTCCAGAACTGGACACAGTAACTCCAGGTGGTGTCTCACCAGTGCCGAGTAGAGGGGCAAAATCCCCTCTCTGGACCTGCTGGTCACACTCCTCTGGATGCAACCCAGGATGTGGTTGGCCTTCTTGACTGCGAGTGCACACTGGTGGCTCATGTTGAGTTAAGTTTTACATTGGACATTAGGAATAAATTCTTCACCATGAGGGTAGTGAGGTTTGAACAGGTTGCCCAGAAAGGTGGTGGTGACCCTAACCCTGGAGACATTCAAGGACAGGATTGTTGAGGCTCTGAACAACCTGATCTGGTGCAGGATGTCCCTGCTCACAGCAGGGGGTTGGACTAGATGACCTTTGAATGTCCCTTCCAATCCAACAGATTCTATGTTTCTGTGAAAACAGAGTATCAGTAAATTATATAAACATAATATCCCAGCCCCTTTTTAAACACTTGGAGGCATCAAGGCTGTCGGGAGGGATTTGAAGGCACTTTTCAAATATAAGAGCTGAAACAAAGAAAATGGGAGAAGATCCGGATAAAATTCGTTTTTCTACCACAGAATTTCTTTGTGTGAAAAAAGCAATAACCTCTCTGCAACTCAGAAAACATTTCTGTTCTGATTATTCTGCTATTAAAATGGGAAAGTGTCATTTTATGACAATTGCTTTGGGCAGGAGATATTTTACACTCATATTCTCCAGGAATATGCACATAAGGAAGAACAATATTAAAACCTTCAGCGTTAATCTCTATTTTCAAAGCTAAGCACATTTTGACAAACTTTCTAATAGACACTGCTCAAAATTCATAACATATATGAGCATGATTACATTTCTCTAATTTATATTTTCTCCTCTCATGAGCAGCAATAAAATTTTACCTTTGAACTTATATTTATTACAACTTTTACTCTACAGAGGGCAGGCAGGCACAGAAATATAATAAAGCCCAGCTAATTCCACACAATATTGAAAACCTAACACTGCAAATGGTATCTTACTGTCTTCATGCATACTTAAAATCTCAATTCAAAACCTGTTTCATTAAAAGGGCTGGTTAAGCAACACAGCATACACTCATTTTAAGTTTGTGGATTAACAGAGCAGAATTATATTTTATATATTCAGAAAACAGCAGATAACACTAGTGTTTTGTTTAGGTTTTGTAAGCAAAATGTTGATAGATGCTAAATAATTGAGTGCTCCATCCATCAGACACTTAGGAAAGCAGTGTAAAACTCTTCAGGATGGGAAGTGATGGAGAGTAAAACTCTGCTTATCCACAGACTTCCTTTAACTAGGTCTAATTGCAATGGTAAACATCTCATTGACTTCAGCAAATTGGGGAAGTGATGAGTCATGGAGGAATACCTTCAAACTAAATGAAGTTCAAACAGGAGAGAGAACAGAAGGAATTTAAACCATGAAAGATGAGGGGTCACCAAGTAGCTGATGATACCTGGTCAATGAAAATATCACAACTGACATACAGGACAAACGTGGGGCATCTCTTAATTTGGCTACTAAGAGCACCTACAGGTCAAGGGAGCAAGCAGCCCATGCAATCAAGAACATGGCAAAGTGCAAAAAAGTTGACTGAAACTGCAAAGAGGATATTGGCACAACCTCCCTTCTCTCCACAAAGGTCACCTCACACATTAGCTCCAGCTTCACTGATGAGCAGCTGAGATAAGGGCTGCTCACACGCACCTCACAGTGACTGGGAAAGAGGACAAGGGGATGACTTTCTGCATGTGACATCCTCATCACATTTCTCATAATTGCTCATTCACAGATAAGGCACAAATAGTGGAAAAGCAGAGCAGGTTACTCTTGCAAACGCAACAGAAACAACTTCATAACCTTTAAGTCTGGCACCAAGGCATCAAAAATGACAGCTATTTTTACAGCTGTAACTCCATGGCTGGCACTCTGAAGAATTACATTTTTCTTCTCCATTCTATGATGTTTGATGCATCCACAATTCATAGGAGCAGATCACCCCACCATGGCCAGTTAGAAGAGCACCTACAGGACCAAATAGATCCTTAAAGATCATCTCACTGCCAGAAATGGTCCAAACAGGTTCCCCAAGACCACAACAAGGGATACATCACCCCCATCCTTCAGAAGGCCAACTACAGCAGTGTTGACCTCTTCCACATGTATCCATATAATCACACCAGGAAACACAGAAAACTCAACAGCCTGGACTGCTGTCAGCCTCTGACTTGGGCTTCTCTAGTCACAAACCTCTGAGATGCATCAACATCATGACCCTTCCAGAGCATCTGGAAAGTTCTTGAGGCCACCACTGAGAACTGAAATTTTTATACTACGTGAACTGCCCTTTAGTAGGTCTCAGTGTATGGTACCAAGGTCTCACAGGCTCAGTTGATCAAATTTGGGCTACTAAGTTACCCTGTGCCATCATAAGCCCAGGTGGGACAAAGCAAACACTCATTTTTACTTGAGATCCCAGCAACAAGCAGCAAGGCAGGGAAAAGAGTAGCAAACTATGATGTTGGCTCCTATATTGAGGTGAAATCTCAAGTATCCCAGCAGCAGAGCCACAAAATTCAACAAAACCCCTCAGAAATTTGGTCTCAACTGCATTTGGTTGAGAGAGGAGAGCTCACTTGTTACAACAGGGAAAGCTTTTTCCTTTGAAACTAGATAAACAGAGCAAGACTTTTACCTGGTCTCAAGCAGTTAGTTGAAACATCCTTTCAGATTAAATGAAATACAGACAGCAAAGTCACCTCACCAGCAACATAACCCCCGATGTATTGAAAACCAGTAGGAAGCAATGAACTAATACAGATATGCTAACAAAAGCTCCCGCAATCATGAATGTTTCAGGTAGTTTTCCACTACCTGACACCGTACACCACAGTGTCTGCCTGGTTTTGAAGCCTTGAGACAGAAGGACTAGAGGGAAATTGCTGTAAAACCTGGTAGCCACAGAAAGGCAGTCAGAGAGAAAAGTCTCCAGAGAAAACCTGAAAAAAAGGGACAAAGTAGGTAATGTTGACATCTGGACTGGGATGGAGGAGGGAGAGAAGGGAGTTAAGGTAAGTACCAGGGAAGCCTGCCTCTATATTCAGTAATCTTGGGGCTACATTTCATAGAATGGTTTGGAAGGGACCTTAAAGATCATCTAGTTCCAACCCTCCTGCCATGGGCAGGGACACACCAGGTTGCTCAATGCCTCATCCAGCCTGGCCTTAAACATCTCCAGGGATCATGGGGCATCCACAGCCACTTTGGGCAACCTCTTCCACTGTCTCACCACCCTCACAGTAAAGAATTCCTTTCTTCTCTCCAGTCTAAATCACCCCTCTTTCAATTTACATCCATTATTCCTAGTCCTGCCATCCTGTACCCCAGCCTTTCTGTAGCCCCCTTCAGGTATTGAGAAGCTACTATGAGGTCCCCCGAGCCTTGTCTTGTCCAGGTTGAACAACCCTAACTCCTTCAGCCTGTNAACATCTCATTGACTTCAGCAAATTGGGGAAGTGATGAGTCATGGAGGAATAGCTTCAAACTAAATGAAGTTCAAACAGGAGAGAGAACAGAAGGAATTTAAACCATGAAAGATGAGGGGTCACCAAGTAGCTGATGATACCTGGTCAATGAAAATATCACAACTGACATACAGGACAAACGTGGGGCATCTCTTAATTTGGCTACTAAATGATGGAGCAATTCAAGGGAGCAAGCAGCCCATGCAATCAAGAACATGGCAAAGTGCAAAAAAGTTGACTGAAACTGCAAAGAGGATATTGGCACAACCTCCCTTCTCTCCACAAAGGTCACCTCACACATTAGCTCCAGCTTCACTGATGAGCAGCTGAGATAAGGGCTGCTCACACGCACCTCACAGTGACTGGGAAAGAAGACAAGGGGATGACTTTCTGCATGTGACATCCTCATCACATTTCTCATAATTGCTCATTCACAGATAAGGCACAAATAGTGGAAAAGCAGAGCAGGTTACTCTTGCAAACGCAACAGAAACAACTTCATAACCTTTAAGTCTGGCACCAAGGCATCAAAAATGACAGCTATTTTTACAGCTGTAACTCCATGGCTGGCACTCTGAAGAATTACATTTTTCTTCTCCATTCTATGATGTTTGATGCATCCACAATTCATAGGAGCAGATCACCCCACCATGGCCAGTTAGAAATAGATGAATACTTGAAGGCACACTGCCAGAAATGGTCCAAACAGGTTCCCCAAGACCACAACAAGGGATACATCACCCCCATCCTTCAGAAGGCCAACTACAGCAGTGTTGACCTCTTCCACATGTATCCATATAATCACACCAGGAAACACAGAAAACTCAACAGCCTGGACTGCTGTCAGCCTCTGACTTGGGCTTCTCTAGTCACAAACCTCTGAGATGCATCAACATCATGACCCTTCCAGAGCATCTGGAAGGTTCCTGAGGCCACCACTGAGGACTAAAGTCTGAGACTTTCCTACCATGTGAACTACCTTTCAGTAGGTCTCAGTGTATGGTACCAAGGTCTCACAGGCTCAGTTGATCAAATTTGGGCTACTAAGTTACCCTGTGCCATCATAAGCCCAGGTGGGACAAGGCAAACACTCATTTTTACTTGAGATCCCAGCAACAAGCAGCAAGGCAGGGAAAAGAGTAGCAAACTATGATGTTGGCTCCTATATTGAGGTGAAATCTCAAGTATCCCAGCAGCAGAGCCACAAAATTCAACAAAACCCCTCAGAAATTTGGTCTCAACTGCATTTGGTTGAGAGAGGAGAGCTCACTTGTTACAACAGGGAAAGCTTTTTCCTTTGAAACTAGATAAACAGAGCAAGACTTTAACCCGGTCTCAAGCAGTTAGTTGAAACATCCTTTCAGATTAAATGAAATACAGACAGCAAAGTCACCTCACCAGCAACATAACCCCCGATGTATTGAAAACCAGTAGGAAGCAATGAACTAATACAGATATGCTAACAAAAGCTCCCGCAATCATGAATGTTTCAGGTAGTTTTCCACTACCTGACACTGTACACCACAGTTTCTACCTGGTTTTGAAGCCTTGAGTTTGGGGAAGGACTAGAGGGAAGGACATTGTAAAACCTGGTAGCCACAGAAAGGCAGTCAGAGAGAAAAGTCTCCAGAGAAAACCTGAAAAAAAGGGACAAAGTAGGTAATGTTGACATCTGGACTGGGATGGAGGAGGGAGAGAAGGGAGTTAAGGTAAGTACCAGGGAAGCCTGCCTCTATATTCAGTAATCTTGGGGCTACATTTCATAGAATGGTTTGGAAGGGACCTTAAAGATCATCTAGTTCCAACCCTCCTGCCATGGACAGGGACACACCAGGTTGCTCAATGCCTCATCCAGCCTGGCCTTAAACATCTCCAGGGATCATGGGGCATCCACAGCCACTTTGGGCAACCTCTTCCACTGTCTCACCACCCTCACAGTAAAGAATTCCTTTCTTCTCTCCAGTCTAAATCCCCCCTCTTTCAATTTACATCCATTATTCCTAGTCCTGCCATCCTGTACCCCAGCCTTTCTGTAGCCCCCTTCAGGTATTGAGAAGCTACTATGAGGTCCCCCGAGCCTTGTCTTGTCCAGGTTGAACAACCCCAACTCCTTCAGCCTGTCTTCATAAGGGACTTGCTCCAGGCCTCTGATCATTCTTGTGATGTTTAGAACACTTTAAAGCAATCTATGATGTTACCTCTCATGTGCTGTGTATACAATGAGACACAAACCAAATGAGTTTTCAGAGAGCATGACTGTGAGAAAAAGGAACTTTTACACACCTTTGGAGTCCTACCCATATATCTTAGTGTTAAGGACCATGACAAATGATTGGATAACAACTCTTACTCCCCTTGTCACCATCCATCTTCTTAGGAGGCTTATTTCTTCAAATCCTGATGATGAACCTCTACAGTCACTTATCTGAGCAGTGAAAATTTATTGCCTTCGCGAGAAAATGAAATTCTCCGGCAGGAGAGCTGCAATGGACACAAAAGGGCAAATTTCCACCCTGGAGGATGTGGATGCTTTTTCTTCCTCTCTGGCAGGAACTATATACACATTTATCCCACATGAGAATTTGGACCAAAGGGTCTCTCCTGAGATAATAAAAATGGCTAATTTCCAATTAAATAAACTTACAGATTGTAGAGATGACCTAAAGAGCAAAAAGGATGAGGTTCCACACTAATCCTGCTTGCAGTGCACATATTCAGGCTTGATTAAAGAAAGAAGTTCTTTACTGTGAGGGTGGTGAGACACTGGAACAGGTTATCCAGAGAGGTTGTGGATGTCCCCTCCCTGGATCTATTTAAGGCCAGGCAACCTGGTCTATGGGATGTGTCCCTTCCCATGGCAGATGATCTTTAAGGTCCCTTCCAACCCAATCCATTGTATCATTCTATGATTTAACAGTGTCTTCAAACTATTTATTAATTACACTCAATTGCCTCCAGCTCCTGTCACCACCAAGGAACAGTCAAAGTTTGTAAGGAACCAACCCATTGAGTCCATAGAAGATGATTATTATTTTGGGAAAGCCATGAAGGATTCAAGAGGACTGAGGAACAAAGTACCAAAGTACTGTAGGGCTGATTGGGACAGAAAATACTACTATAGTCTGTGGCTTTCATGAGCAGCTTTGTAAAAAATATACTGGCACAGCTGGGAGCAGACTAGGAGGATGGAAAAGTGTAGACTAACACTGACTCCACAGCACATATGTTGGACTTAAAGATGTGATGTCTCCAGCAGTTACTGGAAATAGAGATTCTACAAGACACTCTACAAGAGACTACTCTTGTAGCAGAAATTGGAGTATAAGAAGAAAAAAAGCTGTAGAGAAGAAGTCTCTATGTTCAGCTAAAAGAACACACATGTTTTTCCAACAGGAAGAGCTGGTACCCCGAGAGAGGTTGTTCCCAGCACACGGAGAACCCAAACTAACACCAAAGGATGGCTGAGGGATACAAAGAAAAACCAAGTTTCTACTTGATTCAATTATGAGAAGCAGCAAATCTGTGCTAAGACTTTCTAAGAACAGTCTTTCCAGACTTTGTATCAATTTGCACAGTTAGCCATTAATTAGCTTGGAGTTGAAAACCTCCATCCCAGCTCCACAGTACAAGAAGGGTTGAAAGAACTGCAGGTGCCCAGAGTGACACCATAAATATTGATCACGGCGCTCGTTTCACTTCATTAGCCACGAAGCCAGCAATGGTCCTCCAGGGAGAGGAAAAGGCAGATTCAATTTTAATCAAACAGCCCTACTAAAGAGCAAAATGGGCAGAATATTATTTTAATTATTCCTCTTTACTTATGCCAATTGCAGCCTATTAAAAAAAATATTTTAAAAGAGGTGTTTCTGAACAGAGAGCCAAAACCTTCATCTGCCTGGAAGGTGCATCTACACAAGGTGAAGCAGCTCTACATAACAATACCCAAGTGAGCTTTAAAACCAGGAAAAAAAGCTCTTTTTTTTCAGCTCCAAACCTCACTTTGGGCTTGTTAAAACCACAGTTCATTAACCAGCCAAAACTCTGTGCCACTGCCACACCAACTGGTCTCCAGCAATGAAGGGGTGATACAGACTTTATTGGCTTATTCAGACCAACCCACATAGTACACTACATAAATTCTGAGCCATTTAACCTTCAAAATATATGTCTGGGAATGCTGCCAGTGAATATTTGAAAGGGATTACAGGACATGTATTAGCTGTCACCAAAAATGAATATATGGATCTCAGTCGAAACTCTATAGTAGGGGGAGTTTTTCCCCCCCCAACAAAATCCATGCTGAATGAAGGGAAAACTGTACAGTCAGCTCAGTTTATACAGGGCAGGCTGATACATTTTTAAGGCTGCATTTTCATCTACTGAAATAAAAGATTCTGCTGCTTTAGTTTTCTCCTTTAATCAGAAGAGAACCTCATTAAATGACAGCGTGCGAAAAGAACACAAACTAGAAAGAAAATACAAAAAAAAAACCCCTTTCTGAATAAATTAATGTTTATTGCTTTTAGACTTTGATATTCTAGTCTTTACTACTTAAATGCAGTTTAAATGTATTACTTGCCATGCCCTTTACGTTAAACCCAGTAAGTCTGCAAATGGTGATAAAATTCCTTATCTCTCTCCCTCTGAACCCACGCAAGGTTAATTTGCAGATAATATTACTTCATGAAATAATTATCTTAGTCTATAGTACTTAAAACAGCTAAATTCAAGGAAGATATTTTGTTAAATGAAGCGGGCAGCTCCTTTACATACATCCCCATGTCTCCAGCATCTCCAGTGGGGTGCAGAGCGTGGGTTCCCTTTGCCCAGAGCAGGCACCCAAATGTGCTGCTCATCCAGGGGACAGGATGGGGATGTTTGAGCCAATGCAAACACCCAGGGCAGACCTTTCTGTAGTGGGGAGGGAAGCAGACCAATCCCCTTGCAACCTCACCCTCCAAAGCCCCTAAATGCCATCAAGGCAGCCCACCTTCCTCCTCACAACTCCTATGCTTTGCTGAAAGGTTACTCTCCTAAGCCATTCTCTCATCCTGCTAATTTTTTTTCCTGAGCATCCCCTTATTAAACCATACAAATATATTCATTTAGTAAACATCCCATTAACCAGGTCAGCATACAGCATTCACAGCTTACTAGAGGAGCAGCACCAGATCAGTCACAGAGGCAATTATGCAATTGTAAAGCAGACAACTCACTTTAATCTTCATATGGGGCTGGGGATGTACATGCCAACGTTCATTCACACCACTCATCCATTTCCAAGCACCAGGGGCCATTTGTTTCCCCCTCACTGATGCTGTGCTCTCATGTATTTCCATTTGTAAGCTTTGTGGAATGTCAGAAAATACGACCTCAGGGCTTCACCCCTCTCAGAAGGGATTTTGTTAGTGAATATGAAGTTGCTTCTAAGCTTTTGTCACCCAGCTGGGGGACAAAGCTGGTGTGGAGATGCAGAATCAAGACCTAAATATATGTTTACCCCCCATAAAACCACAAAGTAAAAAATTCCTTCCAGAACTATTTAAAATAGGTGGTTGGACAGAATAGAAATCAGAGCTAAAATTATGGGATGCTACAGCTACAATAGGGGAAAATGGCTTTTAAAAATCCCAGCTTTATTTGAAGGCATTTGTTTATTTTAGCATCTTGGGAAAACAGGATGCCATATAATATTAATAAACAAGAATATGCTCTGTCAACCACATGCAGTTCCACAGACATTTTGAAGAACTAAATAAATAACTTCTGAGAAAACCTAGCCTAGTCTGTATTAATGCAGTGGAATTATTTTCCTGGGATTTAAGTCATGTATAGCATTAAAAAGTAAAGGCCTTAAGATATTTATTGATAGGCAAGAAAGTGTTATCTTTAGATCTATGCATGCCCAGGGAGCACTCTGCTAAATTTACAGTCTCAAAATTTCCAAGAGAGTTACCAAATCAATCAGCTTTATTTGTAAACATCAAGAAAAAGAACAAAACACCCTCTTGGCTCCAGTCTCCTTTGACACAGCACTAAGTGTACAACAAAACAGAGCTGACTCCCTGTGAAACTTGGGAAATTCAGTGAAACCAGGGGAAATTTTAAGCTCCATGATAAGCAAATACACTAAAATCATACTGGACAAACCTTCCAAATTGGAAAAAGCATCTTAACAACACAGGATAGTTCTATTTCTGAATAAACTCCATCTCAAATACATATATATATACACACATATATTATGTTCTCTTCAACAGCTCTACTCTGACATTTGCAAACTGCCTAAAGATAAAAACTGAACAGGCTGTTTATTTTAAAAGGAGCCATGAAATATCTTACCCTGTTACTTGCTTAACTCTTCTAAACAAAGGCAGTGCCTAATTTGAGACAATTACAGATGTGCTTTATACAGACAGAAAGAACAACACTGAACAAAGGAATTTTAAATTGAGAACAATCTCCTCAAAGGGCTAATCTTTCTCAATTCGCTAATTCACATTCTCTCCAGCTCTTCACAAAAGCTACCATTTATTAAATATGAGATTCAATTCACAGATAAACAAATGTGATAATGTAACCTACACTTAAAATAATAGCTTGGCTTCAAAGTTCTGGGAGAATTTGGAGTTTTCCCTTTCTGTGGCTGCTCTTACCACACTTCTCATCACAACTTCAGAGACCAAGTCCTGTAATCGAGGTCCTCGCAACCAGTATTGCCAGTCAAGCCAGGATTTGTGTGAAAATCAAATCAAATCCCACAAAGGACCATGAATTCAGTGGGAAATCTCCAACAGGGAGATGGTTAAAGAGCATTTAGAAGCCTCATCCTGGGGTCATTCTCCCTGCTCTGCCAATTTCTCTACCATTTTGTCATATGTTCTCTTTCCATTGTGACCACCTGACTAATCACAAATTGCTGCCTAATGAAGAGCACTGGCATTACAACACTTAATGAGAATTAAAAGGATGATTTACTTTAAAAAACCTGACAGACCAATATGCTCCAGAGCCAATCTCCCTTGTGCAGCACTAGCCCAAAGTTTCCACAACCCAAATTCTTAATTAAAAGTTTGTCAAAACTTTGTATTTTAAAGGAGAGGGGAGCGGGTNACCTGACAGACCAATATGCTCCAGAGCCAATCTCCCTTGTGCAGCACTAGCCCAAAGTTTCCACAACCCAAATTCTTAATTAAAAGTTTGTCAAAACTTTGTATTTTAAAGGAGAGGGGAGCGGGTCTTCCCCTCCAGCATGCATTAACCTCAAAACAAGTGACTACGTTTGGTTTTAATCAGCTCTAGTTCATAAACAGCTTGACAAAAAGCAACTCAAAGAAAACACAACACTTATCTTTAATTTCCACCCAACAGCCTTCAAAACTCCTTTATAAAGGTGGCTCTCACAATCATTCCTGTCCAGCACCCAATCTGCAGCATTGAAGGAACTCCAGCTGCAGGAAAAGCCTTCTGTGGGGCCACTCAGCAGGAAAGGATTAAATTACACCAGAAAAAAACCCCTTTTTTCCTCCACTACAAGGGCTGTGGTCAAAGATCAATGTAAGAAGCTGTCTCTTGAAGTTATTCTCAAATTATTCCTTTACAGAAACCTCTGGAGAAACTGACTGCTGATCCCCACAGCCCAACACACAACCAGAACATGGGAGCAGCTCCCCATCTGAGGATCAGCAAGCACAGGAGACCTTCTACCCTGACTTCTCCTCTCCCCCAACAAGTCCTCCTGCAGTGAGATGCTGAGAAAAGCTCCCAGTTTATTTCTTTTTATTACCTGTGGCAATAAGTTTCTGGACACCATCTCCTACAGAACTTCAAATGGCTTGTTTTGAAATACTTTTTTTCTTTCGTGGGTTGACTAAGTTGGAATCCAGCCCACTAAATCTCACATACAGAAAGTAATAAAATACAGCCAGGCATTTCTTTACCCTAATGATCTCCTGTTTAATTTAAAGCCTTTCTAGTGCTTTCAATACTCCTCTTGGCTGAAGTAAATTTGACATGACAATTGGGCAATTTTCTGTCTATTAAGAACCAGAGGAATAACAAGTTGCAATAAAATCTGGTTTCTGGCTTGTTTGAGTCTGGTGTTCTAAGGAAAAGAGGATACACCTTTGTTTATCCATCTGCTGAATCCCAGAAAATCTTGAAACTGTTTATTAATGTAAATGATATCTGTCAGAGGGGTTGGTCCCTTAAAGATTCAAATGCCTACTGAAAGTAGCAGCCAAACATTAGAGAAAGACAAAGCACTAGAACTACTGAGGGAAAGTTACCTCTCTGCTGGGTGCTGGCTGCACCCAAGCTGGTAGAACACCAGTGCCCAGAAGAGGAGAAGGCTACAAGCATGTAGGTACAAATATCTAGGTACATTGACCATCTCCTTCACTAGCAGGAAAGCAGTGAAATCACAGAATATAAGGGATTGAAAGGGACCTCAAGAAAGCATCTAGTCCAGTCCCCCTGCCAAAGCAGGAAAATTCAGATCAGGTCACACAGGAAGGTGTCCAGGTAGGGTCTGAATGTCTCCAGGGGAGGAGATCTCTCAAACTGCCAGTTTCTGTCACCCTCAATGTGAAAAAGTTTTTTCTCATACTTCTGTGGAACCTCCTGTGTTCCAGTTTGCACCCACTGCCCTTTGTCCATTGGATGTCACCAAAAAGAACCTGGCTCCATCCTCCTGACACTCACCCTTTCCATACTTTACAATAATAAATCCTTAGCCATTTTTCAAATCTATTTAATCCAAAAAAATAGTCTTCACTATCATATTTTCCATCTGCTCCTCCTAGCAGCCTTGGCCACCTATGAGTCACAGACACAGAATCCCATCCTTAATGATATTTCTCAGACCAGTCCTTCTAGTCTCCTTCCTCTTCTATCCACATAAGATCATTTTTGAACTTGTCATCAACCTACCTTTCAAACACAGATCTGCTCATATCTCCCCTCTGTTGAATCAGTGTTGCCTAAGAAATACAACACCTCTCTAAAAAGCATATGAGCTCAACATGTGAAGTTATGTTTAGTTTGAAGAAAAACAGCCATACAGGTACTTTAGGCTGCATGCTTCATTTCACAGAGAAAAAGAGGAATTGCTACTGGCACTTCTATGTAGTTTCCTCATTTCTTACAGAAATGATCTGGAATTTTTGCCTACAGTACACCGTGAGGAGCAAAACTGAATGAGCCACTTTTAAGATTTATTTTCCAGATCTTAAAAATTCACTATAAATACGTCTGCATTTATAAAATACAATACAGGAACCTTATTTCAGCCTCATAATTGAAATAGTAGAAAGCATCAAATTCAATAAATATTCCCTAGACATTAATAAAGAGTTTATAAATAAATTGTATGAAAATATGCATTTGCACTAGCCTAGCATACAAATATTTATTCCTTTCATACATCTCTTGCAGTTTTGTATCAGATATACAGGTCACACACACACACACTATGTGCAACCTCTACCACAGGCTCAACTTAGGTCAAACTAATTCCATAGCTTTTAAAAGATAAAGGCCAATGCAGATCTTGCCACAACAAGAGATATTTGTATTTTTCTTAATGCTACAATTCCCATTTCTGAGGGCTACACTGAACCTTTGTTTCAAGTCTACAGGTGCTTCGAAGCTCAGGCTCATCTTTCTAAAGAATCAGCACCTGCTGCTCCCCCTCACTAATGCACATGGGAGCTGGATCTTTGAATATCCAGCTCTTCTCTGCTGAAACAGCCACAGGGAAGAAGTGGTCTTTGCCTTCACCATTTTAACACCACTCTGAAGGCTTTAAAAACATCTTTTGGCGACATTAAGTAAGAAAAAGGATCACCATATACTGAAAATAATTGTTGGTTTGCACAGAAATTCATTTGAGGACCTTCCTGCATCAAATAAAAGCTCACATTTCGCTCATCTGGCACAGAGAAACTATTTCACAGGTAGCTCTAACACCTTATATTGACAAGCACAGGGAGGATGAGAGCTGGCTGAATCCCTAAATCAGCTCCACTGGTACCTGTCCTCCAACAACACACCTAACCAATACCACCACTGGATCATGCCATCAGCACTTGAAAAAGTACCACCACAAACCAGCTGGAAATCACAACATAATTGCATTCAAAGGTAAAGAAAATTGACCAAAGCACATTTGAGCTTGTCCTAAATTTGAACCCACAACCTTCCAACTTTCCAGCTAGATCAGCCTGGATTTTAGCAAAATATGCCTGATTCTAAGACACAGATACACAAATAAACATAGCTTAAAGGCACAAACATTACTCACAGACTTTAAGGTTTCCCTCTCCCATGGCCTGTGGGCCATATGTTTGCTATGACCCTAAATTAAAGTGTTACAGAGCATGACTAAGCAAAGAAAGATCTCTTTTTTTCAGCAACTTACCTTCAAATTAACCTAAACCTGATCTGCTTCTTTACTTCTCAACAGAGGTTACAAAGACAGTAGATTTCATCCTCAGATTTACCAGTCCACTGCTCCTAAAGAACTTCCCCCCTTGCCTTTTGTCTTTGTAAATGCAGAAGAAGACACCAAACATTTGGGCTGGTACCAGCTGCTGCAAGTTATGGCTCGATGAAGCCACTCCACCTGGGTCTTAAAGTGACAGCCTGCTCTAGGAGCACATCAATCTTCATGACTACAAGAAAAGAAAGGTCTCAAATCCATTGAACAAATCACACACTATTCTAAAAGAGTCCTAAAACACTTGGAGTACTCATCAGCCTTGCTACTACAATATGCTCCTTCCTCCATAGCTGCAGAATGGGAAGTATGGATCTAGAAGGTTCTGCATGATATCTTTAATGATTCAAAGAATTTAAAGAAGGGTCTGGGAGTACCTCATAGTAGCTTATCAATACCTGAAGGGAGCCTACAGGAAGGTTGGGGTAGGACCTTTTAGTAGAGTCCAGGATGGCAGGATTAGGAGTAATGGATGCAAATTGGAAGATGGGAGATTCAGGCTGGAGTGAAGAAAGAAATTCTTTACTGTGAGGGTGGTGAAACACTGGAAGAGGCTGCCCAGAGAGGTTGTAGATGCTCCCTCAATTCCTGGAAGTGTTTAAGGCCAGGCAGGATGAGGCATTGAGCAATCTGGTCTAGTGGGAGGTGTCCCTGCCCATGGCAGCAGGGTTGAAACTAGATGATCCTTCAAGCCCCTTCCTACCCAATCCACTGTATGATTCTATGATTTGTGTTTCTAATAGTCAGGAAAATATCCCACCTTAGGATCAAGAGTAGGATATGATGGGAGACACTCAGTCCAAGAGGAGGAATGAGCCATGTGGTGCAGAAGGCTGAACCACACAACAGCAACTGAACCCGCAAGTCTTACAAGAGCTGGCACCTATTTAATTTTACTGATTATATTTGCAAGTGAGTCAAGTTACTGGATAATTTTCCCATTCCCTCCAAAATAATTCCTTACTTTGCAGCCATAAAGTTTGCATTGATATAAATAGTCCATAAGGCACACATTTAATCACACTCTCCTCAGGCAAAACTCTGGCTGTGAGTTCCATCCTGCTAACACTGACAGCACATGAATTTGACCAAAGCAATATGTAAGTCTGTCTTTTTGAACCTCAGTGATTCAAGAAACCGAGACAAAACAGTCCCTAATCTATCAAGCAAGGTGTTTAACTTTTAGCTATACATCATTCTCTCATTCACTAGAAGCTCCATCTCCACCCTTCCCAGTAAGTCAAAGCCCCTGTGGGTTCCCAGACAGGCAGATCTGGGCAAAAGCATCACTGAAGGAAAATTGATCTTTGCTGCTCCATTTATTAAGGTCAGATTAAAGACAGGTGTATTTCCACATGAATTGGAAAATGAGGATTTTAATTTCACAGACAAAATTTCTTACAGCTTCCAAAAGTTCTAGTTTGTAAAATAAAGAATGGTGAAAAACTAAGCTTGTGATGCTCTTACAAGAGTCTAGATCTGGCTTTAGACCTGGTGCTACACACAATGCATTGATGGAGACCTAAGATCACATGCTGATATATCAGAAAGAGCTTATTTAAAACTTGCTTTCAATAAATTGATCACAGTAAATCTTTTCTCTGAGAATTTTGAGCAGAATTTGCAAATTCATTTTCTGTCACTATTACAAGATGGAAAATAAAGAATTCTCCCCAGGTAAGAAAGTGGCTTTGCTGAGATTTATGACAAAACAGAGCTTTGTATAAAGCTGGTTGCACCAAAGCCCTCCACCAGGAATAAAACCAGACCATCATTGTCTCTCCTGGTGGATTCAAGCAGAGAAGCTGGGGATGCTTCTGCTTCTTGTGATGCTGCAGAGGGAGCAGAGCACAGAGCTGCTTCTGTTGACCATAGTTCTTGTGGAACATGGGACAGGCTATGATTGAACCACGAGGACAGACAGGTAACCAAGCACACCAATATTAATATTCTACCCCCAAAGAGTTTTCAGCCTCCCTGAGTGCAGAGCTTCACTGTCAGGCTCTGGCAGAACATAATATTGGATCTTAAAATAACACAGCTTTGATTACCTTGCTTCCCTTTGCTCCTCGCTTGAATTCCAACAGGATTTCAGTGTCTGCTCTGTCAATAGAGCCCTGTGAATAATGGATTTCTGTTTGGGCACTGAACCAAATAAAAAGGAAAAGGAAGGAAAAAAAACCCTCTGCAACTCTGTTTTAAGTAGAAGAGTGACTGGGGAAGGATTTAGGAAAAAAAAGAAAAAAGTCATTTCAAGATAAGGCAAAAGGTTTGCTTAATCTGAAAGGAATATTTTGCTTTCATATTACCAGCTTCTTTTAATGCTATTTTGACTTTTTAATTCTGTTAAAGGTTTGGCCTGGTTCATCTAGAAAAACAAAAGGCAAGCATTAATCACTTAATCCCAGAAAAAGGAGAGAGAAAATGTTTTGACACTCTGAAATATTGTTCTCTCGTGTTACAAATAAAACTGTCAGACGGAATAGAAATTTGGGAATAGGTGTAATTCAACCCAAACATGTACTTTTTAAGTGAAGTTATTAACATTACAAACCAAAATCCTTGTTTTCTTGGCAAGTGCCATGTTTCAGATACCAACTGCTGAGAAGAATATAATAAAACTGTTATGCTGAAATGCCTCTAACCAGTACTGCCAGTACAGGTCAAGAAATAACAGCAGAATAAAAATTTTCTGCTTAGAAGCAGAAGCAGGAATAGGCTAAAAGTCTGGTGAAAACCCACCTTTTGTGGCTTTCTACCCCCTGGAAATAAATGCACCTTGTGATTTTGGTGTTTGGGTTATATAGGAGCTTGGGGGATTTTGGGAGGGGATAGAATTCAAGTTAATACAAGGAATAAAAGAAAAAAACATGAGGTTTAATCACATGCCATATGATTTTTCACTTCAGAGTGATTTCTGTTTGTGCAACCCCATGTCTGGCAGAGCCAGGCTCAGGCAGTGGCTGTTGCACCCTCAGGTTGAGCAACTCACACACCTTGAAACCAATAAAATAATTAAGGAAAATAATTAAGGAAAACATTACAAGAACTATGACAATAGGATGGTATCATGCTAATATTTCTATCAGATGTTCTGTACTGGGTGGTTTCCTGCTTACAGCCAGGTGACCCAGACCTGCCAGACACAATGATGGTCTGGTTTATTCCTGGTGGAGGGCACTGGAGCAACCAACTTTCTGCAAAGTTCTGTTTTATCATAACCTCATTGATAATTCTATGATTAAAAACAGCAGGGAATTAGGCACAGAAATCTCCAAAGTGCCTGACTCACTGAGGTGAAGCTGAAGCTGCTGAAGAAGGAGGATTTGGGACAGGTCCCAGGAATAATCCATTTGGGTATGAGGTTCTTCTTGGGCATCCCCAGCACTGAGGCTCTGCTCCTGCATCTCCCTATAGCTGCCAGGACATGGCATGAATAAATTCTCTGGCACTGTTATAAATATTGCCCTCAGAAAAGGAAGTTCTTTATGATGAGGGAAGTGAAACACTGGAAGAGGATGTCCAGAGAGGTTGTGGATGCCCCCTCAATCCCTGGAGGTGTTTAAGGCCAGGCTGGATGAGGCATTGAGCAACTGGTCTAGTGGGAGGTGTCCCTGCCTATAGCAGGGGGGTTGCAACTAGATGATCTTTAAGTTCCTTCCCTTCAACCCAAACCATTCTATGATTTTATGATTCTAATTTAATTCCCACAAAGCAAGGGAACCCTGATATCCAAGCCGACAGTACAGAAAGAAAATCTTTATTGTGATGGTGATGAAACTCTGGAAGAGGTTGCCCAGAGAGGTTGTGGATGCCCCCTCAATCCCTGGAGGTGTTTAAGGCCAGGCTGGATGAGGCATTGAGCAACTGGTCTAGTGGGAGGTGTCCCTGCCTATAGCAGGGGGGTTGCAACTAGATGATCTTTAAGTTCCCTTCCAACCCAAACTATTCTATGATTCTATTCTAAAGGCAAACATTTAGCAGCTTCTGAGCTGTGATGAGGTTTGTTAACTGGGAGCAGAGTAAAATCCCCAGTATCCAACCAAATCACATTCCCTTTGCATTAAACCTTGTCGCCGATCTGCTAATTTCTGATGAAAACAATGAAGCCTTTGGCTATAAATTATTTCACGGGGGGTTATTTTATTATTTAGGCACCACGTTGTTCACTATCACAGAGAAATCATCTTTGGTACTAATAGTTCTTCTGGCGGGAATCAGAACAAGCAGAAGCTAATTAATAAATGATGACATGGGAATTACAACAAAATGGATCGACTACTCGCGGGCATGATTCTGAATAATAACACTTCACAACCTCTTCAGGAGCCTTGCTAATAGGTGAGATTGAGCCTTGACAGGAATTTTTATGAAATGCTTGAGAAAGGAATGGTTTTTTTTTTTGAGTCATACTTGTTAGTTCATTAATTTATTGCTATACTGCCTTTTACATCTGTTCTCAGGTTGTAATCTTCACTCTACTCTGCTCACAGGCTACACGAATGTTGTTGTGCATTTCTAGAAACCACAGTTGCCTCATTTCAATCTACTTTTCTATTATTAACACAGCCCAAAATAGAAGTGGAAAATAAATATGAAAAGAGTTCCTAAATTCCTCCATCGAGCTAAACCAACACAGTAGGACTTTTTAATAGGATACAGGATGGCAGGACTAGGAGTGATGGATGCAAACTGGCAGAGGGAGGTTTAGGCTGGATAGAAGAAAGAATTTATTTCCTGTGAGGGAGGTGAGACACTAGAACAGGTTCCCCAGAGAGGATGTGGATGCCCCCTCAATCCCTGGAGGTTTTTAAGGCCAGGCTGGATGAGGCATTGAGCAACTTGCTCTACTGGAATGTGTCCCTCGCCATGGAAGGGAGTTTGGAACCAGATGTTCTTTAAGGTCCCTTCCAACCCAAACCATTCTGTGATTCTATAATTATATCCATCTGTATTTATTTTCATGCAATTCAAAAGACTGGGAAACTAGCTATGAAGGCACAGCAACTCCACTTTAGACTAAACTGGGACATTTTGTGGCTCCTGTCCAGCTGCATTTGAAAATGAGAAAGTTTTGACCTTGTTTGTAGTTTTCTACCCTTGGGGCAGCAACACCTAAGGAAAGCAACAAGAAAACTGGGAAGTTTCCAGTGAGATGCTGTCATCTAGTCAATGTACAATGATGTTGGCTGGTTCTAATCAAAGCTGTTCAAAATCAAATGTCCAATCGTTACAACTACCTGATGGAGAATGGATTACAAACTGGAGATTATTCAACACCTTGTTGAACAACCTAAAACAACAGCTCAGAGAAATATCACAAATAATTCTTGGGCTGCCCTTGAATACAGAAAAAAAAAAAAGCATTTTCAAATAAGTTCCTTATCTGGATTATAGATCCATGTACCAAGTGATACAACTACACAATCTAGTTTTTACTATCATCATCATCATCCATTTTCTTGTGCTATTATTTTGGCTACACACACTTCCCTAAAAATATCTGTTGTCCTCCACTAGCTAAATAAAATACACTTGGCTGAAAATTTTTTTTCAGAAGCAGCAGACAATACAGGGCTTTTCTCATTCTATGCATTGCTTCATCACATTTCCACACAATATTTAATTTCACTTGATTTATTACACTACTGCCTTCTGAAGCCCCAGAAGAGGTGCACTCAAGGGACATGGACCAGACACGATGAGTTTCTTGCAAGCATCATATGCATATTCAATAGCTTATTAACAGAGATGAGAGACACTACTAGGTGGGAGCAGACAGACACCTAACAGTGTAACAACGACAAAGTAATGAGGTGATTATGGTCTTTTCATTCCTGCTAACTACTGCAAATTACAGACTCCAGCCACTCTGATGATGCACATGCCCTTCACTATGTACTCCCTACATTAGCCTATTTAAGAGACAAATAATTTCTCTACCTTTAGACCAAGTGGCAGTGCTACATCACTGAAATTCATACAAGCCCTTACAAAGATATACTACTTTCATATGGAAGTCTTCAGAGAAACCCTGCAAACCACAGTTGGACCCATGTCTGACTTGGTCCTGAGTTACTGAAGCACCAGCAGCACTTTGTTACCACCACAGAATCTTCTCACCAGAAATGGAAAACAAAAAGGCATTACAAGATGGGGTTTGAGTTGAGGAAAGAAGTTATTTAGCTCCTTTCTCCACTCTCAACTCTCTACCATGCCATGGGGCTGCAACAGGAATGTACAAGAGACATGGCATGCCAGAAGGACTTTAGGGAGACCAGAAGTTGGGCACAGAAGGGTTAACTCCTTGGTAACTTCACCCAGAGACAGAGACACGACTCCAAGTTCCACCTTGCTGGAGCAAAGTGAGTCAAGTTTAGTCCAAAAGGATCTCACAGGCTCTTCCAGCAGCAGTAAAGCCCTCTGTCAGGGGAGGAAAATATGGATGGCTGCCTCCAGCTCCAGTCAGAGTAATTAAAGCTCATTTTTGGCAAGGGAAAAAGCAGCCTCCTCATGAAAAAGGCCTCAGGTCTCTGAGCCATGGAGAACAGCACATAAAGCCCAGCATTACACGGGCTAGGGAGGAATATGGGACCTTCAGCCAAAGTGTGGATGGAGGGAGAGGAGGAGACTCAGCTACTTCTGAAGAGAAGTGAACTATCACACTGCAACAAGAAGACAGCATTGTGCCAAAAAGCCTGGCACTGACATGAAAATGAAGACATCCATGCAGGCAGGGATACACACAAGACCCAAAGTAGCCTAATCAACACACTCCAGGCTGGAACAAGCCGCTGTTAAGATGATGATGGATTGGATTTTCTCATTTAACAGGTCTAAAACCTGTATTTTTTTTAATCCCTTTAGGCATTCAGTGGAAATACTGAGCCACAGTGCCAGGCACGGATGGCAGAACAACTGGATAAAAGGCTGGATTTTAGGATACAGAGCTGAATTCCACAAAAGATGCTTAAGTAAATTAACATCCTAGCACATAATGCAGTTACCCTAAACGCTTGCACTGAATTTTGAACTGAATAATGGGATGCACAGGCCTTAGGCTATTTTACCTGTAATTGATACGTTTCACACAACTCCCTGCTGGTTTCCCACAATCAACAAACTATTCCAAGGCAAAAAACTTCATGAAACTCTGCTTTTACTTTTCTCTTTTTTCTTTTTTTTTTTTTTCCCCTTTTTAACTTCATCTTTTATCCGAGGATGTACACCTCTTACTGCTAATGAGAATCTAGTTAAGAGAACAATCACAAAGAAGCACAGAATGTCAGGGATTGGAAGGGACCTCAAGAAATCATCTAGTCCAATCCCCCTTCCAGAGCAGGAACACCCAGATCAGGTCACACAGGAAGGTGTCCAAGCAGGTTTTGAATGTCACCAGAGAAGAAGACCCCACATCCTCTCTGGGCAGCCTGTGCCACTCTTCTGTCACCCTCACTGTGAAAAAGTTATTCCTTGTATTTCTGTGGAACCTCCTGTGTTCCAGCTTGCACCCATTGCCCCTTGTCCTGTCACTAGAGGTTACTGAGAAGAGCCTGGCTCCATCCTCCTGACATTCAGCCTTCACATATATATAACCATGAATGAGGTCACCCCTCGGTCTCCTCTCCTCCAAAGAAGGAAAAAGTTTACAAACAAAGCAACTTAGCACTGTTTGCTGATATAACTTAGCAACTGGTCTGCTATAAGAAATAAATTGACTTTTTTTTTTT
>VZTY01025327.1:6846-43365 GCA_013400935.1 Turnix velox
TTTTTCCTTTTTTATTTTTTCCTTTCTTAGTTTCTGTTTATTTTTTCCTGTCATTTTTCTCTTTTACTGTTTCTTTTTCATTTTCACTTTTTTCTTTTCCTATTCTTCTTTTTCTTTATATTTATTTCTTTTTCTTCTACTCTTTCTTTTCCTATTTTTTTCGTGTCCTCCTTTTCTTTTTCTTTTCTTCCTTTTCCTTTTCCTCTTTTCCCTTTCTCATTTCCTTTTTGATTTTTTTTTTGAATTTTTCTTTACTTTCTTCTTTCCTTCCTTCCTTCCTTCCTTCCTGGGGTCTAATTCTCTGCTGAATTTTGCAGTTCTTTTTCAGAAGGGATCAGAGATGTAAAACTTAACCGGGAGAGTTAAGCAAGTGTTTGAACAGGACAGTATACAAGTGAAGTATTAGAGCAGGCAGCTGGGCAAAGTGCCATTATACATGCCCATTATTCCTAAGGTTGCAAAACAGTTTAAAATATTAATCCATATATTCATATCCTTGTAGCTTCCATAAACCTTCATCTAATGGGCTGGAAAATGTCATAATTTCTCTTTACATTATGGCAGTTTTCTTTCTGAAAGACAGAGTAAATTCTCTACAGCTGTCAGTTGTTTCTTTTCCTTTTTCCCAGTTCATTCAGAAAAAGTACGTGTTGAGAAAGAAAAGGAAACACTTTCCCCTTTTAAATGATTTTTACCACATGCTTTCATACAAGCTGGTAGACTAACTTGTTGGAGTTTGAGCTGATAAATGAATATAAACACAGACTTTGTTGAAGTAATCTATCTTCTTTTGGTGTTTGAGGAGAACGAAAAAATAAAGGTCGTGGTTTCTCACACCAAGACAACTTAAAAGTGTCATTGTAGGTGTCTTAATGGAGATAATTCCGTCCATTGGCTTAAACAGAGATACACTGTTCCTACAAATTGTGCTTGATGAGTGTTGTAAATGGCATTTGCTATAGGTGTTGCTTTACATTAGGTCCCACTTCTGTGTCATAGGAGGTATTCACAGAAACATAGGTCCTTCTCCTCCTATCTTTTATCAGAATTGAAGATAATGCCTGCTCTTTAAACATGCTTCCTCTTTTAAGTGTGCCTTTTAGGCTGGAGTATTTTCTTCAGGCTTAGTTCAGTGAACAAACATCCCAGAGCCCTTGAGGAAAATCCCTGAAAAAAAAATGTGAACAACAATTAAAATAACAACAGACTGAAGCAGGGCCATAAATAGAAAAAGGGGCTCTATTAAAACCTGCTTCCACCACCAGCTAGGAAGCAGTGGTATGGATGCCTCCTTTCATTGGCATCTTGACCCCTGGGAACTCAAAGTCCAGACTTTGCTTGGTTGGATCCTAGATGATGGGCTCAGATTAGGAGACAGAGACCTACATGTCATCAGTGGAGACAGAGGGCAACCATGAATGACTTGACCTCCTATTCCTCCAAATTCTGATCCCATAGGAACATAGAATAGATTTATAGAATGGGTGGAGTTGGAAAGGACCATTAAAGGTCCTCTAGTCCAATAGGTAGATACATCTTCAACTAGATCAAGCTGCTCAGAGCTCTGTCCAACCTGACCTGGAACATTTATAGGGATGTGGGAAATCTGGGCCAATGTTTCATCACCATCAGTATAAAAAAATTCTTCCTTATATCTAATCTAAATATACTGTCTTTTAATTTTTAACCATCATCTCCTCTTCTGTTGCAACAGTACACACTAAAAATATTTTACCCATCATTTTCATAAGCCTTCTTTAGGTTGTGAAAGTCCGCAATAAGTTCTTTTCTCCAGACTGAGCAACCTCAACTCTCAGCCTTTGCAGGAGAAGTGGTCCAGCCCTCTGATCTTGCTGCAACAAGTCATTCTCATGCTGAGGGCATGAAGTATTACAGGTGGAATCTCATCAAACAAAGAAGAGGGACAGAACCACCTCCCTTGACCTGTTTGCTGCAGCAGCCCACCTTCAATATTTTCCTGAAGTGGTGGCATTACAAGCGAACAGCAATCTAAAGTCCTTATCCTGCTTGAGTAGGAATTGAATCTGGTGCTTGAATCTGGTGCTTTGGCTCCTGTTTGCCATCTGGGAAAGAGCTTGATGTGTGTAACACCACACAAAGAGCACAATGAAGTAGTTCAGCTGGAGAGGCCTTTCAGAAGCTCAGGTACTCAGCAGGCTCTTATCTCCTATCTGACTCAGCTTCTCCTAGCACTTCTGTAATGCTGCCTCTTCAGCCTTATTAGAGGTAAAGCTACTCTTTTCCTTTGCCTATAGCAGTGGTTGGTTATCTTGCCTTTATTCCTGGCCTCAGGTCTTCCCACCAGCACACTCCTGACTAAAGTCAAGCCTCTTGACTTGTCTGTCTCAGTACTGTGGGCTGATCTTTACCCTGTGCATATTTAGCCACATCCACTTGTGTCCTGCACTGCTTTTACCTCCTCCTTCTTCTACAGTCCATGAGGTATTAAGGGTATTTTTTGTTTTGCGTTTTCTCCTCCCTTGAATCTGAAAGATGGATACATTCTTCATGTAAAATCTTCTTTTTTCTAAACACCCCAAATTATTCCTCTTGCATTTTTTTGCACTGTTTTCCCACATTCCCTCATTGATGCTGGAGATGCTTGGTACATAATACAGCACCAAGCAAGACACAACTGCTCACTCAGTGTGGATACACATAGTGAAAGCCTACATGGATGAAATCCAACCTTCCTTACCCCTTGTCTTATTTGAAGTTTGCATACTTGAGTACCATGGGATGTGTTGTCAGTACAGCTTCTAGAATAGGCACCAAACAGATCCCAGATCCAGGCATTTTTTTTTCCTTGTGCCATCACTTTGGCTCTGAGGAATGGATGCTGAGCCAAGATCTGGTACATTCCCTATCAGATGTGCTGTTTTATTGTATGCATTTACTTGGGTTTGTTTCTTTTTTTCCCTAAAGGTAGAGAAAGCTGATACATTTGGTACTTGTACAAGAGAAAATTAAATAATAGAGAAGGGAAAAAAATAGAAAAGGAGGACTCTTATGGCAGCAGCAGTAAATAAAATCGAACCTCTCATTAATGTTTTATATAGAGAAATCATTGTTCACACCTTTCAGGATGCAAAGGGAAATGTTTGATCATAGGGAGAAACAGAGATTATTGGCCTACCTTGATGGTGTTAGAAGGAGGCTACTGTGTCTGATGGCAGCTCTCCAAGAGCAGAGCTGTTCTAGGAAAGTTTGGTAATACAGATGATGGAATTGTGCAGGCTTTTGCTTTCTGTGGCTGGTCTTTGTGCCAATAAAGTCTCCCTAAATACCCATAAAACTTTCCATTTGTAGCCTAGAGTGGCTGCTACTACCTCCAGGGTGGTGCACTTGGCAGGGCCTGGCTAGAATGGATTGAGCATTTGAAGAACCCTTCTCATGCATGTTACCACTTTTCCCCAAAGACTTTTGTGGCTGTTAGTGGAATAAGTTTTATTCTTGTGATGGCACACAGAGCTATTCTCTTGGATCATCTTAGGAGCTGGCTTTGATTACACACCACTATGAGAGTGATGATGCTTGTTCTTGCTCAGCAACCTGGTGTTGACCTGATGTAGGAAAATCTCTTGTCTTGGCTTTTTGTGTTGTGGTAAGCTGGAGCACAGTTGGCATCTCATTCTGTTTTCTAGTGTCCTGGGAACCTGATCTGCACAAGGGTGATGGGTAGAAGTAACAGACTGACTCCCATTGTGCTTTTCCTTGATTCAGAAGTGTAAACCCAGTGGACTGAGCCCAGGTTTGGGACGGTCCTTCAGCATCTTAGAGGGTATCAGTGGGAGGAGGTTAGTTGTTCAGAGACCAGAAGTTGCCATGAGGAGGTTTTTACATGTCTGAGGACTGTAATCTCTCTTCCCAAGATTCAGATACAACTTTAGCTTACAAGTGAGTAGATTTATAAAACCTTGGCACAGTTCTCAGGAGCTTGTAAAAGTTATTGGGTAACATGATGGGCACCTCTCCTTCTACCACAGATGCATGCTTTGCAGTGCTGGCTGCCAAAGCTGCATCTCAGGCAGTATTGCTTTTAGGGACCTTGTGATTTATGGCCATGTCAGTTGTTTAATCATTCAGTTGTCCCTCCCTTCAGAACTGTATGATAGTTTGTTACTTACGCAGAAGGGTGACTATCTGATCTAATTATGAGGTCTCAAACCTAATTATGGAGGTAAATATGATTCTATAATCTACTGTTAATGTCTGTATGTTGAGAAGACAGACACACGTGTGTAATGTGCACACTGACATGCCTTTGTAATTATCAATGTGCTTGAGGTCTCATTTCTTTCTGCCTCCTTATCTTGGGAAGTTGAGGGGAGAATTCATGTAGCTTCATCAGGCTGTGAGAGATCCTCAGGTTATCTTGTCTTTTGCCCTCTACTGTGTCTTTTCCTGGCTCTCTTTGCTGGGCTTGGGCATGCCAAGGCAGAACCATCAATCAGTGGTGCAGTGGGCTGGTAGCACTTGGACTTGGGGCTAGTTGATGAAAATGTAGGTGAAGATTACATTTCTATTGTTCTAATAACCATCATTAATCCTTTAAACCACCTTTTATCTGTGTAACCCTCCATGCATCTAACTGACCCCACTATTGAATCACATTCCATAGTTAGTTAGTTTTGTTGATAATCTGTAGGCATTCATTTATGGTCATTCCACTAGCAATTATTTTTACCAGTTGAGGCTATTACGTCGTATCTGTGATATACACACATACACTTTTTACATATGTGCATATCTTACATATGGACATTTTAGCAGTGTGTTTAAGACTATCATGCAGTAGAGTGACCAACTCACCTGGCCCTGGAGACAGAGAACAAAGTAGAGACATCACAGGAGAAGAAAATGGCTGGGACTGAAAGGATCTGTGGAGATGGTCCAGTCCACCATGCTGCTCAGGGTCACATAGGGCAGGTTGCTCCAGGTTATGCCTGATCTGGGTTTGGACATCACCTGAGTATCTCTGATTCTTTTATAAGGGATAATGTTTTTTGTTTTGCTTTGGTTTTCTTCTCAATGGGGAAGTTCTTCTGCCTTTTTTTAATGATCTGATTGATATAAAGCAGATCAAAAGAATAGATTGTTTTCTATGGGATATGTAATGTTGATGGACAATTTCTATCAGCCATATTTTTCAGCTCCCTGACAAAGCTGGATTTTTCTTTCAGCTTCTCAAGGCCACAGGAAGTAATGAAGGCTGTGGTCCAAAGTTGCAATCAATTTAGATCCAGGGCTCTGAGTGGCAGATTAAATACGTACTGGTGCATCATACTGATCCCATATAAACTCATTCTCCTAGTTCAAATATATAAAAATAAGAAATTGCAGTGACTTAATTTTATCCCAGTGGACTTTGTATTGCGTCATACTGTATCATCTGCACCATGCTGGCTTTGTGGCTCACAAGTTTTACTCATTCTCTGGAGCTGCTTTTAAGTTGACATCACAAAAGGCTTAGCTCCCATCTTGTATGCTCCAGTCCATTCAATAGAAATATGACCAGATGCCTGCTCCTGACCTGCATCAAATGTGTGTTACTGTTCATCTGGCAATGCATGTACCACAACCGCAACCACACTTGTAATTCATAGATATTTTTTTGCAAAGCAATAATGAAGAAATATGTAGAAGGGCACTTTCCTTTGTCTGTTCCTAATGTGGGTTAACTGAGTTCAGCACAGCTTGCTGCATGCCAGGCTGTTGGGGTTTTATGTCCCATGATGGATTCTGGAGTTTCACTGACTCTTCTCATAAAAGCAGGTTTCTGACCAAAACTTTCCCTCGGGTGTAATGTGGGTTGTCCATTGGCCTCTGCCCCAGAGGCAGCTGCATTTCAGTGGTGGCATATATAATTGAGAAGATACCCAAGAGCCTTTGGAGTGAAAGGTGATATCTCATCATTAAATATTGCTGTAAAGTCTCCAGTGTTTTGTGGGGAATGGTTTTAGAAAGATGGAGTGTAAAGAGGCTTCCAGGATTTCTGATAATTTGTAGAGATTAGAGTTTTAACTTACATGTCACATGAGAGAATGTGAGATCCAAAGGCAAAATAACAGGCATAGTGTTCAGGAAGACACAGGTTCCTTTTCATGTTCGCTATGACACCCTCAGACTTGTGCCTCAATTTCCCCTCACTTGGAGCTGGTCAACTGACGTGTTCTTTTCCATCTTCTATCATTTTGAACACTCTAGTTAAAAGCAGCCACATAGCTGAGATGAGTGTCCTTTGGGATTTGGGCAGCATCCCATATATTGCTTCAAGCTCTGTGCTAGTGCTCCTGGTGCTTAAGAAAATCAAACAGCAGCTCAAATGCTGGGCAGATGAACCAGACTGTCCTCAGAAAATTTTCAGTTTAATAATTTTAAAGCCCTGGCATCTGAATATTTGAATAGTTGCCTGAGGCAGGAGAAGGGAACTTATATAGAGCTCTTAATGGAAGGCAGACAAGACCTAAAGGGAGGTCTTGTACTTCAGTCCTTTGCCTCTAGAAGTGTGTTTGAGGTGCCCAGAGGAGCTGATAAGAGATGTGTGAGCAGCCACAGCAAGGCTGAGCACCCAGGCATTTGATTATTTAGGTACTTATCAGAGGAAGTGTGAATCTCTCCCTAATTAAGATCTAGTGCCAGCTTCTGTGAAATTTGTTGTCATTCACCTGTGAATTATCCTCCCCACGTTTAACTTGACTGCAGGAGGCCTGCAAGTAGTAACACTTTCCTCCTGGAGCTTAATTTGGATGGTAAAATGCCTGTGTAGTTGCTTGTTTGAATGGGACTTAATGCTAGTGAAACTTGGAGGCCTGGAAGGGCACTTAAAAGTCTAGACAGTCCAAAATTCTCAGGTGTTTAAAACAGAGCTAGAGGGCTCCTGGAAAATCCACTTCTTCCCTATATTTCAAAATCTGCACATTTCCAGCTAAAGCAGAAAAGCTGCTGGGGGAAGTGTTCTTTGCCATCCCTACTTGATGGCAGACTGGAGAGGGGAGATGGTGAGGTTTCCAATAGAGGTTACACGTTCAGAAGCCTCAAGTGAGATTTCCTAATTAGTCAAAGCACAGGTAGCCTGCCCAAACAAGAAAGACAAGTATAATGTCCCTGCACCCAAGTCATTTAACTATTAACCCTGGAGGAGAGTAAGGAGATACCTGAAACAATGACCCAGTTAATTTTGTATGGCATTAGAGTGCAGGGTTATTTGTTGCTACTTGTGGGTCTGGTGATATCATCATCTCCACTCTCAGCAGAACAGGAGGCCAATATTTTTAAGTGGGATTTTAAGGTGGATTTGGCATGAATTCACTTGGCACTGGTGTAATGCAATGATTATTCATCTATTGCTTGTTTCCACTGACCTAGAGGCATACAGCCAAGCAGGGATAAGTGCTTGGGCACGGTGAACTAGAGTTTGGGTAGAACCAGAACTTGGGTAAGAAACCTGGCTTTTTTTCCACCCTCCATAAGACATTACCAAATTAATCAAAACCTGAAAGATCTTTTCTAGCTTGGCACAATGAGTTTTACTTCAGCTCCCATTCAATGTAGGGTTCCAGGTGGGATGGCTGATTACACTAGTAGCTATGATCCCTTCCTTGCACCCTTGGTGTTCGTAAACTCATTCTGTTGCTAGATAATGTCTGCCAGAAGCTTTCTTTTTCCCCCTACCCGCAGTGAGAGAAGTTAAAAGCCTGTGGGTGGAGGCCAATACAGAGTGCCCATTGTACATGTGTGCATACCAGAGCAGTAACTCCCTGGAATGCTGCACCACCAAGCTTTTACCACCTTGTGTTTGTGCTTCAGCCCAAGAGCATGTGTACATTATGTCCCTCTCCAAGGAGATTAACAATGTGAAATGGCAGATAAATAGGATGGTATTTATTATTTTCTTTTTTTATTGGACTGGTTTGAAGAGGAAAGTAAGTCCTATTACCTCCATAGGCACAAAGGAGAAGCAAGGTGCAAGGTCAGTCAATTAGGTGGAGCAGCTCCTTGCAACTGGGTAGCTGCAATTCACTAATTGTGTTAGTAATTAGTGACTACCAAAGGGTAAACACTTGAGTTCAAAACTATGTAAAGGCATTAACTAACCCACCCTACAACAGGTATGGATGAAGTAAGTATTATTCTTCTTTCACAGGTGGTGAAATGCAGAGACGTGCTGACCATAGCATGTGTCAAGCAAGACAGGAGGGCAGGAGACCTTGGCTTTGTTCATTCTTCAGGAACACCTTAAATTAGACCAATGACAGCAGATCTGGGAAGTTAAGCTACTCCCTGTTGCTGTTAAGATGTGCAAGTTAAGCATTAGGTGTTTTTATGGTATACTTCTATCTACTGAGATACAAAAAACACTTCTAAGGCCAGATGGCAGATTACACTCCATGATGGTTCTTCCCTTTCTTTTTTTTTTTTTTTTTGTCTTTTTCTCCCTTTCTGCTTGGGCTGTCAGCTTGTGCTATTTATGGGAACTTTATTTGAATCTGTGTCTGCTGGGACCTGGGTGGAGGTCACCCAATGATTTCATGGAGCTTTCAGATGCTTAGGATTTTCCATTAGCAGCCATATGTGCCAGGGTCAGAGAAATGACCCGTGGCCACACTGTGGTGGAAATGTGAATATATAACTAATAAAAGGTGCTGATTATTACCTCTCTTTGAATTTTAAACTCACACAAAGTACTTTTAAAGGGCAGAAAGAAGCCAGTGATACAAGGGCGGGTGACTGTTGGTGAGCTGTGCCTTAGATTAGTCTATCATAATGCTATTATGATTTAATGATAGATAGCAGGAGATTTTTGTTTCTCCTTTACGGTTTATTGCTACTAAGAATGGTCTGGGAAATTCCTGTCTGTGCTCAGATCTTTCTAGCAGCTGGACAAGGGGTAGGGTTTTGCAGTGTGGCAGAGTTCATCTGAAAGAGTAGGTTTGCAGCCCCAGCACCAGCTCTTTGCACTGCCTTCCTGTTTCCTTCCCTGAATGCTAGAAGTGGTACTCACTGAGATACTTTTCTACAAATTTGGTAGCCTATTTTGTGACAATTTGGCATAGGGGGTGACTATACAGGTGATTTTGGATAGGGTGTATGAAAGCATCTCCACACCTATAAAAACGTGCCATGTGTATTTATTTTTTTTCTCAACTCAAGTGTTTGGATTAGCCTTTCTCTGTCATTGAGTGATACATCTTTTGACTTGTTTGAGCATTCGCAGCTTCTCCCACTGACTTTGGCTGAGACCTTTTAAGCTACTAAATAGGAGTGCTTCCATCTCAAAATGTCAGTCTGTGATGCCAGCATTTGAAAGGATGGCAGCTGAGGACATACTTCTCTCACCTGAAAGTGGGGAAGTAGGGAGCTTGAAACTTCCCTGCCTGATCCCTAAGACAACACCGTGTTTTCTGTGCTGTGATCACAGGGTTATTGTTTAACCTGTGAGTGTCTGCTTCTACTTCTTTCCTCCCCTCCCCTCTGCAAGAACCCAGTAGCAGTGAGCACTTTAAAAGAATGAGGAAATTATGGATGTAGAAAGATAGTTACCACCTCAGCTGTTGCCCATGTCAAAAGATGAAGGTGTTTTCCTTTATACACAGTTTTTGTTGTGGTTTATGTATCAATTTTCCTCAATTTAGCAGATATTGTTCCTTCCTTTGTAATATCAGATCCAGCCAACAGAAATGCCAGGCAGCCTCAGTTCCTATTTTGCTTCAAGGAAGATCATTGAGATGCTGCAGGGAAAGCCCAAGCATGCCCTATTTCAGTCATCTCCTCACTTCTGTATGGTACGTGTATGCATGCTAACTTCCTTTTTTTCTTCTCCTTTCTTTTGACAGTGGCAGATTTGGTCTCTTCTGAGCTCCTTGCCACCTCTCGGCAATCGGGACGTTGAATTTGGCGGACAGTTACTATCATTCCCTGGGATCGTACCTGCCCTTGCTCTCTTCATCCCCTCCCACACTCCCCTTCCCTCTGACAAAACTCCTGGGCACTGAGATATTGCTATGGAGCCCAGGGAGACTTTGGGCAGCTCTCGGCAAAGGGGGAGTGAGGCAGATTTTCTGCCAGCCTCCATCATCTCTGTAAAGCCTCCACCTGCCTCCAGCTGCACGGGGGAGACTGTGCTGCCTGCAGTGGGCTCGGGGAAAGGAATCCCAGTGAGTGGTGAAAGGCTGGAGCCTGAGGAAGAGGATGAGCTGGGTTCTGGGAGAGACGTGGATTCCACTTCCAGTGCAGACAGCGAAAAGTGGGTGGCAGGAGATGGCCTGGAGGAGCAGGAATTTTCCATCAAGGAGGCTAACTTCACGGAGGGGAGTTTAAAACTGAAGATCCAGACCACCAAGAGAGCTAAGAAGCCCCCAAAGAACTTGGAGAACTACATTTGCCCTCCCGAGATCAAGATCACCATCAAGCAGTCTGGGGAGCAGAAGCTATCCAGAGCTGGGAAAAATAGCAAAGCGGCAAAAGAAGAGGACAGATCACACTCCAAAAAGAAGGTAAGTCCTATTTTTTTTCTGAATTTCCCTTTTCTCTTGAAAGAAGAGGGAGAGTGTAGGATTACACCCGCTCAAACAGTTTGTGTCCGGGTCATAACTTATGCAAGGTTTGCAAAGCACTGCTTGCCTGTGGAGGTGGTAATACAGAGCAAGTATTGTCCTGCATCACTGTATACGTTGCCAAGATGATCTTGAACTACCCTTCAGAAGAAGCAATTGGGAAAGGATCAAATTTTCAGCCATGTCTCTTCTATTTTTGTGGATAATTAAGATTAATCATTACATGAGCGATAAAGGAAGGATCCCACTACTAAACTGGTTTTTATCTTAGCACTAATGCTTGAGCCTCTTATCAGTTAAAGTTTCTGACTACATTTTCAAACTACAGGTATGTGCACAGTGAACAATTGAATCCATTCCTGTACACCAGGCAAAGAGCTCCATTATTCTTGATTACAGCATTGTGCTAGCAACACTATAGTTACACTTCAGAAAATACTTCCATTATAAGTCTCATTTTCTTCCAGATGCATATCATTTTCTTGAAATATCCTTCTGGAGAAAATTTTTTGGTACTTTAGGTTTGGGTAAGAATTGATCTTTCTATTTTTATTTTTTTTTCATTCAGTCAAGAGGGAGAAGAGGGAGGGGGAAAGAAAGAAAATCCTTTCTTTGTATGAGCTGTTTCCAGGAGAACCCTTTTGTTTTGCTGTTGGCTTGATTTTTTGTCAGTAATAACCTCTCTACTTAGTCTTTCAAACAAATTTAATTCTAGTGTTTTAAGCAGTACTGATGAGCAGAGGGTCACCTGATAATTACTCATGTTATTTTGGGTGTAGTGATGTTTTTTGTCGAAGGCATTAGTTGAGGTCAGGTTGAGGCTTTGTCACAGTACACATACTTCACCTCTGCCTTCTTAGTAACACATAGACATCATGAGGAGTTCAGACAGGAATCCAGATTTGATGAAGGGCTCATATCTCCAAAGCCTGAACAAATTCATCTAGGATGTAGGTGCCCACTGACTACAGCTTGGGGCATGATTTGGCTTTCCTGCTCAAGCAGCTTGGATCCTTCGCTGTGCAAGAACATTCTGGCTTGCCTTGTACACTTGATGGATGCTCAAAGGGCTGTTTGAAGCCCTGAGGATGGCCCATGGCTATCCCTGGAGACATTCTTCTGGGTAGACTGCCTTAGACCAAAATTGTGATAACTCTAATTCATTTTTTGAAGCATCAGCATTTCGTATTGATTCAAAGCAGAGCCCAGGAATATTAACATTGCTTGCTCTGAGGGCACTTCTCTTAGAAGCGGAACTTGAAAAAAAAAATCCAACCCAAAGTGAAGGTGATTTTTTTCTTAGAATCCTACTAAAAGCCATCATCTATGTGCATGAAAAGAACATCTCCTTTAGCACAGCAGAGATTTACCCTATAATACAGAAACAAGAGATTTTCCCACCTATTAAGAAGGATAAGCTGTCTTCTTAGCAGCAACCAAGGTCTTATTTCCACTTCCTTTTCCTCCCTGAACACTTGCAGAGGTCTCAGGGGACCCAGCAGTTCTGTGAGACCATGCTTGGTGACAGCAGAGATGTCAAAAGCATTCCCTCCATGGCTATTCAGGGAGAAAAGAAGACTTGAAAACCACAACCTACTGTACATGGAGCTTGGAAAATATGACTGATTGGAAGTAAGAACTTTTATTTATCACTCTGTCACATGGGCGTGGCAGGCATGTTTGTTCCAAAAAAAAAAAAAAAGCTAACCACGTACAAAAAAACCCATCAGCAACAACAAAATCCCCTTGCAGTGTGGTTGCACTCAGGGTGAGACTTAAATTACAGAATGATAAGGAGTCTGTAAGAACCAGATCATGGTACAAGTGGCCTCATTTAGCTTGTACAGGTGCTGTGAGGACTGGGCTGGCTGGTAATATGTCTATGTGCACACTGGAAATGCACTGGAACAGTGCTGGTCTTTTCTGGACATTAAAACAAAACAGATTAAAAAAAAAAAGACCCAACTTAAAAAAAAAAAAAGCCAACAAACCAACTCAACAACCCCAGCAGGTGGATGCTCTGAGCAGATGGGGAGAGGGCTGCTGCACCGGCACATCCATTAGCATAACACCCAACGGCTGCCACACAGCAGCTGCTGAGCTGGGGCCAGGGCATAGAAGTCCCCAGCAGGGATCTGGAAGACTCCAGTGCTGCCATCTCAGGGGAGTTGGTGCCTGAAGAGCTTCAGTCTGTGTATCAGTGTGATGCATCCATGCAGCCCAAGTGATTTGGCCCACAGCTGCCTCTTAGCTCATGGGCTGCAGGATCATGCCTCAGCAATGAAAGGAGTGGGAGGTCAAAAATCAGTGGGAAAAAGGTTCCAGTGCTGGCAGTATTACTTCCCTGTGATTAATTAGACCAGCAGGGGGGTTGGAACTTGATGATCTTTAAAGTCCCTTCCAACCAGAACCATTCTATGATTCTGTGGTTCTGTGATGTATCTTGCAGCAGCTACAGTGATTTTTTTGGGGAAGTTAGGAGGAAAAAGAAGGCTGGAACTTGAATGGAACTCAAGCTCCATTGAGTCTGGTCCACTTGTGTATATTCCTGGCAGAGAGGACCAGCAGGTACCTTCTGTGTGTGCTTGCAGAGCTGTTGAGGGCTGTGGTAGTGGTTAAAAAAAAAAGTGATTGTCACATTTAACTGATTCTGGTGGTTTTTCTGTTTCAGAGTTACTATGTGTGATTGTTTGTTGCCTTAATCAGCACAAACCTCAGAAAAGCAGCTTCCGGCAGCAAGGGATAATGCATTTAAACCAGTGGGACAGATCTTTGATTGGCACCAGTCCATTGTCCTCCAGGGATTTTTGCCAGGGGAGTTTGGCTCAATACACACATTTCCCTTGTGCATAGGTGGGGCATCACTATTTGATTTTACCACCTGATTTATGGATGGAAGGTATATATACAGGCACCACAGATCCATATATAAAGATGGAGAGCTGAGCAAGTGCCAGGCTTGTGTCTCTGGTGAGTGGGAGCAGTTGTCCTGGACCTCACAGAGTAGCACCTGAGTTTATCTTTTTCCCCTGAGGAGAACAGTCCCTATCAGGGCTTGAAAAATCACTGCAGTTTGTTGCATAATAATTTCAGATGCATCTCCACTAGTCCCCAGTGCTTTGAAATAACACTTCAGCATTCTTGCTGAAGTTTCAATATGTGCAGCACAGAGGGCAAGTAATGAAAACATGGAAGCAATTTAAGTAACAGCATGGGGGTGTGCAAGGGATGGGTAGTGCCAGCAGTGTAAAAAGGAGCTATGAATGGGGATACAGCATTTACTCAGTGGCCACTTTGGGAGGAAGAAGATATTCCTGTTCCTAAGCTTTCCACTGCTCTGTTAATTAGGTAATAGAGGCTGATGCCTGGTTTTCAAAGCTGAGGAGCAGTGGTGATTAGAAGGCAACTCTGTGGAGGGACACTCATGTGCTAAAGCCTGATCTTTTTTTTTTTTTTTTTCCTTTGATTCCAGCTGCTACACTATATTAAAGGACATAAACATACATTAAATACCTTCCTCATGTTGCCTTTCCATGTGAGCAATTGCCCTGGGGATGTTATGTGATCATGAACGGGAGGGGAGGGAATCCAGGAGAAGATCTTGTTGGGTGTGGTTGCCGATGCCCTGGAGCAGGGAGGGAGGCAAGGGGTGAGAGAGCATCAGCGTTTGGGAACCTCTGCTCTGCCAGCTTGAATACTTGGCTGCAGCCCAACAGCTTAGGGGGGTTCTTCTCAGTCACTACCATGCCAAGATTCACATCAGCTTCCCCTCCTTGAAAATAAGAGTGAAGGTAGTTTCCTAACCCCTTTTCTGGGGTTTCTAGGAAGGTGAATTGCAGCTTGGGCTCTCCATGTGGCTGCTGCTCGTGCAGCAATTGGAAAGCACACAAATTTTCTGTAAGCATTTTCTCTGATTTCAACCCCGTGTGCCTGGGGATGGAGTGGGCTGAACTTTTGCCACTTCTATAAATCCACAAATGGCTCCATTTCATTTCATCTGAGTGGAGAAGGAGGGAAGTGAAAAGCCAGGAGCCCAAAGGATGTCCTGCTGGCATGTTGGCAAGCCCCACAGCTGCTGCTCTTCCACCTGCAGCAGGGTTGCTCTGGTCCAGAGTCTTTAGAATCACTAAAGGTACCTTTGCTTTCAGATAAGGGAACAGGATGTCACTGTGGAAGGGCACTGAAAGCATGGCACCAAGTGCAGTGGAGCAATCCATCAGCTTTCCTTGCCTGTCATGTAGCATTTAACAAGCCTGAGATGAGCAGTATTTCCCTAGTTTTGTTTTATTTCCTTTTTTCTTTTTTCCCCCCTCTCTCTGCATTTGCTGTTCTCTTTTCTTGTGTCGGCTTATACTTCGCTTTATATCCCGTTTCTTTAGGCACAACCTTATCAAGTTTCTTTGGAGCTTCCTTCATATTCATAACATCCTGCTTCAGGGGATGTAAACTAATTTTAAAGAAATTATTATTGCACTGGGTTTTTTTGAGAGCTTGGGTTGGTGGAATTTATTTTATTGCTGAAAGATAAGTGGCAGCAAGTCAGTGGGAAGTAAAGCTTCTATGTGTGCAGTCACAGGAAATTGTATCCTTGGATTTCTCTGCAACATTTTTCTCTCTACTTTCCTGCAGGTATTTGCCGCTTCCCTGTAGGTAGTAGTTCTAGCACTTTTTTCCCATTTAATTCAATTTATTGTCTTAATTTCTGCTGCTTCATGCAAGCTACTTTTTCTTTGGTTCACCTTTTCTTGAGGACGCTGACATCCGCATGACTTCCACTTTCCACCCCTCCATCTTCCAGATCATGAATTCTTACTTCTAGCTTCTCCTTTCCCCTTTTCTTCATGGCTGATTGCAAATTACACTTTCCCTCCAGGTTCTCATGTGCATCCACAGATCTTGTCAGATTACTGCTGTGCCTGACTCCCCTCCCCAGGGATCTGTGTGTGTGATCGTCCAATTGCTCATAGTACATGCTTATTCCTCTTTGCTGAGGGCATCCCTGTACAGTATGTCAGCTGAGTCAGCTCTTCCAAATATGATCCCAATCATGACTCAGGGAACTGATGCAAGTGCTGGTATCCTGTGCCATATGGAGGAGCACAGAAATGTACACTTGCACATTTCTGGTGGTACCTGCTTGAAGTAGAAAGGTCTGATTTACAGCTTTTTTTCCCCTTTCTTTCTATCTCCCAAGGATGGATCCTCCATAGCCCATTTCTATATTGGTTTGATCTACACCTCTGCTTAGCAAGTCTTGGAGACTCTTCTCAGTGATGCTGGTGGGAGGCACTTGAGGCTTGTGCCAGCAATGTAGACCTCAGCCTCTGCCCAAGTTATGGAATAGTGGTAAAACCTCAAAAGTGCCACATCATGAAAAAGTCTTCTAGTTGCATTTAAGGTGAAACTGACTTTTGAGCAGCTAGGTGGTCTAACAGATATGTTCTATACAAACTACACAAAACTCAGCTCTTTGATATTCATCCCAGGAGGATTTTTTTGTTTTGGCTAGCTTCTCTTTCTAAGACATTATTGAAGGGACAAATGAAGCAGATGCAGTTTGTTGCTTTCTCACAACAACTACCCCAACCTCTCACCAGAAGAAGCGCAGGAATGAACTTCTTTGTGAAAATCTTCAGATCTTAGGAAATAGTTTTGCTATGATCTGAGAACCTCTTAGGACCAGGTTCATTTTGGTCCTTGAAAGCATCTGTAGTGCCTTGATGGATAACAGAGTCCTCTTGCATCTCCATGTCATCACCTGAGGAGGTTTGTCCCTGCAAAGAGCAGGGAGGGCTGGATCCTTGCTCTTACTATTCCTTGGCCTCCTCTGTAGTCTGCTGGAGCAGTGTCTAATTTGTATCATGTCGTGGATATCTTGTGATGTTAATAAGGCAGAGCTTCTTTTCAAGTTTGGTGCTTTGCCTGAGCCAGCTGATGCTCATCCCTCACTGTCTGTCTGCTCCCAAAGAACTGTGACTTTTTAGTTTTTTTTTTCTTCATGTAGTTAAGTATTTCTTAAAGAAGCGAGTATCTGGCAGTGAGGGAATGGGCTAGAGAATTCCAAGCAGCCTTTAACTTTTTAACACAGAGTGCCAGACAAGGAAGATTTGCTGTATTTAATTAGCTGCCATATGACCAGGGCTTGAGAAGGCTGCCCGTGTCGAGGACAGATTTTGTTTTGCAGCAGTCACTCCCACAGCCAAGTTTCAATGTCCCTCTGTGACATTTCCTTGTTTCCTTGTGCTGTGCCTCTCTTTCTAAACTGGGACAAAATGTCCCAGTGCTGTTTTTAGGGTTGAGAACACGCTGCAGGGAAGCAACTGAGACCAGTTCAGGGAAACTGAGGGTCCAGATGGAGGTCCCCAGCACTGAACTGTGGGAGGAGATGGGTGCTGCCTCCAGCAGCTTCTCCAATTCAGTGCACTCTGGTTGTGTTTCAGAAGCCCTGTGGCCTCCAGGCTATCAGNTATTCAGTGCAGCTTCTCCAATTCAGTGCCCTGTGGCCTCCAGGCTATCAGAGATGTGCTAGAGACATGATGTGTTGACATGTACATTCAGAACTACAAACCTCTGTATTGGTGGTGTCTTTATTTGCAGTAGTTAGGGGACCCACAGGGATTTTCTTCATATGCATGCTCACGTTCCTCCAGGTCCAACTTTTGCATGCAGCCCTCCTTCTGCTCTCCTTCCAGCACAGATATGTTCTGATTTGCCTCCAGCTTTTTCACATGTAAACCTAGATATGCTGCTCAGGTTAGGCCTAATTCTTCACACACTTTATTCCCAGATGGGTTTTTCGTTGCTCAGGTTTCCCTTGAGTTGTCAATGTGACTGTGTGAGGGATTCATCTTGAGTTGATTTGAATGGAAAAAAAATCTTCACAGCTTCACCCAGTGCCCTCAGCTTGTCTTTTTCTAAGAATACTGTAACTTGTGAAACTTGGTCTGTGACCACTTTCGTCTTATGTGGTTTCTCTGGTGCCTAATGATGTGATGAGTGAACTTTAGGGTCAAGCCCACTTTCGTCTCTTTCTTCTGGACGGCATACAATTGGAACAGAATTTTCTAAATTTCTCAGAAGTTTCTATTCTTGCATTGATTTTGATCAAAATTGATCAAAACTTCATGGAAACATTGAGGAGAGGGTCATAGAGTTAGGCAAGGAGTTTGTGCTTGCATTCACATGCACACAAACACAGTGTGATCATGTTAACTTTGTTTCCTTAGGAAACCAATCTAAAAATATCCAGAGTAAACATGCATTGTTTTGTTTTATAATGCTATGAGTATTCCAACTCTTGAACCATAAAATTATTCCATTTGATATGTGACCCTCGAGGACAAGTCCAGTTAGCTGTGTTTTTGTAAGAGCATTATTTTCCATTTCTTGCAATGACCTCTAACGTGAATTAGACCGGTGCCTGCTGGCTCCTTCATTTCAGGACATGAAGTGCTATTTCCACATTGTGACTATATTTGGACTCCAAGATGCAGACAGTGCTATCAGGAGGGGGATTCTCAAGCCATAGTGCATGCACAAGTAGCAGGACACTGTTTCCAAGTAGGTTGATTAGCCTGGAAAACACAATGTTTCTCTGGAGTGCTATCAAGGAAAACAACTTGTATTCATCTCTGGTTGTTTTTTGTTTGTTTTATTTATTTTTTTTTAAATTTGTTTGTTTTATTGTTTGGGTTTTTTTGCTAGTTTGTTTGCTTGGTGGGGTATTTTTGTTTGTTTTTGTGCTGGAGCCATAGGCTAGCAGTGAAATGAACAGTGGAATGATTAGAGTTTCTTACTGCAGAAGTGTGTTTGCATGTTTGAGATGTAGCTTGGAATGTGGCCACTTTGGAAGTTAGTGTTGCTGAAGATGAGGATATGGTCATTCAAGATGGATAATCAATTATGGCTGTGTTTGTAGAACTAAGCATGAATCTGTGAGGCTTGTTTAAGCCTAATGTTCCTATTGCACATCAGCCTCTGCTGTTGGCAGATCCTGTATGAAAGTATCAGGAGAGCCTGTTCTCCTGCAAGAAGATCATAAGTGTTGTAGAAATAAAAAGAAGATAAATGAAAACATAATTTACTTATTACAGTAATGAGATTATATGACTCAAGGAACCTGTTGTAGGCCAATGTAACACTTGAGCCTTTTTCATTGAGCTTTGATTGCTTAACCATGACACAACTGAGCCACCCAGGTGCTGGTTTGATCTTCAAGAGTTGGGTGCTGGATCCCTTCTGGATCCAGACCTTTTTACTCCTCATTGACACTGATGAATTTGTTTAAATATTGTTCAGTCTGCATCTTCACTGCTAGCTTTAAAATTTATCTAGAAGAAGAGCTAGGACTTGATGCAGAAATGAATGTGGTGAAGTTTTAGGGTCAGTATGCAATTAATCAATCTAGATGCCTTTAATAATCCCTTCTGGTCTGTAAACCCTGACATGTGGTAAGAGTCAAATGCGGAATATTTACTGGAGTACTTATAATCTTCTCATCATTTTCTCATGGCTCTCTGTCTCACCTGGGTGGCAAGGTTTGTAAAGAAAGATGGTATCTTTTATTGACATCGATGTTACAACAGCTCTACCACTATAAACTTGGGTGGTTCATTGAGGAATTTCAGCACTTCACAGCATTGTAGCATCATGTGAGCTGCTCTCCATCTGCACAGCTGAAAGATGAGAATCAGCCCGGAGGGAATTTGTGGGTAATTTTTTGTTGCCCAATGCACTTGGGAGGAATGTGGTGGCACAGGCAAATGAGCCAGAGGCCATGGCCCTGTTCTTCTCACTGATGAGTCTGACTAGAAGAGGGCTGAGTAGTGGACTCTGGGATGTGTCACCACCAATCATGCCCTTGCTTTGCTATGGGGCAATATCACTGATTCCCCTTCTGGTGCTTTTGTGAAAAGGCACTTCTGTAACTTGCTTGGCAAGCGTTTCTCAGGAGGATACGTAGGAAGCAATTTCCTCATACCTTCAAGGTAAAGCCTACACTGTAATTTCTAAATGGGCTTTTTTTCCCCCCCCCAATAGTTTTCCCTGCACCCCAGTATGTGCTGGCTTGGTTAGCTTCACCTAAATTTTACCTGCTCTATTCCCAGGTGGGTAATTTGAAAGCTCATTGTTAGAACTAAGAAAAACAGGCCTGAGGCAGGTATCTTTTCCACTGAGAAGCAGTGGAGCAGCATTAGCAGAGTCTTGATCAGTCACCATTTCTACCTTCCATCAAAGTCTTTCCAGCTCCAGGGGTAGTTCCTACATCATTATCCTGCTAGTTTGTATTAGTGGGGAGCTTGAAGGCACTTGTTTTGTTGTACCTTTTACTGGGCTGATGGCATCTTTTACTTCTTATATCTGATGTATGTGTGGATTAGATGTGGACAATGAATACCTTGCCTGTTTTCTGATGTTGCGATCACCAGCACTCAGCTGAGTGCTCTTCCAAAAGACAGCCTATCACTTTCCATGGGATACTTTTTTTCAATAATTTATAATACCATAAGGGAAAATTCCCTCCAGCCTTTTCTCTCTTATCTTAATTCCATTGCATTTCTTGTAATTATGTTCCTGATTTGAAGGAGATGTGCTAGGGGCAGGGGGGGAAGCCAATTTCCTTCTGTGGCTATAGCACAGTGATTGTAAGAGAGTCTGTGAAGATCATGATGAGAAAGGATCAATCTGTCCTTAGGTCATTGACTCTGGGTGTGGGCAGGAACTGCTGTTAGTCACTTGGGGACATGTTTCATGGGAATTTGCGATGCATGGGCCAGCTCTGCAGAAGGGCAGCACCTTCTTCACCACTCCCCTGTGCTTTGGTTGGCAGTCATGGCACATAACCAAGTCATGCTTCATCCTTGTAGACAGCTTGGGTACTTGGGATGTGCAGCCCTTGTGCCTGCTTGGTATGCCTTTGTAAAGACTGGGAACTGGGCTGTTGATGTCATCCAGAGGAGGTTTTAAAGAAAAGGAAGGACATTGCTTGCAGTGGACAGCCAGCTACTTAACCTGAAATATTTGAGTCTGATAAAAGGACTGCTAGAGACTTACCCTTGGCTTTCTGCACCTGATGGGGTTCATGTTACTAATATACACATAAGAATTTGATAAACTGCGGTAGTTGCTAAGTACTGTCTCTATAAGCTTTTTACCATTTCACTGTGAATTCGGCTGCTTTCACATGATAAGATGTTGGTGTGGGTGATTGTCCTAAGGTGCTGAAAAGGTGAGCTCAAAATGTCAAGAAACTCTGTCATTTTTCCATCCATCTGGCTTGACTTAAGCTAATAAAACTTAATACAAGCCTGCGGGGTAGAGCAGCTGCATGCTGGAGATATAAGTTGACTCAGTCCATCTTGGCCACGTGGTTTAATGGGTCTCTGTGAAATCCCAGGGTCAGAGGCCAGCCACTATGCCCATCTTTGTCACATCTCAGTGATGTGTATCCTGGCAGGTTTTTCTTTTTGTTCCCTCCCCAGCGTGGAAAGAACCATCTGCTGGGTTGGCTTTCAGAAGAATTTTGAAAAATACCAATTTCCCTTTGTTCTGAGAGCAGAGTCGGGGGGTGAGGGCAGATTGGGACAGAAGGGGGAAGGAGAGCCTGACCTAAAACCAAGCCAGTATTTGTGGGGGTTTTAGAATAGCTCGTATTGTGTTTCCTACTCCCCAAGGAAAGGTTGTCCTCTTTCTTCTTTTCTCTTTGATTTGATTCCCTGCCACTCTGCAAGCAAGTCAGAAGCTGCAGCTGCTGCTGTCAGCTGGGAAGGGAGTCCCCTTGTTTAAAACCCATGTGTTAATCCCTGGTTAGAAAAAGTCAAAATGCTTTATATTCCCCAAATAGTTCCTTTTGCTTCTGCTTGCCTGAACCTTCACTGCCTAACCACAGTCCTTGCCCCTGGCATACAAACACAAATCAGTTGTGACCCCAAACAGCCTTGATAAAAAACACAGGTAAGAAGAAGGCCCATGAATATATGAATCCAGAAAATAACTAAGTTACCCAATCTAGTTTTTGAGGGTGGGAAATGAAAAGGAAAGATGTCAAGTGTATTGTGCAGTCTGGGAAAAAATATTATGGAGGGCTTATGCTGTGGCAGAGGGGACCTGGTTTTGTTGTAGCTGCTGGACACAGATGGGTAGAAATGTTTGCTCACAGGGTCTGTGCTTTGTTTCTGAGAAGAAGCTGGCAGCCCAGTGGGAGAGGAATTTAAACACTGAGGTAAGGAAAAAGAAGGATTTGGGCTTTGCCATATGGAGAAAGACACGCAGGTGGCACTGGAGAGGGTCTGATGGGTAAATTGGAGGTCTAACAGACTAGAAATTTATCATCAGGTGTCATGCCACAGTGTTGAAGGGTGAATGTAAAGAGTGGCCTGAGATTGAAAGGGGAGAGAAGGAAAGATTTTTTTATTTTGATTGTGGCTTTTTCTCAGAAATATTGTCCTGTCTTTCCTATTACAAAAAGAAAATTGTTCCCCACAGAGATACAGGAAAGGAGGAATAGATGATTTGGACAAAAAATCGAAGGCAGGGCTCTATGACTTGTGTCTGAACACTACCAAAGAGTACTTTCAGCACTTTCCTACAGTCCTTCTCAGTTTGCAAGTCGAAAACCAAGGCTGACAGAAGTGTCTCACCCAGGACTACCTTCCAACATTCCCTTCCACTGCTCTCCTTGCAGCAAGGATCCATGAGCCCACTCCTGCAGCTTGGTCCATCTATCAAGCTTCCACTGCCACCCAGCTCTCCATACTGACCAGTTATGAAAAACCACCAGGGTCCCTGTGGGTCCTCCTTGTCACCTTATCCCAGATGAGGTGGTAGAAGCAGATCAGCAGTGCCCACCCACCACGGCACCCCCTTGGCAGGTGGCCTGAAGCTCTGTCTCCTTTCCGGTGGATTACTCACAACCTCATTTTGGGTGGCGGGAAGGAGTAGCAACCTCGTCTGTTCCCCATTCAGCTCCAGTCCCTTCCCTGCCATGGCCCCTCATTAATAAAGAGGCGTAATTGGGAGCCCTCCCTCCATCCTGTCTGGTGTGAGGCCATTTGTGTGCTGGAGGAGGAGGGGGCAGATCCGGCACTTGGGGGGGGGTGGGTAGGATTGGCAGCAGGGGAGAGAGGGAGGGAAAACTCTTTTGTTTGTTCAAGTAATTTTGGCTTAAGTTGTTTAAAAAAAAAAAAAAACAAAAAAACTTTATCCAAGCTGGTAAAGGTGTGCTTCTGGCATATAAAAATATCTCAGTAGCAGAGGGAGCAAACAAACTGCAATAAAGTAGTGTGGATTTAATAATTTTTGGTTTTGCTTCTCAGGTTTGTCAGGAGATGTGGGTTTAAAGCCAAAAAGAAATATAAACAAAACAAAAAAAAAGTTTGTTTCTGTCTTTCACAGAGATCACTGTATTCTGGCCCTGCCTTTACATGTGAAGGTCTAAAAAGTGGAGCACAGATTGAAGTCTCCATCAGTTCCTGGTTGTTGCTGCTGGGTGTTTGCTTTTTGTCTGCTCTGCTTAGCCAGGCCAAGGTGAAGCACGGAAGAGTTAATGCTTTTTTGCATCTAGGGGGCTTTTCTCTCTGCTTTATTTGTGCAATGTTATCTTTAGAGTCAAGACTTTCTACTTCATGTGTGCTAACACATTTCCTTTGGCATCTACTTTGCATCTCTCCTATGCTTCCCTGTTTCTCCCATTTCCTTAAGACATCATAGTATTTTTAAATGCAGAAATGGAAAATCAGAGGGAAAAATAATAATAATTTGTCTGTCTAGGTTCAGTAAAATTTGCTTTAAGTCTCACTGAGAGACTTAAACTAAGTAGGAGGTGTCTACTTTGTGACAGGTTTTGCTCTTGAAACACTTGCATTTCAACTGTGTGAAAGTTGTGGAGAAATGCACATGGTATAGTCAGAATTTTTTTTTTTTTAAGGTAGAGAATAGGGTAATGGTGTGAAAGAATGAATTAGTTATGGCAAATCTTATTAGTGTCCATTGTAAGCAGAGAAGCGAAGACATATGGGAGCACATTCAAAATTATTCCTTGTTTATTCAGCTTCATAACCGAAGCAAATTTTTTTGCATAGTGTCATTTATTTGGCAACTGGAGGGGTGTGGAAGGTGTGTGTGTATGCAGCAAAAAGGGGGGAGGGAGCAACACAATATTGGTATTCCATTAAAACTGATGCTTGGTGCTTTGTTCATCAGGTTTTGGCAAGGCTTTTTGCTTTGAAAGCCATTCAGAGAGGATCAGAGCAGATGGCAGGGAGATCCTGTTTGTGTTATTTTTGGACATTCCCATTGAAAGTCTCAGATTGTTGTCCTTTTTCCCCCCTCCCCCTCTCATGTGTGTTTTTCTTTCTTCCTTCCTTTCCCCTTTCCCTCTTGAGAACTTTTTTTCTTTAAATTTGTGATGTACATTTTCAATAATACAACACCACCTAAAAACCATGTATGATGCTGAGGAACCAAACTGTGGGTATTTTATTTCTGTCTTGCTAGGTTTGGGAAAATCTAATCCTGAAGAGACATAAATGGTGTTAGGAGGACTAGTTGGGTAGAGATGGGAAGCCACACTGCCATTTTATCAATTCAGCTCAATAGCAGCACATTTCCCCAAGAGATCAGCAGCTGTATTATGCCCAGGCAGTAAGTTTAGATTGCAGGTCTCAGATAAAACAACTTTAGTGACTTGTGTGACACACACTTGTGACCTCTGTATTTCATAAACCCATGTGGTAGAGAAGGCCAGCTGTAGATAGACTGGAAAACTGAACTATGCCCTGGCTCTTCATGGTGGTCTTCCCATGTCACTGGTGAGATTCATTGGTCTTAGGCAGCCCGGAAGGCTTTTGTTCTCCCATCATCTGTGCTGGGAAGAGAGAACTTCATTGCTTTGCATTCCTGGCATAAGCAGTTTTCCCAAGCAGTAGTTTAGTTTCACATAACACTGCTGAAAATGTCTGTAGTGCTTCTCACATGGAAGTCCTCACCAAAGTTCTTCACAACCTTTATGCAGGAAATTCAGCAAAGCTAAGCTCAGTCCAATCAGCTAGTGCACTTGGCTAGCACAGGTCATGCACACTTAGAGGAGACAGGAGGTCTCTGCTGGAGTTGGTATTGAAAAGTTCAGATGGTTCACCCAAACCTCATCCAAATAATGAAATGTGTTGACCTAAACTGCAAATCTTGAGGAAAAAAACTTTATCATGCTTGCTCTGTCAGTGGTTACTCCCAGATACTAGCAGATACTTCAGTCCTCAAATCTTTACATCAGCTGGTATTTTTACACAGAGACAAATGGCCTACAAAAGCATTTACTGCTGGCCCAGAAAAGTGAACAAATGAATTTTAGAGGCTTTAGTCTGTCTTAATGCTTTAAGACATTAGATGCAGGTTTTGTTTGAGTGTGAAGTGATGATTTCTCTTGGTTTTCAGATTGCTTTAAGATATATCCTCAGTTATTTGGTTTTTTTAACCAGTACATGGAAGGAACCCAATTCAGAAACTCATCTTGTTCTTGTTTCCTGAAATATCAGAAGTCTTTCACCTGCATTGTAGCATCTGAGTTTCAAAGCTACAGCTGCAAGAGAGGTCTGCTCAGGGTGACCTAGGATGTGTCAAGTGAGGTCGCTTGAAGTGCATTTTGCTGGCCAGAATAAGCTGCAGAGAGAAATGAAAAACTCAAACCAAACCTCACCTTCCTCTTGTTGTTACCCCTTACTTGGTGATGAACAGCCTCTTGGCAAGATACTTGCTCCACAACGCTGACTTTTAGATAAGGGTTATTCAAGTTTGGCAGCTTGTTCTTGCTACCTAGTGGATGAACCTTCTGCTCAGAGGACCTTCTCCTGCTCCTGGGGCAGCTTGGCTGCTCTGCTCAATGAGGGTTTCCCTTCCACAGCTTCCAGCAATAAGGGTTTTCCTGGTCTAGCATGCTGAAAAAGGAGCCAAGCAACAGTCTCAGCCTAGACAAAAGGCAAACTCGACCTACTATTTATGTAGTTACTTAAACATGATTTAACCTAAATAATGCACAATGTGACTTGGCCAGGGGAGAGGGGGAAGGGGAGGAGAGGGGATTGTTTCTAATGAGCCGGGAGACAGCACAATTAATTACATATGAAGGGCAGATAACAGACAGCAAACTGTCTACAGTAGAGAGAAACAAAATACCGATGTGAACAATTAAAGCGTCCACGTGATGGAAGGGTCAGCGATTTCTCATAGAGCAGACGGCTGGGCATGGCCCCAGGAGAGCCACAATGGATGCTGGGCTGAGTGGCTGACCAGTGGGGGAGGCTGTGCAGGCTTAGAGTTTTGGAGTCCTTTGCCATCAAAGTCAAGCCAGGCTGATAGGCAGAGCACTGGGCATTATTTTTGTCACATGTGCTTTTGACAGCAGAACCATTTAGCTACTAATCTTGGTGACATATGGGACATGGAGGAGAGAGGAGTTCAAGGCAAGAGAAGAGGGAAGGCTCTGTGGGCAATTAGGTACCTGCCTCAGGATGCTGCTAGCTGGGTGGAGGAGAAGTGAGATAACTAAGAATCCCCTTCCCTCTTCTTTTGTTTTCTTTTTCAAAGGTGTCAGTTTTCCTCATTGTCTTCCAGATGTAGAAATGCAGCTCTGCACTCCTAGCATATGAAAATCTTCAAGTAGCGGGGTCAGAGATTTGCATCCTCTTGACTCCTCCTCCCCCCATAAAACTGTAATGTTGGAGCCTGGCATAAGTTTTTCCCCTTCATGCCCTCCCACACCCCCTCCCTGACAGCCCAGCCCTCAGTCAGCCTTTGGATGTAAAGATTTGAAGGTAAAGGCCAATGGATTAGCCTAGGGAAGGGCCAAAGGTTAAATGAGCAAGGCTAGCAGCATGCAAAGGGCTACGATTGAAATATTTGCTGAATGCTGACAGGCAGCAGAATAGAGGCAGACAAGTGGCAAATTCCTGTTTTCTCCTCTAATTGAGAAAATATTTTGAGTGGTATTCAGGCAGGCTGCAAATTGAGACTCTGGGAAAGTCAGCCAGATGGGGAGGGGAAAGAAGGGAAGGCTTCAGTGGAAACACCATTCCCGTTAAACCTGTTTCCAAAACCTTTGCACTTAGACTTGTGGAAATCCGTGAAGCCTAGTGCTTATGTTATGCTTGGTCATTTTTTCTATCAGGCTGCATTGTTAAATACTCCCCTTCTGAACTCAAAGTGTCACCCAAGCAGAATTTGACCCGTTTCTGATATTTTTGTGGTCACAGAGGGCTTGCTTTGAAAGCCTGGATTCCTGCATGGAGGTTCTTTCATGAAAAATATCTGTGTTGTGGGGATCATGCTATCATCTGCTGGTCAGGAGGTGAATGAGCTGTTTCCAGTACATGATGTGGATTAAATTTGGTGGTGTGTCAATAAAACGTGTCAACTACTCAACTCTCTAGTGCATCCACTTGTAGTGTGGATAGTACTCATCTGTGCATCATGCCTGACTGATGTGTGATGCCCTTATGCCCAAGCTTGGCTGCTACACTCATTGTGAAAGCAAAGGGAGAGAAACTGTGTTGGTCTGGTACATTACATTTCAGCTGCACCAAGTCCTGCCTTGGCCCAGTCCTCCATTATTGCTTGCTTTTTCTTGGATGTGGGAAGGAGGCTACCATGGCATTTAGGAGAAGGCAATTCCAGGCTGATGTGACTAAAAGCAGTTATCTGGACTTTCACATATTTCTCCAAGGGGTGATCTAATCCTGCACATCCCCTCTGCCCTATGCCTTCTGTCTCCCCCTGGAGCATATTATGTAGTTAGTATTTGCTTGGTTAAGTCATGAGCCTTCGTCAGAATGAACAAAACTTTGTTGTNTTCTCTACTACTCTCTTGAAAGCTGATAATGTACCAAAATGTTTCAATTATAGTAATTTCCTTCTTAGTTAAAAATCAGTGGTTAGTTAAGGAGCTGGAGAAGAAGGGGAAAGAAGATGTAAAGAGACAGTTCTTTGAACCAAAAAGCAGCACAGGGGTCACCGGAGTTTACATTTGCTTCTATATGCTCTATTCATAAATCTTGGAGACTGGCTTGTAAAATGTTTTCAGGAGAAAGCCATAGCTGTTGCAGAAGGAGATTCTGGCAGGGGAATGTCCTATTTTTGGCCAGCAAGTTGTGTTGTATGTGTTCCCTCAAAGTCTTATGTGATGCTTCAAGATACCCAAGGGGCAGCCAAGGGGAGCATATTATGTAGTTAGTATGGGCTTGGTTAAGTCATGAGCCTTCCTCAGAATGAACAAAACTTTGTTGTTAAGAGAAAGAGAACTTTCCTTGCTGTGTGGATCATCATCAAGCAGGATTTTCTTAAGTCTGGCTGGGTTCACTTCAGCTGGTCTTGCCTTACAGCTGGCCCTGTAAAGTGAGTGAATGGCATCAGGGTGACACTACTGCTCTCTGAGCAAGGCAAGGCACAACTCTTCTGAAGATGCATGGCCACAAAGTGTTGGATGCGTGGGGGTGTTTGGCACTGGAAATCAGTGCCTTGATTCAGGAGTATTTATAAGTGCCCCATGTAGTGTGTTCTTTGCCATATAGTCAGAAAACCAAGGCACTAACATGCTTCCTCTCTGCTCTGTATCAACAGGAGCTGAAAGTGAATCCACCCTAGCTCATTCAGTCACCAAACCATCCTCTTGCCTCTAAATTATGGGTCTGTCTTGACCTTCCCGTACCCCCCTCGGTTGCTGTCTGGGTTGCACAAGTGAGAACAAAGTGACACTTGTTTGCCTCATCCAAAGAGCTCACTCAAGCAGGTGATTGTCTTGCCTCCTTTTCTAGTCACAAAACAAAGTGTTGAAAGTCTTGTCCTGGGATGTAAAACATCCCACATAGTCCCTCAGGACTGGATTTTATTTTCAGAGTGCAAGTGGCACTGAAAGGAAAAGAGGTCAAAATTGCAGGACAGGGGGAATAATTCCCAGGTGCTGAAATTAGGAGAAAGATGTGAGCACTCCTCCTCTGTGTTCCTCTCAGTCAGGGAGCAAGGGACCTTTAATGGCTGTATCTGCAATTGCTAAAGAGCTGATGCTTTATTTGCAACCCTGCCAGAAAAAACTGAGCAAGAGTGAATCAAAATCAGTTAATGAACCCGTCATTGTTTATTTGGCTTGGGGATGTTAAAAGGCAAATGGATTTGAGATCAACACAAAACCATGTCTCACAGCAAAGACCATAGTTCTCAGTTGTGAACTGTTGTTCACCTCCAAAAGGGAAGTTTCTCCCTTCTTCGTTCACCAAGGTCTGGTTTTACTTAATAATGAATATTTTTAGCACATGTGGTGGTGCATCACATTTGCGAGAAGGTTTGGGGTTTAAATTCCAAGGGGTTTTGGACCTCAAAACTCAGGGGAATCCAGTATGCAAGCCAAGGAATTAGGAACATGGATTTTGTGCTTAAATTGAGAATACAAAGCTATTTAACTTCCTCTGTTTTGATGTCTCTCTCTGCAAATAAAGGATAGGTCACCACAGACCGTCCTCTTTGATAAAGAAGGTAGCTCCTTCGTTCTACAAAGCATTTTGAATCTCAGTGTCTAAGTGTAGTTTCATTTTCTTTGGACTGCTCTAGATTCTAGTCAAAACCAGAGAAATATTAAAATATCTTGAGATAGTGATGCTTTCAGGTTTTGTTTGTGTTTTAAGCCCCAAAAATGAAAGGCAGTGGGAATGGAAGGAGGGGGGAAGGGTGGGCCAGGAAGGGGGAAATGAGACAGGAAATACAAATTGAAACTAAAAAAGAGACTTGAAAAAGCCCAAGAGAAACAGTGTGTGTCCAAGGTGTCTTTAGCTGCAATGATCCAAAAGCTGGGCTCACCCACAAGCAGCAAATCATACTTTTTCAGGTGGCAAAGCCAGAAGACTTCTTTAGGGAATTGATAAGTTTGATCACCTCAAAACTTCTAATTTCTAAAATAATTGCCATAATATTGACCTTTCTTAGTAAAACAGTTTTTATGTGGGAAGAGAGACTGCTTTGGGTATCCATTTTCAGGGGAAACTGAAGCTCATCTGTAATTTGAGTTGCAGCAGGCTGTTCATACATGACATCACTGTTCTAAAAAGCCTCAGTTTCACGAATTCCAGGCAAGTGCTTTATCCTCCAGGCCATAATGTTACTCCTGGCATGTCTTCTCAGTTGCTTTGAAATTTCTGTTGAGAAGAACCAGCTTCAGACCAGAAGTTTAGAAATGTATCCCATTCAGAAAGTAAAGTTAGGGTTCTCTCTTCCTCCTTGCACATGATTTCTTCTTTCTCAGAGGCTCATTTTCCTGGAAGAGGTTAAAAGAGCCTCCTGTCGGCACTGTGAAATAGAATTTCAGCAAAAAAGTGACCGAAATCAAGTCTGGGTAAATGTCTTTTTTTTTTTTCATGTGTTTATAATCTGATTCAGCAGCCCAGACCTTGATTCTTATCTTCACAAGTGAGTGGGTGGGAGGGATGGGTGATAACAGTTCAAAGAATCACAATTCCTAGCATCTGGGGCTGAAAGGAGGTATACTATTTTACTGTAAAGACTATCAACATCATGACATTATTAGTTCAGTTGCTTGTCCCATGGCTAAAACTTTGCAACTGGAATAGCAGTTCAGTTTGTTCCCCTTTCATAGAGGGCAATTTGCTTTGGAATATTTTTGGAATTACAGATGTACTTCATTCTTACTTCATGGAATTTACTTCCTGCAACTAAGGCAAAAAAAACCCAAAACATGAAGAGTTAAAAATGTGGTGAAGTAGTATGGGTGGGAGATAAAGAAAATTAAAAACTAGGTCAAGTTTGATATGTTTGGTTGGAAAGATCTCCCTCAGATTTTGAATGAAAAGAAAGTTGACCTTGTCTTCTCCAAGGGTTGAAAATGCACAGAAATGGGAGTGTTTTTCAGTGTTCACACATCCATATAAAGATCTACATTGCTTTCAGGGAATTTCAATGAAAATAAACACAGGGAGTTTTGTCCACATCTGGCTGGATAAGAGAGATCATTTTGCTTAGAGACATCAGCTTGGATGTTATTAGCTCAGAGTTGATTGCTCCCAACTTTCACACTACAATACATAACCACAATCCCTCTCCTTACTCCCTTCCCTGTTTTATATACTGCACTCCCTTTCCATTAACTTCATTGCAGTTCATTCCTATTCTGAAGTGGGGAATTCTGATTTAATGATACACTGGACAGATTTAGCTCAAAAACTGTTCCCCTTTCTTTCCATCCTATTTCTGTAGATTGTGGTAGTACAACTTTTAGCAAGTCCCCTTTTGTTTAAAAGAAAATCCAGATGGAGAAATCTTGCTCCACGTGATCTTCTGCTCATTGGAACATCTTCCAGTTGTAGTATAACATGAAGTGTAAAGACTGAGGAAACTGGCAGGTGCCACCTCTTTGGGAATACATGTGTTCAGCTGTAGGAAATATCAATGTTGCAATGGCACTGTGGAAGCAATTAGGTAGGGGATAATGGATTGGCTGCAGTGAGATATGGTAGTGAATGATTCCACAGAGGTGCTTTGTGGTGAGATCATCAACCACAAGAACAGAGCATGGTGAAATCAGCTGAACCCTGTGATGGAATTTGTCTCCTCAAAGGGAATTTCTCTCTGCCTCTCAACTTGCTGCTTTCAATAGCTCACGAAGTAGGGAGCCCTGCTGTTGGAGTGACTGCAGCAGCAATGCAAGTCAGAAATGCTGCTGTGTTTCGGTTTTAGATGAACTTCTGGTTTCTGTTTCTACTGCCACGAAGTATTTTGCATTCACAAGGCATTTCTGCCTTTCTGAAGGCTGCAAACAGGCTGCTTGGATGGGGGAAGAATTGTTCTCTATCTGCAAGGACAGCAAGCCAAACTGCTGGAAAAATCAAAGCAGCCTCTGCTTCAGGGCAGTTGTTGCCACACTTGCATGTGACCTATGTAAATGTGCAGATGCAGTTGCAGAAAAGCAGGGAGCCTGAGACAGAGAATCCTCTTTTTTGCTTAATGATTGTGAGCAGAAAAATTATCATGCATGAAAATATTCAACTTGTTCGATCTTGCTCTCTCATTGAGTCAGGCTTTAATGGGAAAACATAATCAAGTGTCTGGCAGGTTCATCTCTTGTCCTCCTCTGTGTTTGTGGAGGACTCAGGTGTAGGCAGTTGAGTTGTAGCAGGGCTCTTTCCCCGATGGCCTGTGCAGCAGCACCTTTCCTTCTGGGAAGCACCTGGGGCTTCTGTGCCTGCAAGGCAATCCCTGCTGCTTCAGAAAAAGGAGGAAGGCTGCTCTTCCTCCCCACCCGCCTCTCCCCACAGGGGCTTCCCCGTCATGATCTCATGGAGCTCTAGTGGTAATTACTGTCATCTCACGGCTCAGCGGTGTCTGCCTTGAGATGAACCAGCCGTATGGCTTTTGATACCTATCTCAGCACCAGGCATGTGTCTGCACTACTCACAGCTCACACCCTGCAGATGAACACAGGCTGGATTCTGCTCTCATTTCTTGTAGGGGAAACTAGGAGAGAGGACTGGCATGTAATTAAATTCAACATCACCACATGTGATAACTTTTGCACGTGTGTGCAATGTCAAATTGCAAATTTAAAAAATAGAAAAAACTGAGGAAAGAAGGAAAGAAAGAAAGAGAGAAGGAATGAAGGAAAGTAAGAGAGAAGGAAAGAAGGAAACAAAGAGAAAGAGAGAAAAAAGAAATAAAGAAAAGAAAGGAAAAAGAAAAAGGAAAGGAAGAAAAAGAGAGAGAGAAGCAGTGAAAGTTGTTGAAAAAAGCAATTTTCATACTCCTTTTTCATCCTGCTATATGAATGGCTTAGTAGCTATCCATTATAAAACAAAACAAACCAAACAATTTTTCAAGTTAATCTGTTTTTCTAATCTTGAAGTTTTCATTTCAGCTTGAAAAACAAACATAACTTCTGTAATTCCCACAGCTCTGCTCCCAGACTTTCTCCCTTCTCTGACACAAATGTTGAGTGAGGGTGAGCTATGCAGTTTCTTGAGCTATCTCCTTCCCTTTTTTCCTTCTAAAAGAAAAATCTCTGTGCTCAACACCTTGGAAGGCTGAAAACTTTTCTGTGTTTAGAGTAGCAGTGTGGAATGGCAAGGTGTTTTGAAATAATTTTTCTTTATTCCCTTTCCTTTGGTTTTGCTGTCTCAGGAGCTTTAGAAATCAAGACTAGGGCAGAACTATGACTCCCTCCACACCCTGTCACATCCATCTGTGCTGCCTGTGCAGTTTGTGCTGCTGTATAAAATAATAGGATGCTTTGGAAACTTAAGGAAAACCTCAACTCAGCGGCACAGTTGTGCTCTGAAGAATCTGTTGCTTGCTTTTTATTTTGTTTGTTTGTTTGTATTTTTTTTGTTTTTCTTCCAGAAGATTAGGTTCTCCCTTTGCCTTCTCTGGCTGGCAGTTTCTTGGTGGGAAGTTCCTTGCTTGACTGTGGTGCCCCTTTGCCAGGGGAGCAGCACAGGGGTTGATCTCTCTGAACAGGTTAAATAAACAGAACTGTGTTTGGGTTAATTGTCACTGGTTCTGCTGCCCTCCATTACTGATCTATCTGGGAGCCTGGCCAAGGAGCAGATGTGAGAGACAGCATCATCACCTCCCTCCTTGTCCTCATTGTGTCTGGCTTTATCTTTCTTCTACCCCTACCCTTTTTTCTTCCTCTTTTTTTTCCTTTTTTTTTTTTTTTTCCCCCTTTGGCTGAGCGAATAGGCCAGATGGCAGTGAGGGGAACAGACAACAAGTGAGCCATGGCATATGGGCAGCCTGTTTAATTTTGACTCCTGTAGGGAAGTAGCTTACAGGGAGATAAGTTACAAAAGCAGAAGAGGAGGAGGAGTGTATCAGATGGGAGGGGCAGGAACACAGAGGGACCATTTTTTCGGGTGAAGCAGACCAGCTGATAGAGTCTGAGGGGCAAGGGACCAAAGCCCTGGCTGCATTCCTGACACAAAGCATTAAATTAGCAGTTTCCATGTCAGTTTGTGCAGGAAGTCTTGTTAGCTGCACACAGAAAGATGGAGATGTCTATCCTCAAATGAGGAGGAGGAGGGCAATGTATCCAGTTTCTACCTCTTCCACTCTCCCACAGGCAAGATCCCACCAGTCTTAGGAGCTAGGATGTGGAGATGTCCTCCAGTTTCAGAAGAGAAATTGTGATTTTTATCTTTACATATGATTGTGTTTTCCTCTTATTTTACTATGGGAATCAACATGAGATTACCCACTGAAGACTGCTGTGAAGCTAAAGGCATTATTTTTTAAGTTTTGCAGTGGAACTAAGTAAAAAGTTAACTTTTTACAAAAGGGAAAGCAGCTTAGTAATAATGCACTTTACAGCTGCTCTCTTTTCCCTTTCCCTTCCCTTTTGACATTCATCTTTCTCCCTTCTGTTTTGCTCTTTGTATTCAATATGTTCCCTATTAATTTCTTGCTGTCTATTGACATCATTTGGATCATTTTGGATTTTGCTGACTGAGATTAAAGTGAGTCTTGTCTTGAAAGTGTCTCAGTGTTTTATGAAAAAACATAGATTTAATTGAATCAAATTGTATGTAGGTGAGGTTTGCTGACTTCATTTTGATCAGCTGGGACTTTGGGAGACAGAAGGGAGACAAAGATGAACTTTTCTTAGTTTTTATACATGTGCTGATTTTACACCAGAACTTCATTGAAAAGTAGTTTAAAATGTCTACATGATTTAGGAATTTTTTAGGTTTTATTCTTGTTGGTGCTTAATGAGATTCAGTGTTGCTTGGTATTGGTTCTCATCTCTACACCCCAGAGGCATTTTTAAAAATACTGCATTTTGATCAACAACATTTTTCTTTTGTTATTCTTTTTTTTGTTTATTTTGTTTCCTCCTTTTTGGTGGGAACAAACATGGAATCCCAAAGCAGTCATCACCCAAGTGGACCATTTGGAGTTTTGTGAATGTAAACTTCTGCTTCCTGATAGGTGGAGAGGGACTCCATCTCAATGTGCCAATGGGTGAAATTGATCTGTGAGCTTCATGCCAGTGATTGGGAAAAACTCTAAAACCAATTAGCTCTGAAAATCTCAAGCCCTGCTGGCAGGATGCAGGCTATCCTGGACTATGGTTGCACTCTGTGCCTGCACAGAGAACTTTCTATATGACATTAATTCTGCAAGGAAGTTTTTATTCACCAGCAGATCTGCTTAGAAATGATTAGGCATTGCTAGCTTGGTGGAGTAGAATTTTAACTTCCAGCTCAGACATTGCTCCACTGATTAGTTTTAACATGAAATAGAAACACAAGGCTGTGATTTATTGGTGAAGTATTTAAGATAAGTTGCTAAATTATTCAAATAGCAGAGTTAAAGCAGGCAAGCAAAATAATAGTAATAAAAAAAGGCAGTTCATCCAAATACGAGGTATGTTTTCTGCAATTTGAAAATTGAACATTTGGACTGGCTAGGCATCTGGAAAAAAGTCTTTTTTTAGTGAGGGGAAAAAAAAAAGTATTTTAAAATGAAAAATCTCAACTTCAGAATACTCCTAACAAGTTTAACCTTGAATATTTCTCCATCTGACCCCTGTAGATTATGTTTCGTCTGATGTGCTAGGAATTGCTGCAGCCCTCCATTGCTTCTTACCACTCATCTACCACATCTTTGGACACTCGCCCAGACTGGCTGCAGTTTTCCTCCCTCTACGAAAGCTAATTGAGAAGCATTTTGTCTTACTGTTGATAAACCAGGAGGAGACTTCTCCAGGTTTCTTTTCTGGGGTTCAAATATCAACTAATCTGGTCTTGCCTGTGAAGTAGATCTTCCATCTTTCAGTGTACTGGAGAAAAACCTTGTTGAATCTTCTATACTTGCCTTTATCCAGTTGCCCTTGGGCATCTATATAACATACAGGGTAAAAACAAAGCTGTCTTGTCAGAGGAGGAGATAGAGATCGTGCTCATTGGTCTTTAAAGACTCCTGAATTGTGGCAACAGTAGTGTAGCCTTAGTAATTAAAGCACAAAGTTGTGGGTCTTAACTTTAATGCGAATTTAGTCAACTTTTGGGAATAAAATATATTGTTATTTCTTCATCCTAAGGAACATTGGTTTCAGTTTCTGTACACCTATGTTGCTCTAAAAAGATTATTAACTTCCTCAGCCATATCTGTTCTGAATGTAAGATCATTGTGGTGCTTTAAAAAACAAAGGTGACTGGACTTGATCTTCAGTGAAAATGCATGGGATATGTGCACCAAAATCTGTAGATGAATGAAAAAATCATCTCCTTCTCTTCACCTACTATTCAGCACAAAAGGAGGCATTTTCTGAGTTGGACCTACTCTAACAAGCACTGTCTTGGTCTGTGCAGCTGAGGAGGAGAAAACTTGCAAGGTCTGACTTTAAAACATGTGGCAGCTGAAAAGAAGATAATTAGGACAGGCAAATTCAAACAGTACATTTGAAAATGGTATTGATCCTTTTATATTTTTTTCTATGTGTGTGTATGCGTGTGCATATTCTACTTCTCCACCTGCCTTCAAAGGGAAGCTGATAAAAAGGATTTGTTTGGCCTTTTTGTTACTGTCGGGGGAAGGGTGCCATTTGTGTGTGGTGCTACAAGACAGATGCTGCAGGTGAAACTACCCCAGAGAGAGAGAGCAATCCTACCCGGAGGGGGCAACTCCTGGGACCAAAAGCACTTCTTTTTCTTTTTTTCTTCTCTTTTGTTGTGCTGTGGGACCAGGTCCTTTATGGCACGCAGAAGCGGCCAAGGGTTTATGGAGCAATCAACTCCATCAGCGGCAGTGGCAATCACATAATGCTTCAGCCTTTTGTCATAGATTTTGTGTGTGTGTGTGAGCTGAAAGCATGGCTAGGAGGGAAGGGGATGTGAAATGCTGAGCTCTATCTTTTTTTTTTTTTTTTTTTTTTTTTTTTTTTTTTTTTTTTTTTTTT